>CM055871.1:23121801-23284301 GCA_029582165.1 Portulaca oleracea
GCCAACCTCCCGGCGCAGTTTCCGGCGACTCTCCCTCCTCTCCTCCTCCTCCGGCGACCGACGCCGGCCTCGAGGAGATGGAGAAGAAGTACGCCGCCTACGTCCGCCGCGACGTGTACGGTCCGATGGGCTGCGGCGAGCTTCCGGCGGCGGAGAAGGTGCTCCTTGCGGTGGCGATGGTGACGGTGGTGCCGCTGCGATTGGCGGTGGGGATGAGCATACTGGTGGTTTACTACTTGGTTTGTAGGGTTTGCACGCTGTTCTCGGCGCCGAATAGGGAGGAAGAAGCGGCGGAGGAGGGCGGAGGAGGGCAGGAGGATTACGCGCATATGGGAGGGTGGAGGAGGGAGATTGTTGTGAGGATTGGGAGGTTCTTGTCGAGGGTGCTGTTGTTTACGCTAGGGTTTTATTGGATTTCGGATAGTTGTCGGGTTCATGATCTGGGGAATCAAGATAAATTGCCTGATCAGGTAAAGTTTGTAGGTGGTTTTGCTAGTTCACATTCGTTTTGGTTCATTGTAAATTGTATTGATCAAGTGTTGATGCATTCGTTTTAGTTCAGATTGTTCTTGGTTCATCATTTGAAACTCTGAAAGTGGTCTTTTCATTTTTTTTTAGTTCACATTCGTTTTGGTTGCGATCTGTTTTAGTTCACAATCGTTTCGGTTCGTCATGAACTGTGTTGATCAGGTGTTTTTTGGATTCTTTTTAGTACAGATTGTTCTTGGTTCATCATAAACTCTATTGTCTGAAAGTGTTCTTTTCATAAATGAATGTCTGAAAGTGTTCTTAGTTCACATTCGTTTTGGTTCATCGTAAACTGTATTGATCAGGTGTTGTTGGATTCTTTTTAGTTCAGCTTCTTCCTGGTTCATTATGAACTCTATTGTCTGAATTTTCATTTTTTTTGGTTATTAGTGGGTGTATACTGTGTAGGAATCAGTCTCTTTGTTAGAAAACTGCGCACATCTGGTTTTTAGTTATGCAATCTGTTAATCAGGTATTGAGAAACTCTAATGCCCTCTTTTTGTGAACAAAAATGTCAAGAGTAACAGCAGTGATCAACTGGAAGAACCTGAAAGGCCTGGAGTGATTGTTTCAAACCACGTGTCTTATTTGGATATCTTGTACCACATGTCAGCTTCTTTCCCAAGCTTTGTTGCTAAGGTTTGTTCGTAAATCCTTTGCGATTCTCTGAGATTTTCGTGGCTGGCGAGCATCGACACTGACACATTGCCATCAATGTTTTGTTGGTATGATTTTGAAATGTCTGTGCTGAAGAGATCAGTTGGGAAACTTCCTCTAGTTGGCCTTATCAGGTTAGGTCTTTAACCATAAGCTTTTATAATTGAGTAAACTCTATTGCATATGCGTTATATTAGCTGCCACTTCCCCATCCCAACTCTTTGCTAGTCCATCTTCTGAGCATATCATACAAGCTTTGGGGATGGAGGATCCGGATGAATTGGAATGGAAGCATTGTGACATACAAAATATGAGCATGTATAATTGAGTAAACTGTATTGCATATCATGTATCCAGTCTAGAGAACAACCACTCAGTAGCCTTTAGGATCAAATCAATGTGACATACAAAAGTGTGAGCATGAATTGGAACCACTATTGAGCGATAGCCTTTCGGATCAAGTCCCAGACATGTATTGATCAAAGTAACATAGTTGCGAGTGTGTACGCTATACTCTTACAGATGCATTGTGTACGCTATGTCTTGTGGTCTATTGCTTATCTTGTAATCTGGTTAGCACATTTAAATCCATCCATGTCTTTACATAGCATTTTCTAATTTTGACAGCAAGTGCCTTGGTTGTGTCTATGTGCAACGGGAGGATAAATCATCTGACTTCAAAGGCGTTTCAGGTATTTGGCTATTATACTTGTAGCATTCTAGATACTTCTGAGTTTACCTTGTGGAAATCAATGGCATCCTGATCATTGTTTGTTTTGGCAGGAGTTGTGACACAGAGAATCAAAGAAGCACATGAGCATAAGGATGCTCCATTGATGTTGCTTTTTCCAGGTATATTTCCTTCTTTCCTACTCAATCAATGTCACTCTGCTTGTTTTGTCACTAAAGGTTATATTGAGAGCATTTGGATTTCTGGCATTTTGAATGCACTTGTTTGTTGTTACGAACTGGAATTTAGTTGTGTTTGATACGCATGGCATCTTAAATGATGTGAAGACACCTCAAGATGATTGGCCATTCAACATGGTTCTATTGCCAATTATGGGCAATAAAACCTTATTCTTCGTTTCAATCCTTCAATTTATGGCCCCTTTTTGCTTCCTGAATGTGGCTCTTTGTTGTTTTTTCGCCTCTATGTGGGTGGGTGGATAGGGGTGGGGTTGTGGTGTGGGTGGGTGGATGGATGAATTCTTCGAGAGGGAGGGTAGGTTTGAGGGTCCCACTGTAATAATCACCCAGGGTTAGTTCTTCATTGAAGATGGGTTGGAGTGCTTTGAAGAAGCTTTTAACTTGAATTGTGATATCTGTACTGTGTGATTTCCCATGTGCTTGAGATCTTTAAGGCTTTCAGTTGTCTGCATTATTAATGATGGGGTGGTCCCCCCCCCTCCCTTTCTATCCTTTTCTTCTTGCACTGCTTACCCTTGGTTCATAGTTCATATTTCCACTCTGACCTTAGTTGGTAATAAGGAAAAGGTTAAGGAAGAATGTTTGCCCTTAATCTGTTGCTTCCTCTCTCTCCTTCTAACCATGTCATGGTGGGACCTTTCAAAGAGACCTTGCTGTGCAATTCTTCAAGAGGGGCATGTGGATGGAGATGGGGGAATCTAACATGTGATGATGATGAGCTCTGCTCATAATAATCAGAGAAAAGTATCTCTGTCCTTTGCTAGAGCATGAAGTGAAAGAATCTGGAGTGATTATTAACTTTGAATTTCATATGCTGGTAAAATTAGACCTAGCCTTTGATGATAATTCTCCAAACCAAACATCTGCATTCTATCTACTATATGTACTGTCTTCTCAGATTCTTTCATGTTCATAAATCTGTGATCCCTATCCACTGCTAGGTCATGTCGAATGATACCTACAGAAATCCCTGTCCCAATTACTTCCAGCTTGTTGACCCCCCAGCAAAGAATGGAAGAAGCTAAAAGAAAGTATGTTTGCTGAAGACACTGGTTTCAGACTAGACCCTTGTATTCTGTAAACCTTCTGAGAGTAATTTGGGTTTTTTGAGTTGTGTTCTTTTGTTTTCTGAGGTTTTCTTAGGAGTTAAAGTTAATCTCTCCTGCAATGCACTCATTCCTATCGGGGAAGTAACTCAAATTAATGAGCTTGTTCAGTTCTTTGGGTGTGGTCTGAAACATATTCCCTCTTCTTACCTTGGTCTTCTTTTAGGCGCTCCATTTAAATGCAAAGCAATGTGGGATCCTATTGTGGAAAGATTTCATATGAGATTAGGTTGCTGGAAGTAAAAACTTCTCTCCAAAGGTGGCGGATTCACTTTATTGCAAAGTACTCTAGGGAGTCTCCCTATTTATTTCTTGTCCCTCTTCACGACACCAACTAGTATGGCGCCAAAGTTAGAGAAAATCTTGATGGATTTTCTTTGGTCAAGCTGGGATGATAAACTGATAATAAGGGTTTTCATTGGGTTAATTGGGATGAAATGTGCTGTCCAGAAACTGAGGGTGGCCTTGGCATTAAACATCCTCGTCAAATGAATGAGGCTCTTAAAGTTAAATGGCTTTGGAGGTTTGCTGTGGAGCAGATGCTTTGTGGAAAAACGTTATAAAGACTTAGTATGGAGTTCAAAGGTATGGCTGGTGGAGCAAGAAACCAACCACTGGATACGGGGTAGGGTGTTGGAGGTCTCTCATGGGGAGTTCTGGTAAGTTTCAGTCTATGCTGCAGTTTAAATTGGAGAGTGAGGCTGGAATTTTGTTCTGGCATGTGTGGTGTGCTGGCGTGGAGATCGACCCCTAAAGATCCTATTTCCAGAGCTGGTTAGGATGGCTCAACGGAAACTAGCATCAGTGCAAGAGATGGTACATTGGAATGGTAATAAAAGCCATTGGAACTTAACCTTCTTAAGAAGCCGGAATGATTGGGAAAAGGAAAGTCTCTTCAACCTAGTGGTTTTGTTGCCAAATATTAAGGTAACTCTTGAAGGTAATGATGAGATAAGCTGGGCGCCTAGTAATGGTGTACTATTCTCAAAAGTTTCTGCAGTGAGATGTTTAAGGCCAGAGTTACCTCAACTAGAATTTCCACGTCAGGAAATTTGGACGTCTAAAACTCCGACTGAAGAAATTTTGAAATGGAAAGTAGGTGCTCATTGTCTTGTGGGTTTGGATGTGTGGGGGGGGGGGGGGGAGGTGAGGGGAGGGTGGGTGGGGGGGCGTTAACCATCTATTTATACATTGTTGGTGGGTATCTACTCTTTGGCATTTGACGTTCTTTCTGTAATGGGGGTTAGTTGGGTGCATCCTCTAGATGTAAGAGACTTCTTGATGGCTTGGAGAAGGAGATTAAGAAGAGTTGGGTCCTAAAATGTGTGGAAGTTGGTCCCTTTGACCATTTGCTGCACTGAATGTTGTGTATTTGGAGTCCATATTTAGGACGAAAGAGATTCTAGGATTTTTGAGGAAAAGGCTAGACCGCTTGTTGATTTTAAGATTTATTTTTTGACAATGTTGTGTATTTGGAGTCCATGTTTTCATTCTGGTAAAGATTTGGCAATCTTGGATATGCGGATAAGATTACTGTAGAAAGTTTAAGGTGTTAGCTTTTTGAGTATTTGTTATTTTCTTTATTGTGAAGTCTCTTTTTTATATTGGTGACACCCCCTCGGTTTGCATTAATACATATTTTTTAATTACTTATCAAAAAACATAGGGATCCCTTTTATTCAAACGATAGAAAATCCTGTAGCTTTTTTCTGAACTACTTTGTGATTCTGTGTGCTTTCAGTGAATATGTCTCTCTGAGATGGTTGTCATTGAGGTGATCATGTTAAGATTGTCATTGAGTGAATGAATATATGACAATTTGCGTACTTGAATCATTGGTTGTTTCTGAAACTTTTAGTTACCATAACTTTTTAATTTGTTACAATAGTGTCAACGACAATTCGATCTTAAAAAGTTTGTTCAACTTGGGTCTAGGTAGGTATCTTTAAAAAACTGACCATTTGAGCAGTCATTTCTTATTGATGTCATTCTTGCTATACATATGGTTTTGTTTACCTTGCAAACTTTTATTTAACTGGTGGCCAATAATTTTCGCAGAGGGCACAACTACAAATGGAGACTTCCTGTTGCCATTCAAAACCGGCGCCTTTATAGCTGGTGCTCCAGTGCTTCCTGTAATTCTAAAATATCCATACCAAAGGTTTAGTCCCGCCTGGGATTCGATATCTGGGGTGAGTTTCTTTCTACCTTGCAAATTAAAGTTGGAAACCTAATACTTGTTCCACAGCTTCAATCTTGCCAGTCCATGAATGCAACCCATAAAAAGTGGCTGCAACAGCAAATCAGGAAAGAAACATGTCATGTGGTAATGCATGGCGCTTTCAGTTGAATTTAGACCGTCTATCACTTAATACACTTTTTGGGGCACTTCCACACTTCCTCGTGTTGATGGCATGTATTAAGTAGAAAATTTCAAAATGGATATGCTTGATCGGTTATACTTCTACACCTAAAACACTTTCTGGGGCACTTCCACCCTTCTTGGGTTGTTTCATTTCCTGCTCTCTCTGTGTTTGTTTTTTTTTCCTGTCTCTGATCTACTAGAAACTCCCTTAACAGTACTTGGAGTGCAGCACCTCAAACCCACAGACCCCGTGTGTGGCATATGATTATCATTTAGGTCAAGTTTGGAGTTCTTATGCCAATAATGTTGACGAGACATCTGTTACCTTCTTCTGATCCACAATTGGCTTCCACTATTGATTTGTTGCAGGTGCGGCATGTAATTTTACTACTATGTCAATTTGTAAATTATATGGAGGTCACAAGGCTCCCTGTCTATTACCCATCAAAGGAAGAGAGAGATGACCCCAAATTATATGCCAGTAACGTACGGAAGTTAATGGCTAAGGAGGTACTTCTTCCTTCACAAAGTGCTTTATTTATTTATTTATTTCTATATAACAGAAATATAACTAAGCAAATTTGTGCATGTTACCTAGTTGTTTTTTCATTTTAGTGTTTTGTGAACATACTTCCGAATACTAGACTCTAGAGCACACTGAGATGCTCATTTCTGACTCATTGATGACACATTAATTTGTCTTTTTATTCCTGCTGCTGGATGTTATCCGGGATGAAGCACCTGGCCATACTTAGCATGTGATATTTAAATTGTTTGATGTACTTTGTGCGATTACGACAATCGATTCATTTCAGTTTCGAGTAGGCAGTGGCCTCTTGAAACTAAGTATTCATGTGCTAGATATACGGGAGGGATAAAACAACAGCAAAACTATGCACTTTAGGGATGAATTTGATCTGAGCGAAGTCCAAGTGCAGGAGACTTGAAGCTTGAGCAGTGAGACCATGTATTTTCAGTTCCTGATTGCTTACCAAATAGAGGTTAAAGCTTGGCTCTGCTTAGGATCCAACTCCTACCCTTAAAGTACTAAATATTACCATCCAGTTTTACCGTATGGGGTTTTTTTTTGCCCAATACTGTGTATAGTATATTGGCATCCTAAATTCCAAAAACAGAAAAAAAATCGACCTTTTCAGGTTATGTCCCATTGAGGGTTAACTGGTTATAGTCCTGCTTATTGTCTTGCTTGTCTGAACTATGAGCTGATATCTGGTTCGGGTGTGACCAAACTAAGATTGTGATTGTTTCTAGTGGAGATTTGTCTGTGTATATGAATCTAACATACAAAGTATTTTTCCACTGGAATGTTATCGAAGTCTTTCCCTTGTTTTGCTATATTTCTGAATGTGCACCATTTTCTTCCCATCGGGCCTCCTAGTTTTCTCACACAACGTTACGTTTCCTTTTCAGGGCAACTTGATATTATCAGACATCGGATTGCCCGAGAAGCGAATATACCATGCAGCCCTCAACGGTAATAATAGCCTGCATAGTGTTTACCGTCAGAAAACCGATTGAAATTCCTACTTAAGTCTGCTAGTTTGTTGATGGTATTGATGAGTGTGTTCAGCTATACCGGAGCTGTTCGATTGTTGTCCTAAATTTACTACACTTACCAGAGTGATGTGTGCAATCATGTGTTGTATATTCATGTAGAAAAAGTATAGCCCTTCCAGATCGAGGTCTTGTTAATTTACCTTAAACATTGTCTGGGGGGCTTTTTTTTCTCTCTCTTTGGGTTTGCAGTGATTAATTCCTAACATTAGACTGTTAACCGCATACATACATACACACATGCAATATCTGAAGCAACTTTCTCGTGTTCCATGCAGGTTTTTTGTGTCACAGATAAGTTTGGATTCGCCTCTCTGTATGTTCATTTTGAGTAGAGAAAGTCATTTGACAGAGAAAATCGGGGGGTTAGGGTTGGGTTGTGATGTGATGTGATGGGATTAGGGAAGGTTACAAACTTGTTAACTGCGCGACTAATATCCTGTAAAGTGAAATGTACTACTGATCCGATCTGGGTTTCTCGTGATCGTTGGGTATAGATATAGAGGTGGCATGTTTTTTTTGTAATTACAGTTTTTTCCTTTGTAGGGTGTTTCTTCTTCTTTTGATTTTGTCGCTGAGATTCTCAGATTAGGGATCCTACACTATACCATACTAACACACACAATCGAGATGAGGGTTTTCGGAATAGGTCTTCTTTTACGGGTAGTAATGTTTACAGGGGTGAGGCCGTCATGTATCTTGGTCTCCTCTGATCTTGTGTAAGCGGGAGATTTTGCAGTAGAGGTGTCATGATCAATGAAACCGTATGTTGTGAAATCGGTCTCTCTGCAGACATCAATTAATGCTGGTAGAGATAAGGTTGTCTATATCTTAATCTCTTTAGATTCCGTGTGGTAGGGGTCATAATCAATGCGAGTTTTTGGTCGGTCTTGCTATCGGTGATAATGCTTATAGGGGTAAGGTTGTTTACGACATGATCTTCTCAAATTCAATGTAAGCGGGATTTTGCGCTGGGAGTTGGGATAGAGATGTCATAAGCATGGGTTTGGCTTTAAAACTTGTGGGTGGGTTTGTGGGAGGGGGATGAAGTATCAACTGAAAAATTGGCTAGGTTTTCGGCTTTTTAAGCTCTCCTAGCACGAAAATTATCATAGCTCAAGACACCAGGCTTTAGCTTGGAACTCGTTTTCAGCTAGCTCGGAAAGAGATTCATCATGTATATGCAAATGGAAGCAAAACTGGCCAAATTTGGACAACCCAAGTCTCGAAATTCAAAACCCGAAAACCGCCCGCAATCTAAATGGCAAATATCTGAAATTAGAGTCAAAATTAGACGAATCTGAACCCTAAGAATCTGAATCACAGGAAGGAACAAAGTCACAAACCACAACAGGCCAGGAAAACGCAAACCAAAAATTTGAAATTTGAGTCGAAATTAGACAAATTTGAGCAAATTAGAGTCAAAATTTAGACGAACTTGAACCCTAAGAATTCGAATCACAGGAAGGAACAAACCACACTAGGGCAAGCAAACACGAACCCCCTCTTCCCTGCACAAATCTTTGCACTCGTATCCACAAAAGAAAGGCATACCTAATTATTACATGCGTCTGGAGTTTGCACTACAAGTTATATGCAAGTGAACGACTACATTGAGAGTGCACAACTTTAGTATATGGGATTGAATGAGTAAACAATGACCTTATTTGGATTTTAGAGCATATACTTCATGAGCATGTAATAAATTGCTGGCATACCTCACATGTGTTTTGTTGTTTACTATAATACCATGGGTTAAAAGTTTGGTAAGTTATGGTAGAATCATAAAGTTCAGATTATTATTGTAATCCCGTAACCCTTCTAACATTTTTCATCTGTTTTCCTCTCAATTTCGCGAGTTGCAACCAAATTTGCATTTCCTCAATCCTTGGTAAACAAATTGGTCTCTCTGATGACAGGGGTGATCTGTGATAGCATAACTTTTGTAAGACGATCTCATACAAGACTTGCTAAAAGATCTGAACTATATAGGAAAGCTTCTGAATTTGTTCAGACAGCCCGGTTTAAGAATGACTACTACAAATATGACAGACAGCAACAAACAGTGACAGAAGTCATTACAGATGACAAGGTTCTTAGAAGCGGAGCACAATCTAAACAGATTAGAATGATGATCAACAACTCCCAGTGTAGGTCCCGCTTTCACTGGGTCTGGGGAAACCAGATAATAAGTGGTATACTTACAGAACATATATTACATCACCCCCCCCCCCCAAAACAAAAAAAAAAAAAAAACAAAAAAAACCAAATTCTGGGTCCTAAGGTACTCTCTAAACAAGTTCCCGACAGAACTAGCAATGCAAACAGCTAACACAAACAACTAATACAGACAATTCGTGGACGAATCTAAGACAAATCTACCTGAGCCTGAGCCATTTTTTCACTACATATTTTTTTTACGTCTGTGTTAACGGCCGTTTTTTGGAACTCTTGAGTTCACACGACATCGAGGGCAAGCAACTTTTCAATGGCGACCGTATAAATAAAGAAGACGCGGAGAGTTGCTTCTGACGCATGGAGATGGACGAGAGGCAACTGAAGCTGTTTCGGAGCCTCTTCTTGTCGCTGTCATAGGGGACCAAACTCGTGTCCTCTTGGATGGCGGCGTTGATTCGGAGCGTGTCGGGAAGTATACAGTTGCATGTTGAACCTGGGGAGAACCGAGGGGCAAAAGGGTTGAGGAAACAAATACATAGGTAGTAGGACCGATGTAGATGTAGTTGACCTGGCAAAACTGACTCGACCAAAAATCGGACATAGACCGAAAATGCGAAAAAGAAATATAGTTGATCTAAACCTAAAATGACCCAACTTGACCCGTAATGACTTGGGAAGAACGGGGCGAAGGGTGAGGATCATTTAGACTTGGCAAAATTGACCCGACCTGAAACCCAAGAGAGGCCCGAAAATGAAAAAAAAATGATTGATAATGAACCTAAAATTTCCCGACTGGACCCAACTTGACCCGGGGAAACATAGGACCAAGCAAACATAGGGTTAGGAAACATTGGACCAATATGCAACAAACATATGCTAGTGACATTGTAGACCTGGCAAAACATACCATACCCAAACACGACACATAGCCGAAAATCTTTCACCAAAGTTATTCATAGTCACAATGACAAGCTTATCGATCTAAAATAAACCCAATCTTAGAATAACACGACCCGAACTTTGTTGACCCTAACATGACCCAATCTGAATGACCCAATTGGGTTATTATGGCGTGCTTTAACAAAATTGGCCCAAAACAAACCCATAAATGCAAAAACTAATTGACCCGGAAAATGGACTCGACCCAACACCACCCCACTAGTCCCACATTCATCTTTCACTAAAGTTAACTCATTTTCGCAAGACAAGTTTGTCGACTAAAAATTTAAGCAACCCGAAAATGACCCAACATGAATCTTGAGAACCCAAACACAACTGAACCTATATCTTGGTTTACCTAATGGAGAACTTTAAGTGATGAAGAGAAACAATACCTATCTTGGCTAACCGGTTGACCCATTTCGGGATTTTCTTGCCCGTCAGTTTGTAACACATATCCTTGCAGAAATGGTTACAGTTTTTGACAATCAAGTGGTACGTATCACCGTTGTAGTTTGCAGCATTCTGTTCCATGAACTCCCTCACCTCCTTTGCATCTAAGCTCGTTGTCCCGATAAATATCGATTTTCTAAACTTGAACCCCGGGCATTGCCGAGGCTCCACCTCAAAAACACCACTCGTTGGATAATCATGAGCTCCGAATGCATATTCTACACCGTGAACTGTTCACATGCAAATTGTCTTATTTCCAACAATGAATGATATCAAGAGTAACACGATTTTCTATCGTTCATATATATGAAGCAAATGTGCATGACCTAGGAATTCTGGATGCTAATATATTGTAGTTTAGGGCGTATCGACAACAATGCAACATACTATAAAACTGGACGATAATATACTATACTTTAGGGGTAAAACTGAATTTTACTTCTATGCATGCCGTGGGAATGATGAAAAAATAATGCAAAACCTTTTAAAAACTTGATAGTTAACAACTAGATTACAAAATATATTCCAATTGTCAGCATGCAACTTCCATCTTAGGGAGCGTTTGGAAATTTTTTCCAGGAAAATTTTCCCTTAACCTCCCCTTCGGAAAATTTGCCCTGAATTGGATTGTAAAACAATGGACCCACATGAAATTTTCCAACCATTAAACTCAACAAACGTAGAAAAGGTTGGTCAACTTTTCCAAGTTGGCCAACTTTCCTAGGGAAACTTGGCAACAACACGCTCCCTTAAGAAACAAGCAAGAAGTTAACGATTGCCTGTGAGACTATCTCACGATAAACTTATTGTGAGACGTACACTTCAGTGATAGCTTTTGATGAATGAATGTAGGGATGACTAATCATGTATTTGAGAGTCTCCTCAATGAAATATTAGTCATATCTATATTAAAAAGTCATTCCAATATAACTTATTACTTCTAACATAACCTTCAAAAGATCACCACTACACGAGTCCGCCTCAAACCATAATACTCAAATGAGACAGTTTCACCTTAAAATACGTGCACACCGAGATAGTGAGATCCGAGGAGAAAAATGCAAGCCCGTTCATGGAACAAACTCACAAAGTAAGAGAAGCCTAAACCCTAAACCCTAAGAGGCATATACGGCAGTTGAAGTGAAACAAAAGCATGTATAGAAGAGGAGTTATCGAATTCTACCTTCCACACCCGAGTGAAAGATACCAAGACCCGCCCAGTAGAGATATCCATTCATGGGGGTAAGGTCATACACGTTAAGGTAAACCGGAGTTTTTCCAGGATCAAAGCCAGATGACTTTGCTTTGGAAAACAAAGAAAATCTCATAGCTGATTTGCCCTTCAAACGTCCCGGTAAGAGTGATTTCCATCCTTTCTTTGATCCGAATTTCATTTCCTCGATAGGAACGATATCGTTGTTAGTTTCTATCTAAAGTTGTTATCTGCATCAACAAAACAAAGAAATCAGCATTTGTTAAGATTAACTTAAAGTCAATAGGATTTACAAGTTCGCTTTTGGGTTGCCACCATATTTCTCTCTTTTCCCACACAAGGACAAGGACCATATTTCATGAAAACCGCTTGACTCCATGTTTGTATATTTAACGACAATCGCACGCACATACATAAAAATTAAAAAAGAAACATAAAAAAAGACTAAAATACACCAAAGAAAAAGAAGCTCAAACCCAATCCGACACTAATTTAAGAAAACTAGGAATTCCTCTTCAAGTAGAAGCATCGGACAAACACCACAAAGCATTGTGAAAAGGATTGCTCCTTGCCATCACGGAGATAAATAGGCAACATATCTCAATTGAAACCCAAGATGTTCCCACAAATCCATTTTCCACCTTCGAACTAGTTGATCCATCAAAAACCAATGTTTTCCCTTGTAAAATAAGATGTCTCCAAGTTTCGTTATTGTCTTTCAATATTCCCAGCAAAAATGCCTCTCTAAATCTCCTCTACTTCTTTTCCATAGACTGGTAGGTAGTGAACGATTTTAAAATCTTGAGTCAATTGAAATCAGTCTCTCTGAATTCTTTGCTTCGGGGGATAAGACTTCCTACATCAACCCCCCCAACCCCTGATTTGCACCAAGGATTTTGAGGTATTGGAATATTTCAATGACAATTATTGGGTGACACCATAAGAAAAAGACACTAGAAACATTGTAGCGGCAAAGAAGTAGATACATGGAGTTAACCCAATTTGAGCCAAGAAAACTGAAGCTTATACGTGGCAATCAAACAACCAAGCATATGGACATATCAAACAAACAACAAAGATCATATCTACATGTTTCATTTCATAGGTGTTTTTGTGAAACATTGTGTCACCCTCAACCCCCCTCCCCCACCAAAGAAAAGCACTACTTAGTACAACACACAACGACAACAAACTCCCAGAAAAAACACATTCGAGCTCGATTTGGGAATCTAGATGTATGCAGCCTTCTGCTCATAAGCAAAATTCATGGAGAGGCTGATTCCAACGGATCTGCGAAAAACCTTCCGAAAAAAACTTTGAAATGCCAATCTAAACCCTAAAAGAAACTCATGTGGAAAACTTTCAGAAAAGCAAGAGTAAGATCAAGAAAAACGAAACATGACCAAAAAACACAAGGTAGGGCGGAGGGGGTGAAGAAACTACCTCATCAAAATCCAAAGGCTTTTCTACACATGTTTACAAGCCTATGCAAGTGTCATTGTTTAACATACCCGTAGAACAAGTTTTCCGGTCTATATCATCACAAATAAACCGAAACCCCAAATTGTGGCGATACAAGATCCATTGAGTAAGACATGCACAGATGATATGTGTGACCACATCCAAGTTTTCTCTGATTGAATCAGTCCTTTTGTAATCAAGCCAGCCATATTTAAAGAACTAATCATACCATAATTTTAAAAAACCAGAAAGCAATCATGTAAATCTTCATATACAATTGTTTCTTTTCTCTTTAGTGGGAGAGCACTAAGTATACTCCCATAGCCATGAATTGGAAACCACTTTTCTTTATATAATATTAAACCACAAAACTACAAATAAACAGGTACAAAGCCAAGACATTCCATAACTGCAAATGAAATATAAAGGAAATTTAAGAAGAGAAACTAGGCACCTAGATATGTTGGTGTTTTCTTGAAAAATCACAACAAAAATCTTCAAAATTCACAACTAATGGCAGCACAAGAAAACAAATATATGCACCAATTTAAAATTTATTAACATTATTAGCAAACCTAAACACCAACCAAAAGTGGTCAGCATCTTATTATTGTTTAGAAAAAACACCTCTACACAGAAGAAATCAAGAATGGCAAAGACATTGGACAATTTTATCCTATTTTTCTTGGAACAAATCAAACAATTTCAACATTACCCAGTTTTGAGAATGGTGATAAAACTGCAAATTGAACAACATCAAATTTTTCATGACAAGCTCAAAAACCCAGAATGCAGAATCAAAATTTGGAACTAAAGATGGTGAAATTTCAAGTAAGATTTGGTTTAATTGTTCATAGATCTTGCCTAGATATGCTCACTAACTACTAACAACCAAAACCCAGAATCAAAATGCACAAATGCAATGCTTCTCAAACAGCAAAACACTCAAAAAGATTCAAACTTTGGGATGCACATCAACTGCGAAAGTTGAAGAAAATTCATGAGAGAAAAAGAAAGAAAAAGAAACTTACATGAAGTTAGAGGAGTAAATAAGAGCAACCCATTTTGTGATTTGCTAGATTTGCTGATAATTCAACTCAAAAACCAGAAAATGAAGAAAAACCCTTCCATTTTTTTCATTACCCAGAAAAAATGGAGAACCCCCAAAGGAAAAAGAGCAAATTTAGAGTGGTTACCTCTCTCTCTCTCTAGTTTTCTCTCTCTATGTTTTCTTTCTAATTCTTACTGAAAGAGTGATAAAATAAAAGAAAAAAGGGGGATGACAGGCAGGCTTCTCTGTTTGTGGGTCGTTGATTTGTGTCCTTGTCAAGTGGAAATGGAGAACATGACAATGAGTGTTGATTGAATGAATCTTCCATAATATGTTTATACTTCTAATGGATAATTATTAATTATGTGAGTGAATTGGGTAAGCATCAAAGATTTTACAAAAAAACATCAAAGATATTACAAAATATCCACAAAAAATAGTAAAAACAGTAAACAAACCAACATTTGTTGTCATGGGAGTGAATTGGGTTTTATTGTTTCCTTTGGCCAAACTTATTGTTAATATTTATTTTTCTTTGTTATTTTTCAAAAAAAATTAGAAAATTTTAATTTTTTTATTATTAGTTGGGAGTTGGGATCTAACCCAAAGCTAAAAGTTAAAGTACAAAATTAACCATTCAACTAATCAATTAGAAATATTAAGTGTTGTATCAGCTATCACAATTCAAAACATGCTATTTAGCACATTGTACGAAAATAAATAACATCAACATCACGGGTAGTAGACATTAATTTTATTAATGTTGGTTTCGAGCTGTTGACATTTCTTCAATACTTTTCATAGTCCATTTTTTGTTCAAAGCCTTCAAATATAATAAATTGTCAAGTTCTATAGAAATTTGAGCGATCCGATGGGTATTGTCTTCGTAGTCGCTTTGCATGATCTATTAATCTGCATAAACTTTTAGATGTAATTATCCTTCCTTGGTTACCAAATTACAGTTGTGGAGCATTTACAGTTGTGGAGCACTTCAAGAGGAATAAAAAAAGAAGGCATAACGGTTGATTTGTTTTAGGGTAGCTTGCACTTTTTTAGGGTTTGTTTCTGGTGCTAAGCTCTTTGGTTTTGTTTCTTACTTTATTGTTGCTTTGTTGTTAACTTGTTGATATTTACATTATTTGTGATTCAAACTTTCTGCCTTTTTAAACTTTAAATAATCTAAAAAAAGATATAATTTTCTCTAATAGCCTCAAATCTAAATGGGCTTGGACAATAAAGGGTTGGGTCTAAGTACATCCCTATTTATTTTAGTTGGACTTGAACCTAAACCTACGGTATATTCAACAAGTCTGAAAAGATTGATCCTAGAAAGTTGTTTGCAGTTTTGTAGGGTTTATTTTAGTGTTAAGTTCTTTGATCTTCTACCAATGAGCTTGTAGTTCAAATAGCATGAGGGTGGGAGGTTTGTCCTCCTCACCAGGGTTCGATACCTAGTGACCATAATTTCCTTGGTGGGAATCGTTGGTACCCTTGGCAGGCTTCTTATGGCCTCTTAGTGGTATTCTCCCCTCCCCTTTGGGCTGGTAGGCCTACCGGGTTCTCCTTGAGATAGGAAATTCATTAAGTAGGCCCGACTTACCAATGTAAAAATAAAAAATAAAAAAAAGTTCTTTGATCTTCTTTATTAGTTTATTGTTGCTTTGTTGTTAACTTGCTGTTGTTTATATCTTCTATGATGCAAACTTTTTGTCTTTTTAAACTTTAAATACTCGAAAAAAAAGATGCAATTTCCTCTAGTAGCCTCATACGGTCATACCTAAATATGCTCGGACGAGAAAGGGTCGTGTTTAAATAGATCCATATTTGTTTAAGTTGGACTTGAACCTAGACCCGTAACATATTCAACAGGTCTGAAAAGACTGACCCCAAATTCCAACCTATCAGATTTACGGGTCCTAAATGTGCTAGGGCTTTATGCTAATTTTTCATTGTTATAACATTGTGTCGATACCTATGTTGAAGATTTTTTATAAACAAGTTAAAATGGTAAATATCAACATATATAAATATCTTCATATAATCATATGTGATTATATGAACGAGTGAAGTATACATGAGAATGATAAATTAAATCAAAGGGACGACAATCACATTGACACCAAATTGAATGGAGCCACCGATGAGATAAGACATATGAGAGAGGGTGAAAGATTTATAGAAATAATGGCAATTATTATGCGGACAATATTTATATTATGTTTTCAGGAGTACGTGGTTTCACAAGTTATATTTAAAAATTTTATATACAAAAATAACTGAAAATCTATATATTATAATAGAAATCATTGTGGGTCCTACGAAATAGAGCTATGGGAGTGACTGTAGGGGAATTGGTCAATCACAACGTAGAAATTTTTTTTTTCTATTTTCTATTTTTTTATTTTCAATCCGGATTTTATTTTAAAATTAAAAAAACCAGAAAGTATCACTAATCCTTAACTGCTTTGGACTTTGAATTAAATTATTGGGAAATTGCATTCTAATGATATGAACTTTTGGCCATATAAGACTTAATAATACGAACTTTCGATTAGTTTCTGAATAATATGAACTTTGACCCCCTGTTGCCCCCAGTAACACACCACCGAGTTAAGATGAACTTAACTCGGTGGCGTGCTGATGTGGCGGCGGAAAGAGAGTGTTGACTCTTTTAATTGTGCCATGTCAGCTTTGACTTGTCAAACACAACCCCCCTCTCTCTTTCTCTCTCCTCTCTCTCTCTCTCTCTCTCTCTTCGTTGCAGCCCCCCCAACTTCTTCTTCTTCCCCCTTCTTCCTCCTTCTTCCTTCTTCCCTCTCTACTTTCTCTCCCCTCTGCAAATTGATACCACTAACATTTTCTCCTTCTTTCCCTCTCTACTTTCTCTCTCTGCAAATTGCTGGAAAGCCCACCACTTCGGCTCGTCAGCGGCCCGAGTCCGGTGAGGGTCGACCGCGGAGAAGTTGAGAACAGCCATGGCTTCTGCAAAGAGAAGACTGAGCGAGCTGGCGAGTCAACTCAGCGAGGAGCTCCTGGTCGTCCCTTTCCGGCTCGGTCTCCGACAAGCTCACCTACGAGTCGAGGACCGACAGCAGGCCGAAGGGGTCGAATCCGCCGGAAACCAAATACCCAGAAACCCAGAATTTTTCTTCTTCTGGAATTTTTCTGGGTTCAATTTGGTGATCATTTGTGTTTTTTCACTGCTTAATTTCACTTTGAGGTCGTTTGTGTCTTTCAAGGTTTGTTTCTGGGTTCAATTTGGTGGTCGTTTGTTTCTGGGTTCAATTTGGTGGCCGTTTGTGTCTTTCAAGGTTTGGCATCAAGCTTTGTGTTTTCCCACTGCTCTGATTTCACTTTGAGGTGGTCGTTTGTGAACAAGGACGAGAACTTGTTAACCCGACTTCAGAACATTAACCTGTGTTTTCACTTTGAGGTGGAGCAGCAAGTTAATGGGGTGTTCCTCAACTTCTTTGGGTTCAATGGGACTACTGGTGTTTGGCGAATCAAAGCCCTCGAGGAATCCGGTGGCTGACTCGAAAGGACTACGGTCAAGGATATGGACATTGTTGTTTGAGCCCATCTCCATGGCTGGAAATTCATCTACCTCAAGCTCTTATCTTTAGATTCTTCTTCTTGAATTTTTCTGGCTTCATTTTGGAATTTCATTTTTCTGGGTTCCAAATGTCCTGAGAGGAGGAGGAGGAGAAGGAGAAGATTGTTAATGGTGGATCTAGGGTTTGTGTTCTCTGAAAAGATAAGAGTTTGAAGAAGCCATTGATGGATAATGGAGGAAGAAGAAGAATGGTTGAGGAGAGAGAAGGGAGGTTGTGTTTGACAAGTCAAAGCTGACATGACACAATTAAAAGAGTCAACACGCTCTCTCCGCTACCACATCAGTACGCCACTGAGTTAAGTTCATTTGAACTCGATGGCATGTTACTGAGGGCAACAGGGGGTCAAAGTTCATATTATTCAGAACTTAATCGAAAGTTCGTATTATTAAGTCTTATATGGCCAAAAGTTCATATTATTAGATTTCCCTAAATTATTTTGGTGCAAATAACAGTAATTATTTTAGTGTTGCCTATAATAATAATAATCTATATAATATTAATAGTAAAATTTGTGGGTCCCGCAGAATAGACAAAGGAGATTAATTGTAGGAATTTCGACCAACCAAAAAGTAGATAAATGCTGAATTAAATTATTTTGGTGCAACTATCAGTAATTATAATTATTTTCGAATAATCTATTTAATATTATATTAATAGTAAAGTTTGTGGGTCCCGCAGAATGGATAAAGGAGATTAATTGTAGGGATTTCGACTAATCAAAAAGTAGATAAATGCTGAATTAAATTATTTCGGTGCAACTATCAGTAATTATAGTTAGTTTGAAATAATAATAACAATATAATATTAATAGTAAAGTTTGTGGGTCCCGCTGAATAGAGAAAGGAGATTACTTGTAGGAATTTCGACCAATCAAAAAATATGTAAATGCTGAATTAAACTATTTTGGTGTAATTATTAGTAACTATAATTATTTTGGAATAATCTATATAATATTAATAGTAAAGTTTGTGGGTCCCCCTGAATGGAGAAAGTAGAATAATTGTAGGGATTTCGACTAATAAAAAAGTAGACAAATGCTGAATTAAATTATTTCGGTGCAACTATCAATAATTATAGTTAGTCTGAAATAATAATAATAATAATAACAATAATAATAATAATAATAATAATAATAATAATCTTAATAGTAAAGTTTGTGCATCCCACTTCACGGAGAAAAGATATTAATTGTAGGGATTTCGACTAATAAAAAAGTAGATAAATTGAATTAAATTATTTTGGTGCAACTATCAGTAATTATAATTATTTTTGAATAATCTTTCTAAATTATAATTATAATTTCTATTAAAATTTTGATTTTTTAAAATGACTATTTTAATATACTTCGTGCATCGCACGGGTTGAAACCTAGTAAATAATATAAGAAAAAAATATATGAATGTAGAATTAATAGAAGTTCCGTCAACAAATTTATGCATAAAAATAATAAATTGTTGAATAACGTAAAACATAGAATTTAAAAACTAAAAAAAGCAGTATAAAATAAGCAAATATTTGAAAAGTGTACGACGACAACAACAACAACCTCCCAGATAACACATTTGAGCGCGATCTAGGGGATCTTAAAGTAGGCAGACTTGCCCCTATGAACAAACGTTCATGGAGAGACTGTATCAATAAATTTTAAACATTAGGAATTGTATCACTAAATTTTAAACATAAAAATATTAATATATGATAAATATATATTGGAAACCACATTTATATAAATGAGAGCATCGGAGCACATAATCATAACGAATTGTCTTGGGAGAATTCATCTCTAAAAACTAGTCCATTATATGAGTGAGTCTATTTTATCTTTGAATCCCTCTCATCAACTGCCCATACAATCAATGTGGAACGAATTTCATATCTTATAATTGGTAATCCATAACATATTATTCCTATTAAACCAATGATTAGCTAGTAGTTCATATGACATCATGGTGGCTTTTCATGTTGGAGGTCATGGATCGATTTATACAACTTATAGGTCTTCTTGCTTGAAGATGAACAAAGCTATGAACTAAGTCTTTGAGCTTGAATTTTCTCCTCCGATCCCCTTAAATCAGTAAGTGTAATTAAAAATCTATGGAATAGATTTCAATGAACATTTTTATTCATAAAAAGCTTGTAACAATAAGAAAGAGTAATGTTTCATTTAACAACAAGATCATAAAACAAAGTTATTAGTCTCAATGGGGACAGATGGGATAAACTCCCTAACAGAAGGGTTGTCTAATCTTTGTATCTTTTTTTTTTTTTTTGAAACTAAACATAACGATTTCATTAATGACAAGCCATACGACATTTACAATGAAAATTGTGATACAAAGATTAGATTTTTAATAGCCTCTAATCTTTGTATCTTACACTTCATAAAAAAAGTCCAATTAAGAAAAATGTAAACTAATTTAATTTAATTTATATAGATATTTTGTTTTTTTTGTCAATTATTAATAGGCCAAAATAGTAGGAATTCCTAACAAAACTTTTTAAAATTAAATAAAATAATAGAAAAGACATTCACAAATATAATTTTTGTGTTCATAAAATCTTTCGTTTACGACAACAACCAAAAAAAAATAATATTATGAACAATTTGTTAATGTAAGGGCTAACCTAACCCACTCTATTTCATTGATCAAGCTTAGTTTTCTGCGAAACACTAACCATTTCAAAATTATTACTTGCAACTATGGTATATGTGTAGCTAAAGTTTGTAAACTTTTACTATTAATTATTCGAATTAAACAATACATGTAAAAAGAAGGGTTTCTACAATGTCGGATTCTGAATGTTGAATCATCTTGAAAACATTGTGCTTGCCAAAGACGATCAAAATCCAAATCAGAATGGTGAGATTGAGGACTGATTTCTCGAGGCAATAGTGAATGGTAATGTTGGGCATTGAACAAGGCGATGAGGGTTTGAGTTTTGGCTAACTCGTATTCAACTTCCATTATATGTTGCCGGAGTTGAGTTATAATCCCGACACTTCCATGAACTGGATCTTGAATTCGTGACCTTGCTTCCCATACCATGCTCTCTGCCGCTTCTTCTCTCCTCTCTTCAGCTACTTGCTATATTATTACATATTAAATTGAAAAAAAAGATACAATTTAACAATATAAGCATAATATCATATATAAATTGTATAAAATTATATTGTTATATATAATTTTTTAAATTTATTTTAAATTTATAAGAAATGCGTAAAATACACCCAATGAGTGGAGTTTATTCGATTATGATGTCATGTATACCAATGAATGGTTACCCCTTATGATTGATAATTAATCATAACTATCAAACTAATCAGTGTAGAAAATCACAGCAACATTAATTTGATGAAAAGAAAAATATTTAAAAAGTAAATTGAATCAAAGACTCATATTATCATCTTCTATAGAAGTATAAATATTACCACTTAAAGATATCTACAACTCCTTTTTAACAATCCATGAGTTTAAACATCTAAAATTAAGATAATATCTTTTCAAGGTTAGATCAAGTTAATTCACAATATGACATAACATTTTTTTTAAAGAGAAGAAGAAAATTATCATGTAATATACAACAGTCTCAAAACTCAATCAAGAAACAACAAAATTTATCGAAGATTTCAACGAAAAAAGTTACACATTGAAGACAAAAACAGCTCGTTGAGCCCATACAAACTACCCTGATTACAACTAACAAAAGGTCCCATGTATACATCCTTAACACCCCCCCAATTTGTTAACAACAAAACCTAACTAAAATAAACTACCAGAACAAAATAAATATACATCCTTAACACCCCCCCTCAAATTGGAGGTGGGCAAACCCCCAATTTGTTAACAAGAGTATGATGCTGAAAGCCAGACAATGGCTTGGTAAGAATGTCTACAAGTTGCAAATTGGTGGATGTATGTTCTAAGGAAATGAGACCATCTGCCAGCTTCTGTCTCACATAGTGACAATCTATCAATATGTGTTTAGTGCGTTCATGAAACACAAGATTCCTAGCTATGTATATAGCTGCTTGGTTATCACATTTGACAGGTATAGGGTCGAGCTGCTCAACTTCAAGCTCATGGAATAGACAGCTAAGCCAAGCCAATTCAGCAACCAATCGTCTGAGGCTCCTGTACTCTGCTTCAGTGGATGACAGTGAAACTATAGGTTGCTTTTTGGATTTCTAGGAAACCAGAGTTCTTCCAAGAAAGACCAGAAAACCGCTGATTGATCTTTTGGTGTGCTTGCAGGCACCCCAGTCAGAGTCACTATAGGCTCTGAGGCTGAAATTTGCTTCTTGGTGAATCAAGATACCTAGATTAGGATGTCCTTGGAGGTATCTCAAGGTATGGACAGCAGCCTTCCAGTGCTGGTTAGTAGGTTGCTTGAGGAACTGGCTAAGATGCTGGACTGTGAAAGCAAGATCGGGCCTTGTATTCACCAAGAAATTTAGCTTTCCAACCAAATTTCCTGTAGGAAGTAGGGTCTTCCAAGGGTGTTCCTGTATCAGGAGTGAGCTTAACATTGATATCCATTGGACAAATAACAGATTTTGAACTTTTATTAAGAAATTCTTGGAGAAGATCTTTGACAAAATTCCCTTGAGATAAGATAACTCCCTGAGGCGTGTGTGTTGTTTCTAGACCAAGGAAGTAATGAGCTGTTCCCAAGTCTTTGATTTTGAAGGCTTTGTCTAAGTCTTCCTTCAGATTGGCTATTTCTTGAAGGTTGCTCCCTGTGACCAAAATATCATCAACATATACAACTAGATACACATATTTGTCAGTGTCCTTGTAAAATAAGGAATAATCGTTCTTAGAATGTTTATACCTTCTTTTGTATAAAACTTCTGTTGATTTGACATACCATTGCCTAAAAGCCTGTTTCAGACCATAAATAGATTTCTTTAATTTGCAAACAACATTAGGTAAGCCAGAAGAAACACCTTTTGGAAGATTCATATAGATTTCCTCATGTAGATCACCATGGAGAAAAGCATTATTTACATCCAACTGTTGAAGGTTCCAACCTTTCTTTACTGCCGCTGATATTAATGCTCTTATTGTGGTCATTTTAACTACAGGAGAAAAGGTCTCATTATAGTCTATGCTAGCCTTTTGAGTGAATCCCTTTACTACAAGTCTTGCCTTGTATCTTTCAATGTTACCATTTGACTTCCTTTTGATTTTATACACCCATCTACAATCAATGGCCTTTCTACCCTTTGGCAAAGAAACAACTTCCCAAGTGTTTATATCAGCAAGAGCTTGTAGCTCTTGTCTCATGGCCTTTCTCCATTTTTCATGAGAATTGGCTTCATCATAGGTGTCCGGTTCTCTTTCAGGGAGATAGGAAACCTGGGCTTGAAAGACACTATGTTCAGGAAGGTTTCTAGGCTTATAGTAGAGATTTGTGATATTTGAAAAACAAGTATCATAATCTTTCAGGTGTGAAGGTTGTCTGTGAGGCCTCGATGATCTCCTGACAGGCTGTATTGTGTTTTTATCAGGTTCACTTTCTTCCTTGTTAGTGCAGATGACCTGTGCATCTGTTCTGCAAGACTCATTAGGCTCAAGGTGGGCAGTTTTGTCTATGTCAGGGGTAGGGACTTCATCTAAATGATCAATAGACCCAAAAACATGATTTGTGTCAATGCATTCATGGGTACTGTTAATAAGAGAATCTGAAATGAGTGATTTTTGTTCCTTAAAAGGAAAAATGTTTTCATGAAAGATGGCATCCCTAGAATATAGAAATTTTTGAGTTGAAATTGAGTACAGTTTGTATGCTTTCTTTCCTTGAGGGTATCCAAGGAATATGCATTTCTCTGCCCTAGCTTGGAATTTATGCCTTCCCTGTTTGAGTGTACTCATATAACAGAGATAACCAAAGGACCTTAAATGGTCATAAGTGGGGTGTTTCTTAAACAAAACCTCATATGATGTTTTATTCTTTAAAACAGTACTTGGTAATCTATTTATGAGATAAGTTGCTGTTAATATGCTGTCCCCCCAAAACCTTAAGGGTAGGTCTGATTGAAACATCAAGCTCCTAGCAACTTCAAGGATGTGTTTGTGTTTTCTTTCAACTATTCCATTTTGTTGTGGCCTTTGGGTACAACTTGTCTCATGTAGGATGCCTCTTTGTTTGAAATATGTCACAACCGTCTCACTTTTACCAATCTCTAAAGCATTATTTGACCTTATTCTTTTAACTGCTAGGTTAAATTGAGTTTTGGCCATACAGACAAAGGACTGAATTAAGCCAAAGGCTTCATTCTTGGTAGTCATCAAGTGTGTCCAAGTGCATCTAGTAAAATCATCTACTATGGTCAGAAAATACCTATGTCCAGAATGAGTAGAAACACGAAAAGGTCCCCAAGTATCTACATGAATTAATTCAAAGGGGGAAACAGTAGAAATAGTGCTGGAATGAAAAGGAAGGCAATGCTGTTTTGATTTTGGACAAACATCACAAATAATTTGACCTTGCAAGGGAATGTTAGGTATTAATCTCATTTTATTGATAGGTATGTGTCCCAACCGAGCATGCCATACATCATTTTTCACTACAGCTAAAGCATTTCTTTCACTGAAAGTGGAATTATCATGAGTCTTTGTGACATGTTTTATCATGTTATCATCCAAGAAGTATAGGCCATGGGCTTCTTTACCGAGAACCAAAGGCCCCCTCACAAGAAGGCCCTGCATGACACAGAAAGTCTCAGTAAAGGTTATGTGACATTGCAATTCTTGGCACAACTTTCTTACTGAAATAAGATTAAAGGTAAAAAATGGCACATGCAAAACATCTTTCAGAATCAGGACATTTGAAAAATGCAATTTCAAGAATTTTTAGGTTTCTAAGGCAAGATCTGTTATTACACATATGGTCACTAGCACCAGAATCTAAAATCCAAGTATTTTCCAGACTCACACAAGTACAATTGACACCATTAGATAGAAAATGTTGAGAGTATGGAAAGGTATTACCAGACATGTCATCACCATCACTTCTGTTTGTGTCCTGTGTGTTCAAGCTTGCTATCATTTGTTGGAGGAGCTGCTTGGCCTGGTCTTGATTAAATGGTAAGTTTGTCATGCTTCTGTCAGGGTTTACAACTTCAGAAGATGAAGTCATTGTTTCTGTTTCATTCCAAGCATTGTTTGCTATTCTTCTTGGTCCACCCTGTTGCTTTTGTTGTCTATTCTGATTCCTTGAATGATTAGGAGGAAACCCATGAAGCATGTAACATTTGTCAATCGTATGCCCATTCTTCTTGCAGTGATCACAAAACAAGACCTTCTTGGCCTCATTTCTTCCTCTCTCATTTGTTATCCTTGAAGAACCATTCTGATCATTTTTAGAAGCATAGAAGGTGGCAGATTCAGTTAAAAACTGTTTGTTGTCATGAACTTGCCTTTGTTTTTCTTCTTGACTAAGAATGGCATAAACTTGACTGAGAGAAGGAAGATGAGACATCATCAAGATGCTCCCTCGGACTGCTATATAACTGCTGTTCAACCCCATCAAGAACTAAAGTAATTTCTGCTCCTCAAAATGCTTTTCGATCTTCTTGTTGATCTTTGGCTTACTTGTGCATTTTCCACACTGGCATATTGGAAAATCACCCACGGCCCCAGCTTCTTCCCACAGTTTCTTTGCCTTTGTAAAATAGGTAGCAATATCCAAGGAATCTTGGGAAAGCTTGGAGACCTCCTGTTGTATTGAATAAAGTTTAGCCTTATTACTTTGGCCAAACCTTTCAGACAATTCATTCCGTAGATTTTGTGCCAATGTGGAGTAGAGAACACTGTCTCTTATTGTAAAATCCCGAGTTTTTGGTTAACGCGACCGTTAGTTCCGTTTGACAGAGCGTTGGTGTTGAGTTTAAGTTTCGAGGACGAAACTTCTTTTAAGAAGGTAATGATGTAAAACCCCGAAAAATCCAAAGATGTTGACCGTGACGTCGTTAGTAATTAGGTTTGACTTCGTTATTTATTATTATTCGTTTGTGTTTTATTTATGCTAACGCTTGAGCTCGTAGGACCGTTGAGGGACTAACAAGGGTAGAATAGTATTCTCGTAGGTTAATATTTATGTGTTGTTATAATTACGTGAATATTATCTGCTATGTGATTATATGAGTATTGGTATTATTATTATTATTACAATTATTAAAATTATTGGGCTTTTGGAAAGAAAATCAGTTTTAATTTGTTTTAAATGGGTTGGGTTAGGAATAGGATTAGTGGGCCTAAATGGGAACATTAGTATAAAAAAAAACCCCCTAAACCCTTATCAAACCCTAATCCCTCTCATCACCAAACCCTAATCCCTCCAACTCTCTCTCCCTCCCTGCTCTCCCTCGCCCAGCAGCCGACCACCAGAGCACAGCCAGCCGGCCGCCGCCACCAAGTCGCCGGAGATCGCACCACCACCCGATTGCCCTATCCCCCTCTCCTCTACGTGCTGCGGTGTAACTGCTGTTGCTGCCGTTTCTCCACCGCGCCGCCGCCGTCACACGTCGCCCGGAAATCTCCTCCAGCCGTCGCAACCACCACTACCATCCATTTCCCGTTCGTTTTCATCGTCCTTCTCCATTCCTCTGGGTTTTTCGACCTCCTCTCCCTCACCCCTGCTTGTGTGTGCGCGACACTAGCCGTCGCCCAGCCGCCGCCGATCGTCTTCGCCGCCTGTCGAACCATCGTCGACCGTCGCACCACCGTCGAGGTCGTCAGAAACCGCTGCACGTTCCCGGATGCGAGGAAGAATACCCGTGCTGCCGTTATTGTTGCCACCATGCGTGATCCCAAACTCGACCACCGCCGACACCTCACCGCCGGGCGCCTCACTGCTAACGACTCCATCGATCGTCCACCGTCCCCGATCGCCGTGGTTTTGCCTAGTACACCCTCTGCGTAAACCCTAAAACCCTAACCCTAACCCTAAATCTGATTCTTTTTCTTTTTCTTTTCCTTTTATTTTCTTGTGTTAATATTAAAATCTGATTATATATATGTTTGTAATTTTATTGTTATTAAATTCTGTAATTTTGTAATTAGGGGAAATTAATTGTAATTATTTTCTTGGTTGTAATTATGTGTAAATAATTATTTGTTATGTGTAATTTGTTTACTTGATATGTGTAATTTTATGTTATAAAATTGTAATTAGATTTAGGTTGTAATAGTTGATTATTAGGGTTGAAAGTGATTCTTTAATATTCGTTATATTCTTTACATGAATCGTTTAGACCACAATACTATTGTATGTACGAATTTGGAAATTTATTTACCTAGGATAATTCTTGAATTTTAGTTTTATAAATCGTTATGTTCGTTATTGTTCTTTAAAAGTAAATCTTGTTAAGGTTGTTAAATAAATTAGTTAACCTACTAGAAGTTGAAATCTTGTTAATAAAATCTTGAATTCTTGAAAATTAATTAGGTTTCATGTTTCATTAAGTTAAATATTGTATGTTCTTTTATTTTTAGGACTCATTCATGTTAGGGTTTAGATAACATTATTATTGTATGCACAAATCTTTAAAGTATAATTATCTAGATTAATTCTTGAATCGTTAGTTAAAAATTCATATGTTCTTTAAATTCTCTTAGGGTTCATTCATGTCAATTTCATGTGTAATCTTGATTAAATAAGTGAGTTGGTTAAATTACTAAAAAGGAATTCGATTCTTGTTATTAATTCTTGATTCTTGATTATTTTCTCTTGTTGTAACTTACTTGTAAATAATCCATGTTTTTAATCTTTAAAATCTTGGTCAAGTAATTTATGTGTTAAGTAATTTTTATTTCTTTTATGACCTTAGGTTTTATTAAAGTTATTAAAGGGTCTTTCATGTTTTCTAAATTAAATTTACTTCTACAAGTTTAATTGTTGGACCTAAGTTAGGTTGGGCTTTATATCTTAGACCCTAGTTACTGTTTTGAGCCCAAATTAGGACCCCGGGATCGAATGGTGGAAGCTAGAACCGAAAGTGTTAATTAATTAAGGACCGTTATCGGGACAGTTTCGTTAGCGTCTAAAGATCGGGTTGCCACGGCTAGTGTAGTTGCCTTTTGATCAAACCCTTTGAACTGGAGGTTCTCTTAGATGTTAGGAACCATAGAAATTTTACGGATCGAACGTTTGATTTGTATAGCCCGAGTTATAACCGTTTTACCAGAACATGTCAGAACTGGACCAATTGGGAAGATGGGTGTTTTTAGAGTCCTTAGGGACTTATTTGGGCTTAACCATCAACATAAAGGTTTTAGTAGACATCCCGAAGTTTCCGAAAAGTCCAGAACCAGACCCATAGGATGTTGGGAAGTCGAGTTGTGACTCGTTTTATGTGAATGCTGTAATCTGTCCTCTGTTTGCTTTTATTTATAAAGAATTGTTGAGTGAAATTAATGTGTGATCCTGTTATGTGTTATCTTAGAGATGTTAAGTGTAATTTCATAAATGATAGGAACCTAAGTGTTCTTAGGGGACGGGTTAGGTAGTTGATAGTTAATACTAACTTCGTTAGAACGCGTTTTGATTAGATAATTATTCTTATTCTAGGCCCGAGTTAGTGCGTGACGATAGTGAGCTCAAGTGTGTTCTCCTTATTGCTGTACTGTGACGTTATTCAGGTAATTGTCTATGCTCTAATCCCCACCGGGATGCTCTTTAAATGTGTTTTGATGTTTTATAATCTATTTTGAGAATTGCATCCCGAAAGGGGACTTTTGCGAAAATATGACCATCTGTTTTGATAATCTTTTTGATTCGATTGTGATCTTGGTTTATTTGAGTTGAGAAATTGGATGGTCTTTTATTCGAAGTTTTGTTAATGGTTTGATAACTTGGGATGGTTTGACTTGAGAGTTGTGAGTTGAGTTTTTGCATAAGATACTAATAATTCAAAGTGAAACATTTAAGCGGGTTTATTTGGTGTGCTTTGTGGTAGGCAAAGTGCAGGACCACAGTGGTAACTTTGTGGTAGGCGGAAATGTGAACTCTTGGTATTCAGTGTGTAGCCTGTGGTAGGCAAAGTGCAGGACCACAGTGTAACTGTGGTAGGCAGAGGATCTGGGATCCGGTATGATATTTGTTACTTTAAGGGATGTGGTATCCCGCCCGCATAATAAAATATGATTTGGTTGGGTTGAGGAAAAACAGTTAAGGGTTAAAGGTTTGCGAAATGTTTTGACTTGTTCCCTCTCCCCAAAAGGAATTGAAATGAACTTAAACTGTTTTAAACGTTAGGGGTAGACATTATTGAGATTTCCCCCTCATTTTCTGAAATGTTTTGATTTCAGGTGAAGATCTAAATGCTGGGGACGGGAGTTAGAAGTGAGGACGACGAGTCTAGAAGTCCTTGAACCTTTTATATTCTTTTCGTTATGAATTCTTAAAGTTTGTTGAGTTGTTAGTAGTTGCCGTTAACAGACAGTTGTGTTTTCCTTTCTCGCCTTGTATTCCTTCGGGGATACGGCAGTGACGCCCAAACTAAATTTGAAGTCTTCCGCTAAGTTTTGTCTGTTAACGTTAGTTTGACTTGACTTTTCTATAATTGAATTTCCGGGGCGTCACACTTATGTTCTTGGACAGTGAATTCAAAATCCATGACAAAACCATATCATTTCCTCTCTTCCAATATGGAAGAAGAGGTGAATCCTCATCTGGCCTTGGTAAAGATCTATCCACGAATGCGACCTTGTACTTGGCAGACAAGGCTATTATAGCAGACCTCTTCCAAATGTCGAAATCTTCACCATTGAAAGGTTTCGGTACTAAAGAAAGGCCAGGCTGATCGGATGGATGGATGTACAAGGGATCACATAGATCGATAATGGGCAATCTGTTTAGAGGTTTTGGTGATGGGGTAGCTGTGCTTTCTTCTCCTGATGTTCCAGACATGGCTGAGGTGTAGGATCAAGGATGTCAATCCTGCTCTGATACCATGAAGACAAAAACAGCTCGTTGAGCTGTTGGGAAAACAAAGAAAGAAGGGAGGCACGATGTGAAGAATAAATGTGATTCTCATTGAAAGAAAGGAGCAGCAGAAGCAGCTATTTAAAGAAAAACACCAAGGAACAAAAACAAGAAAAGAAAAGAAAACAAACAAACCTAACGAACTCAACTAACAAAACCTAACTAATAAAAACTACCAGAACAAAATAAATATACATCCTTAACATACATAACTTTAAAACTAGTGTATTATATGTATATGTATATTTTCATCAAATCAAGTAATATATATATATATATATATATATATATATATATATATATATATATATATATATACTTTTAAGTTTTGAAGACACTTTAAGCTAATTTAAGTCGGTACCTGTAACATCTTCGCAACATTGCTAGCTCCGAAGATTTTATGAACACAAATGAATCTTTTGAGATTTGTTGGAGGAAAATGTGGAGCGAAGATACAATCTTTAGGACACTGTAGACACCGAAAATGTGTCAGACAGATTTTAGCTTAACCCGGGATCGAGATGTTGAAGCTTGAATAGAGTTACATTTTGGGCCTAAAAAAGTGGGTTTCTTGTGGATTTACGGGCCTAAGCCCGGGTGGCGGATTCCAGATTATGGGCCTAAACCTTGGGTTGGCGCGGATTTTGCTTTTAGGGCCAAGAAATTGGGTTGGCGCGGATTTGTGAATATGGGCCAGAAATGGTCTGGCTTGCGCGGATTTTGCTATTTGGGTTGAACCCGAAGTGGCGGATCCGGCTCGAAGCTTGCGACCCAAATTTCAAGTCGGATCCTGATTCAAGTAAAATCCAGAGATCTGCGCGGATCCGGTCTCGGGTCGGTAATTTTCGCGATTTAATCGGTTCAAGCTGAGCGGTTTTCTTTTGAATGGTCAAAGCAACCGCTGCGGTTGCAGGGAGGTTGGCGCGGATTTCCGGCAACCGCTGGAAACCGTCGTCAACAGTCATTTTCATACGCTTATTTAAGGATCCGCGGATCGGATCGAGTTGGCAAAAATTAGGTATTCGGGAGAAGATTTTAGGTAAACACATTTAACACCGACGCAACCCGACGGCGCACAAGGAAATCCGCGGATTTCCTTGGCGAACCCTTCTCGGTCGCCCTGAATCCATACATTCGACCTACACCCGATCTGAATCAGAGTTCCGGCGACCCTTTTTCCACCAAATCTGCGCGGATTCTTGGTATAATCCGCTTCATTTCACACGTTTTTAGTCTTTTTTTTGTTTTGTTTCCCGGTTTAAGAAAAGGATGTAACAATGTAGTTCTTTAGATCCACTTTGTAATTTTAGTTTTTTTAGTTTTTTTGTCTTTGTTTTCGTTATATGTTGAACTTCATTATGCTGTCGTTAATTGCATGACATTTCACTCAAACATGTGACAACTTTCTTTCTTTTTTTTTTTTCTCTTTTTTTGTAACCCGACCTAGTAAGGGCCGCTTCGGCGGGCGGTGCAAGGGCATCCCCCTACACCGGCAGTTTTTACCCCCGAACTCGTTTTTTTTTTGGTTCGAGACCGGAGTCAAATTTTTAAGGTTTTGTTAATTTTACTTAACAAAAAAATTAACTGGCGACTCCTTTATTTTTTTTTTTACCGAAAAGAAATGTTTTTTTTTTTCGTTTTTTGGCTCGGGCAAGCCCCGGATCCGCGCGGATCCGCACTTGCCTCGGCCCGGTTTTTTTTCCTTCTTTTCTTTCTTTCTTTCTCTTTTCTTTCCCGTTTTTTGCTCACTGAAATTTTTGGCCCAGAATGTTTCGGATCCGCGCGGATCCAGAAACTATTCAAAAGCGAACGAATCCGCGTGAATCCGGGCGAAGTTTTGGCTCAAATAGCTCTGGAATCCGCGCAGACCCGGGTGCATTTAGGTGGAGTGGGTACGGGAATCCGCGTGGATCCGACCCTCGAAAATTAGTTTTGAAAAGCTTAAGTTTTTTTTTTATTTTCCCCCCTTAAAAGATAAGCAACCCTACGTCGAATCGACCCTCCGTGGGGGACCGTGCCCTCCAGGCCGCGGGCCCTACAGTGGCGACTCCACTGGGGACTTATAAGAGGGTAAAAACTTGAAAAGTCGGGTTTCGTTTTTTTTAAAAAAAAAGTTGTCACGTTTTTTTTTATTTTAGGCATTATTTGCATTTCACGGGCCTTCCCCTTCGTCGGGCACACAAGGTACCGTTTAGGAAATCCTCATTTACCATTTTGGGAAAAACATTAACCATTCAACTCAGGTGGGACCACTTAGACCTTCACCGAGCCGGTGGTTGTTTTTCCCCCTCGTGCCATACTCCTTAATCCATTTGATTAAAAGGAGCAACCCGGGGGTATTAACCTTCCATGCACCCCATGGAGGCCAAATACCCGGGACACGAGTTAGGAGGCGTTAGTAAATCAAACCTTAAACTCTAAACGTAGGGCCTTGGTTAGGATTGAACTGCATTTGTATGCTATGTGCTTTTCCCTACCTTCGAACCCGAGACCATGCAGTAGTGCTTAGAAAAAAAATAAAGTTTTTTTTTGAGTCTTTTGTTTTTGTGTCGGACCCCAATTTAGGCCCGATAGTAGGCCTGAGCCGGAAATCCGCGGATTTGTTGAGTTCGACTCTTGTGCCCTAAACCGAGGAGGTCGATGCAGGTTTAGAATTTGGCCCACATGGGGCTCGGACCGAGGAATCCGCGGATTCGAGTTGGGCAGTCACATGTGGTCCAAATTCTTCCGGTTTGTTTTCTTTTCTTGTTTTTTTTGTTTAACCAGGTTCAGGCCCGATAATAGGCCTGAGCCCAGAAATCCACGGATTTACGGCTCGGCTCATCACAGCTGAATCAGGCTTCTGTGTGTTAAGTGTCGGTCGTCGTTTTTTTTTTCTCTCTTTTCTCCCCTGCTTATCTTGCGTTTGGCTAGGATCTGGGCTAGGCAGTAATTTTGAGCCCAGAAAATCCGCGCAGACCTCATTGCAAGCCCAATGGATCCGCGCGGACTCCTGGGAGCTCGGTGGCTGCCTGACTCAGATTGAGGTCGTTTTGGGTCGTCGTTTGTGTTTGTTTTTTTTCTCTCTTTTCTTTTTCCCTTTTTGCATAGAATCTTGGTGTTTCGAGTCCGAAATACATTTGGGCTGACTAAAGTCGTTGGGCCTCACGAGATCCATGCGGATTTTGTGAGTGGGCCTACCCTTTGGGTGGTCCAAATGAGTTTCTAGTTCGTTTAGTCCGCTAGATTGATATGTTTAGCCCTTATGAGAGGCCTGAGTACTTTCTGGATTCGGTCTGATAAGGTTTAAACGTGTTATCTCGGGTCTGAGTCAGCATTCTGCATAAGAGTTTTATTCGGGCTTCGCATATAGTCTTGAGCTTTAGTTCGATTATTCGGAGTTCAAATAGAATTCTTCATCCATTGCATGTTGTGTCTTAGGAGTGCGTTGAGCTGAGTCTTTGAATTCCTCCACCTTTTCAGGACAGGATAGGTTGGTTTCGGGTTTATCAACGGGACGAAACCGGGCGTTTGGAAACCTTTGATATTCATTACGACAGTAACGAAGACCGGGTATCATCTGAAGTAACCAATCCAGAGATGACCGACGAAGTAGCATCTGAGGGAGTAGTTGAGAGTTTAGTGATCGATCCATCTGAAAATATGTCAAACCCAAATGATGACGTCGTGAGGTCAACCACACGGTGATCTTTGGGGAGGAAGGCTGTTCCACCACCACCACGGCTCAAATCGACTTGGAGCAATTAACCAATGTGATTCTAAACATGCAAGTTTCGATGAACGCTCAGCTGGAGACGCAGAACCAGAGAATCGACGCCGTCATCCACGCCATGGAAGAGGCAAAGAACTCAAATGTGAAGAATCCTCCTACGGGTGAAGTAGAACAGTCTGGTAGAGAGAAGGATGGATCAGTCCACGGGGTCTCAAATTCGAGACTAGATCGCATCGAGCAGATGTTGAAGGAATCTACTTTGTTCAACAACCAATTTATGGATGATGTCGGTTTTACACCGGTGCCTCGGGGAAGACTTCCCCCTAAGTTCAACATGCCCGACATCAAATTTCATGGTGTTGAGAGCCCTCATCAGCATGTACGAAATTTCTTGGGGGCTATGACACTGAAGGGAGTAGAGGAAGACATTTATCACATTATTTTTCCTTGGACTTTGGGTCCAGATGTTATGAAATGGTACAACACTCTCAGTCCGGCCAAGACTACACGGTGGAGTTTGCTTTGCAAGGAGTTCTTACATCAGTACTCTTACAATGTAGACATCCCAGTCACTCTAAGGGACATGGAATTAGTGAAGCAAGAGGAGAAAGAATCTTTCTCTGACTACTTCGCTCGGTGGAGATCAAAGGCAGCTCAAATGGTGGACCGACCATCTGAAGAGCACCAAGTAGACATGCTTATTAGAAGTCTACAACCGTCATACAACGCTCATTTGAGTTTTCAACCGCTTAAAGATTTCGCTACATTAAGACTGGCTGGGACTAAGATAGAAAGTGAGTTTGCTAAGGGAGTTGCAACTGGGGGCTGGAAGAACACCTATACTAACAGGAAGTCGGCTGGCCCATCTGCATCCAACAACAAGGGGAATGAGGTGAATGCCCTACAACGCTACACCGAATACACCCCTACAGACACTACGTACGCTCAAGCTTTAGAGCGTCTCTTAAGCAAAGGAATGATTACTCTTCCCGACTTAAGGCCGGAACCAAAAGAGAAGCCACGGAATTGGGATGCCGGCAAGTTCTGCAAGTACCATAGGGCTCGAGGGCACGATACCGAGCAGTGTTTTACTTTGAGGAACAGGATGGAGGAGATGTTTAGATCAAAGCAATTACCCTTACCGAAGGCAGCACAAAAACCTAGCAACACAAACAATCCACTAGGTTTACTGCATATACACGCCGTGTTTGAGGAATGCGAATGGGATCCCTCGGATTTCATTACTGATGCAAAGAAGTCATCTTACATCACGCGTTACTTCACGGAGGACTACGAAGTCAACGGTCTATGGGTTAGTGACGAAGAAGATGTCTATGGTGAGCCTCATGCTGAGAAGGCCGCGGACAACTTTTGGGATTCTGATGGAGACGAGGACTTTTGGGGAACAGCAAGGTCCGGAGAGGTCAAAACTCCGGATGTTACTTTCCTAACAAGGTCAGGGCGCCATAATCACCAAGGAGGCCCTTCCCAAGTCCAACCTCAAGACAAGGGGAAGGAGAAGGTAGGAGAGGTGGTGATCCCCGTTCCGGAGGAGGATTTGATGCTAAAGCAGTTGAAGAGATTAAAGATGGATGTTACGGTATGGCAATTGTTGGCAGCTTCACAAAAGCACAGGCAAGCCCTGATCGAGGCTTTGAGCAAGTTGGAAGTATCACCTGAAGCTACACCCGAGGAAATAGTATCTTTTGTCACATCTGGTAGGAGTACTATAACTTTTGGTGATGAGGATTTACCCAAGGAAGGTCTTGCACATAACAAGGCCTTATACTTGACTGTCGGTTGTGCCAGTAAGGTGATACCCTTAGTATTGGTGGACAACGGATCTGCGGTGAACATTTGTCCATGGAGGGACGGCCTGCGGGAATTCAATCCCATCGACACCCAAGAGCCGTTCGGCTTAGGGCCTCGACAACACTCCTAGGCAATTTTGGGTTCAGTGCATTTACAATTACTATGGATACAATTTCTAGCAATGTCGAGTTCTTAGTGTTGGACATTCCGGCATCATTTAACCTTTTGCTAGGACGCCCTTGGTTGCACGCACAACAAGCGGTGTCATCCACTCTACACCAGAAAGTGAAGATGATGGTTAAGGGGCAGGTGGTGACAGTCAAAGGAGAGGAGTTAGCAGCTGTGATTACTTCAAAGAAACCTATGATCGAGGTAGAACATAATTCCAAGGACGAGGAGTTCCATCATTTCGATATCGTAGCTACCTTGGAAAAGGAAGAAGCACCTTTGGACTTCGATCCTTATTCTAACAGGAAGGTGAACGCAATTTTGAAGCGACATGGATACTTTCCCGGTTTACCTTTGGGAAGAAGAGCTCAAGGGCCTACATCTTTTCCCTTGACTCAAGGAGGGAGCTACCATTTTGGTTTAGGCTACATTCCAACAGAGAGGAAGAGGAGATTAGCTAAGAAGGTTAGGAGAATTAGGAAAAGTGAGCCAATCTGCTTTATAGCATAAAGCGTATCCACTCACGCTTAATGGCCGATTCATGAGGAAGGGATCATTTCCCTTACTTTGGTTTTTCAGCCCTACTATTTGAAGAGCAAGGGCATTTTAGTTCGAGTTTAGAGATCTTCAACGTGCGTATGTTACTCGAGGAGGAATTGTTCACACCAGCAAGGGAGAACAGGACCCCACTAGAATGGACTCGTCTAGCAGGGAGTAACATCTTTGGAATGTTGTTTGGTCAAGAGGCACAGAGAGAGGAGAAACCTGTGGAGGCACTTTCCTTAGCCCTATCAAGCATGGATTTCGATCCTACTAAGCTCATCGCTACATGGGGTCAGGAAACCAAGCAAGTCACCTGGGTGTCGGCCAAAGGAGACAAGGAGTTTGTTTTAGCTTTAGGAGAATCAGTGCTCGGGTCAGACTCTAGTGTCAATCCTGTTGTTGTTCCATTTTCTGAGTCTATCTTAGAGTCAGGTTTTAAGCTTAATCAGTCTGATGCATCTACTTCTGGAGGGTGCAATAAGTCGTGCATTGATGTTCTTGTTTCTGAATTCAATGAAATGAACTCATTTGCTTATGACTCTTCTTATCCCCCGTCCCTGAACTGCTTTGCCTCTAATGAAAATAATCAAGATGCTGTAAACGAATCAGAAATTCCTAAAGATCTTTTAAAAGCCGTAGAGGAACATGAGAATCGGATTTCCGTAATTGAAGAAACTATAGAAGTAAACCTAGGTACACCCGAAGAGCCTAAATTAACCAAAATTGGGGAATTTTTAACCATCGGGGAGCAAGAGCACTTTACTCTTCTCTTACGGGAATTTGTAGATGTCTTTGCCTGGTCATATCAAGATATGCCCGGTATAGACCGAGAAATAGCTGAGCACAGAATTCCGCTTTACCCTGATGCTAAACCGGTTAAACAGAAGCTTAGGCGAATGAAACCGGAGTGGGCGTTGAAGATTAAGGAAGAGGTCGAGAAACAACTGAAGGTAGGCTTCATTAAGGTGTCAGAGTATCCGCACTGGATAGCCAATGTAGTCCCGGTTCCAAAGAAGGATGGGAGAGTTCGGATGTGCGTAGATTTTAGGGATTTAAACAAGGCAAGTCCGAAGGATGACTTTCCTTTACCACATATCGATGTTTTGGTAGATAACACCTGTAGGCACGCCCTTCTTTCATTTATGGATGGGTATTCAGGCTACAATCAGGTAAAGATGGCTGAGGAGGATATGGAGAAGACGACGTTCATCACACATTGGGGTACATTCTGTTATGTAGTGATGCCATTCGGGTTGAAAAATGCGAGGCGACTTATCGGGAGGCCACCACATTATTGCATGATATGATGCATAAAGAGGCGAGAGGTTTACGTGAGCGACATGATCATCAAGTCTGTTAACCGTGCGACACACTTGGATAGCCTTAGAAGATTCTTCCATAGGCTGCGGAAATACGGGATGAGGTTGAACCCTCAGAAGTGTGCTTTTGGAGTGACGTCAGGCAGGTTATTGGGTTTTGTAGTGAGCTCTAGGGGAATCGAGGTTGACCAGAAAGATCAAAGCGTCTGAAATGCCACCGCCTAAGACAGAGAAGGAGATAAGAGGTTTCCTCGGACGATTGCAGTACATAAGCCGGTTCATTTCGAAATTAACCATGATTTGCGACCCTATATTCAAGAAGTTGAGGAAAGGGGTCAAATCTGAGTGGGATGAAAAATGTCAAGCAGCTTTTGACAAAATTAAAGAGTACTCGGCTAATCCGCCTGTTTTAGTTCCACCAGTACCTGAAAAGCCTTTATTGTTGTACTTAACAGTCACTGAGTCGGCAATGGGGGCTATGCTAGCTCAAAGATACGATGGCGAAGAGCGAGCAATTTACTACTTAAGTAAGAAGTTTCTAGAATATGAGACCCGGTACTCCAATATTGAGAGATTGTCCCTTGCCTTAGTTTGGGCAACGAGGAAGTTACGTCACTACATGCTTGCTCACACCGCGCATGTGACTGCTTTCATGAATCCTCTCAAGTACCTGATGGAGCAGCCACTGGTCAATAGTAGAGTAGCTCGATGGATGGTTATGTTATCGGAGTTCGACTTACAATTTGTTCCACAAAAAGCCATAAAGGGAAGAGTAGTCGCAGATTTTTTGGCAGATCTACCTGTTGAGGAAGCTAGTGAAGAAAAGTTAGATTTTCCCGATGAAGAAGTATTTCAAACGCAGAAAGAAACATGGGAAATGTATTTTGATGGAGCTTCCAACCAAAGTGGATATGGTGTAGGAATCATTCTGATTTCACCTGAAGGAGCACATACTTCTATCTCCGTGAAGCTAGATTTTGAGGCGACAAATAATGTAGCTGAATATGAGGCGTGTATCATCGGCATGCAGGCTGCCGTGGAAATGGACATAAAGTGCATAAGGGTATTTGGTGATTCGAGCCTTATAATAAACCAGGTTTGCAATAAGTGGAAAGTGAAGAACGAAGCTTTGGCACCCTACCAAGCTTACGTAAGGGATTTAGCAGAACACTTTGATCAAATAGTGTTCACTTATTTACCTCGGGAGCATAATGAGTTAGCTGATGCATTGGCAAAGCTGTCATCCTTGCTAAATATCCCGAGAGGAGTTGCGTCTATGCCGATATGCATAGAGAGAAGAAGTCAGCCGGCTTATGTTTATTCTTTGGAAGTGTGTGAGATAGACTCGACTTGTTGGTATTATGACATCTACCAATACCTCACCAAAGGAGTTTACCCTGAGGGTTCTACCACAAGATCACAAAGAGCAATTAGACTCTTAGCGTCGCAGTACTGCTCGATTCAGGATCAGTTGTACAAGAAGACGGACATGGGTATCAATTTGCTTTGTTTAGAACAGAGTGAAGCTCAGAACTTGATGAAGGAAGTTCATGGGGGAGAATGTGGCTCGCATATGAATGGACGGATGTTGTCCAAGAAGGTGCAAAGGATGGGGTATTACTGGTCGACTATGGAAGTTGACTGTCACGACTATGTAAAATAGTGCTACAAGTGTCAAATCTATGCAAACTTGCAACACCAACCCCCGTCATTTTTAACTACATTAACCTCACCATGGCCATTTTCAGTTTGGGGCATTGATATCATAGGAAAGATCACTCCTAAAGGAACGGGAGGACACGAATATGTGCTTGTAGCTATTGACTACTTCACAAAGTGGGTGGAAGCGGCATCCTATGCAAAACTAACTTCTAAGCACGTAGCCAAATTCATACTTAGAAACATAATATGCCGTTATGGGGTTCCACACGAATTGATAAGTGATAATGGGGTTCACTTCAAGAAGGAGACGGCGGAATTGTTAGCAAAATACAAGATCCAACATCATAGATCTTCGGTATATCGACCTCAGACCAATGGAGCGGTTGAGGCGGCTAACAAGAATCTCACTAGGATAGTAGAGAAAATGGCTTCTTCTTATAAGGATTGGCCTGATAAACTACCTTTTGCCTTATGGGGTTATCGAACTTCTATTCGTACATCCACCGGAGCAACTCCTTACTCCTTGGTATACGGAATGGAAGCGGTATTGCCAGTGGAGGTGGCAATACCGTCGTTACGGATTATAGCGGAGAGTCAGATTCCAGAAGCAGAATGGGCTAAAGCTAGGTATGAAGAGCTAGTCAATATCGACGAAAGGAGACTCAGAGCCATGCACAATGTCCAGATATACCAGAGTCGTGTGTCCAGGGCATTTAATAGGAAGGTCAAACTAAAAGACCTTGGAGAGGGTGACATGGTTTTAAAGGAGATACGGGCACCTATTCAGGACCCAAGGGGGAAGTTTAGGCCCAATTGGATGGGACCTTACATCATAAAGGAAATTCTTCCCGGAGGGGCGGTAAGATTAGTAGATCTGGAAGGTGAAGAATGCGTTCAGCTGACAAACTTAGATCAACTTAAGAAGTTTTATGCATAAAGGGTATAAGTGGACATAGCAACTGGTAATTAAAACCAGCAACTATCCTTGTAAGAATAAGCTACTGGCCCATTTGTCCAGCAACTGATTTACTTTTCTTGAACTACGATGGCCTGATTCCGCACATTGTGGATACGTAGGAAGCTTTTCTGAAAAGCCCGGCCTCACTAATTGAAATTTCCCAAATTTTGACTTTCTGTTTTAAAAGCAACCTTGGACTCTCGCGGGTTCAATGGCACTTGAAATAAAACATAAGGCTCGAGTTTTCAAAATTCCAAGTTCCAGGAGATCTTCGGATCTCCAGATCTCGAAATTGGACTTTTTGATTTTAGGTTTTCCTGGTTCATTTCCATATTGGGCCTTGAACCCTCACAGGATCCGCGCGGATTCCTGTGGGCTCAATTCTCGCTTTGTATACAATTTGGACCTTTATACAAATTCACTCAGAATTTGGTACAACTGAGGAAATCCGCGCGGATTTTCTCGTTTCAGGCCTAAGATACTCGTATTCTATTTTGGAGCTGTTTTGGGCCAAATCCGCGCGGATTCCTCCATTTTCTGGGCCAAAGTTTCTTCGGTGATTCTACGCGGATTTATGTTTTGATCTGAAAATACTCAGTTTGAGAGCAATTCGGTGTAGATCCGCGCGGATTCATGTTTTTTTTGGACTTCCTTTTGTTTTCAAATTCTCGCGAATCTGTATTACTCAAAATACTCAACTGATATTTTCTTGAGCAGTTTTGGGGCAGAGTTGCGCGGATTTCACCTTTCTCGGCTTGTTTTTCTTTTTCTCTTTCTGTCTCTTTAGGTTTCCTTCGTAATGCAAAAGTCTGTGCGGATTTTACATTATTTTGAGGGGGATTAAATTTTCTATGAGCAGAAGTTTTCGCGAATTTCACATATATGGTAGAAAATTCTAGGGAATTTCAAGAAATATGATTCTTTATTATTATTTCCAAACAGCAAAAAGAAAGAGCATGCGAATTTATTTGCTACTCAAATCGTTCATCAGCATCTAAAAAAAACAAAAAACAAAACACACTAAAAAGAAAAAATATAAATCTAAAGGCAAGCAGCATCAGCCTCTTAGTCCTGTTTAAGCTTCTTCTCAGCTTCAGGGGCAATGCTAGACCTTGACCCTTCACCCTGTGAGGATGTTCTTCTTGGCCTCTTCTTGATGTTCGAAACACTGGGGGCTTTCTCTTTACCTTTCCCAGTTGTTTCTGTAGTTTGCTGATGTGGAGTATCGTCAGGTCTAGGTTCTCTAATTACCACGGGCCTTTCTCTAGGACGTGTCGTAGTAGTTGGAGGTCGAGTCCTAATTGACAGTGGGTCAATTCCTTTTCCCTCTTGCTCTTTTAGCCGTTTCCTGACAGTAGTATCTTTCTCTGTTATCCATTGGCGATACGCCATAGATACGTATGTGCTTCCTCCTGTTGAGGGAACAACGAGGGTAGGTCTGTTCATCCAGTAGTCTTGCCAAGATCGAACTTTAGAGGCGTCGTTGGTGATGGCTCTAGGATTAGGTGGGATGCAGTCTAGTGAGGGGATCCATTGTTTCCTTCTGATCTGACGCTTGGCTCGCTCAGGGAAATAATAGGTTGTATGCGTTAAGCCCACAAGTCTCACGAATGGGCATCGATGGTCGACGGTGACTACTTCTTTTATTCTCCACCAAGTAATGTGCCACTTAATGATCATTTCTTCGACGAACCATTTCAACCACTTGTCTGTCGAACGTTCCTTGTGTTTGCGGGCACGTTGGCAAAATTGGGTCATCCGGAAGGTAGCTTCATTTTTCGGAGGTGCTAAGAAGTGGGTATGCTCCATCAACCATATCTGCAAAGAAGAAGGGAATTAGATGCCGGGATAAAAGGGGTCCACGCAAGATAACAAAGTGATCGCCTATGCGTCTCGGCAATTAAAGCCTTATGAAAAGAATTACCCGACTCATGATTTAGAGCTCGCAGCAGTGGTTTTTGCCTTGAAGATATGGAGGCATTATTTATATGGAGTCCATACGACCATTTTCACGGATCATAAGAGTCTCAAATATATATTCACTCAGAAGGAGTTGAATTTAAGGCAGCGACGATGGTTAGAGCTTATCAAGGACTATGACTTGGATATCGGTACCATCCCGTAAAGCAAATGTGGTAGCTGATGCGTTAAGCAGAAAGACACAGCATGTAAAGTTGACCAATCTGAGGATTCATCCGAGATTACACCGGGAATTGTGTAAGGAAAGCATCGAGCTAGTCAAGCAGGGGGAAGTCATGGAGAAGCTCACTGCGTTATCCTTCTGATCATCCATCATTGAGGAAATCAAGGCGGAGCAAATGAGCGATTCGAGCTCAAGAGAATCGGGACAATCTTGCGATAAAAAGGATGCCGGATTCTGATCCAAGAAGATGGAACCCTAAGATTTCGGGATAGATTGTGTGTACGACAAGAGAGACTTAAGGTTAAAGCTTTTGGAGGAAAGCCATAATTCATTGTTTTCAGTACACCCAGGAGGTACTAAGATGTATAGGGATTTGAAAGAAAATTTTTGGTGGCCAAATATGAAGAAGGATATAGCTAATTATGTGGACAGATGCCTAACTTGTCAAAAAGTCAAAGCAGAACATCAACGGCCATCAGGAGAACTTAGGCCTTTGGAAATTCCCACATGGAAATGGGAGTCGATCTCTATGGATTTTATCATGGGTTTACCCCTCACCATGTCGAGAAAGAATGTTATATGGGTCATCGTGGACCGCCTAACTAAGTCGGCACATTTCATTCCCATCCATGAAGGGTGGAAAGTGGATAAATTGGCAAATATTTACCTCCAGGAGATTGTTCGTCTACATGGAATTCCAAAAGATATAGTGTCTGATCGGGATACGAGATTTCAATCGAGGTTTTGGAGCGCGCTGCAAGGAGCTTTTGGCACGCGACTCAATTTCAGTAGCTCCTATCATCCGGAAAGTGATGGTCAAACCGAAAGGGTGAATCAAATTGTAGAAGATATGCTACGAGCATGCGTCCTCGACTTTCAAGGAAATTGGGATGAATTCCTCCCGCTCATCGAATTTTCGTATAATAATAGCTATCAAGCCACCATTAAGATGGCCCCTTTCGAAGCACTCTATGGTAGAAGATGCCGAACCCCACTATGTTGGGGAGAGCTAGACGAAGCACTAATCATAGGTCGTAATTAATTCAGGACACGGCAGATAAGGTTCGAGTTATTCAACAGCACATCAAGACCGCCCAGAGCCGGCAAAAGAGCTATGCAGATAAGAGGCGGAAACCTCTCGAGTTTCAAGTTGGAGATCACGTTTTTCTCAAGATTTCTCCGACCAAAGGGATCTGGAGATTCAATGTCAAAGGGAAGCTAAGCCCACGCTACATTGGGCCATACCCAATCATAGAAAAAGTCAACCCGGTAGCATACCGAGTGGAGTTACCATCTAGCTTAGGAGGAATCCACGATGTTTTTCATGTGTCGAAGCTTCGGAAATATGTACCGGACCCAAGTCATATTCTAGTGGGGGAACCACCGCTTCTAGCTGAAGATTTAACCGTCAAGCAACAACCGATTCAAATTCTGGATCGGCGAATCAAGAAGCTACGAACGAAAGAAGTTCCCTTAGTCAAAGTGCTATGGGCGAATCAAGACACGTCGGAAGCCACGTGGGAGACCGAAGAAAACATGAAGAAACAATATCCCCATCTCTTCTAAGGTAAACAAACGCGTTTTATGATCATCGTCAAGTTTGAGGACGAAACTTCTTTTAGGGGAGGATGTAATAACGCCCCAAAATCGCGATTAATTAAGCGTTAATACCGTAATTATCTAAATTGCGTATAAATTTTTCGCGTTTATTTTCAAGTATTATCTATTTTATCGGTGTCATCGAGTTTAGTGCGGGAGATGGCAAAGCGTATCAAGTATCGAATTATAAGTTCCAAAATTATTTTATTTACCTATTAAGTAAATTCGTATCGGGTTACCGTATACGTAATTTTAGTCGGAAAAAGGGTTTAATTATTTTACTTCTAGAAGATTATATTTTATTATTCCAAAACTCAATTTATTTTATTTGAGTGATATTTATTTTATTTAATTTAAGTACAAGTGGTATTTATTTTCCATTTTATTTAATTTCCCTATTCAAGTTCTATCTTATTCCAACCCAAATGTTACCAATTAATTTTACCTAGTATCAAAATAAATGGGTAATTTTACTACTCTTATAATTATTTTACTCATTTGTATTTTCAGATTTTAGTTAATATATTAGTGGTTTAGTTAATGAGGGAGTATATTAGATAGTAGAAGAGGTTATTATCTTCATTTCTAATTCAAACACCCACACTCCACTTTCTCTCTCTACAAACTCCATCTCCCTCATCTTGCTCTGCTGCTGCTGCCCCGACCAGCCCACGCCACCACCCTCTGCCGCCCTTTTCCAGCCCGTCGCCTTGAAGCCACCAGTGCCACCCTTCTCCTCCTCTCTTGAATTTCATCCAATTTTAACCCAAAGGGTAATTTCTAAAACCCCAATTTCACTCTTTTATACCTAATCTGATTTTCATGATAATTACATGTTATTCTTGTCAATTTTTACTTCTTTTACTCTCTTTTAGTGTAATTTTCAGTTTATGGTTATTAGGGTTTAATTTTGAAAGAGATACATGTGTAATTTGGGTTGTTCTTGAGATATCTTTGATGGATTTATGTTGGATGATGATAAAATCATGTTGCATGTTGTTTCTTGGTGAATTTCTAAGCTTAAGGACAGATTATAACGTATGAAGTTGTTGATTCAAGTGTTATAAGGTTTAATTTGGGTGAATTAAGTGTATTTTGAGGTAAAAATTACTAGAATGTGTTATTGGTATTGAATTCATGGTTGCATGTCATTCTTGAGGCTTTTGATGAGCTTATTTAAGTGTTATAATTTCTGGAAATATGGTAGATTTTAGCCAAGTAGAGTTTAATGGAGAATGATTACAAGTTTGGGAGCTTAAATCACCATTAGAGTCAATTTCAAGAGCTAAAAACGTTCTGCCCAGTTCTGGAAATTTTCGGAATTTTAAAGTTGGATTTTTGCCCAGATTTTTGCTCCTTAGATAGCCCAAAGTATTAGAAAACCATAGGCTTTGGAATTTCTAAATTCCGTCTTGAATCGACCAAGTTATGAGCAAAACCGTGAAACCAGATTTTTACATACGAGTTTAAAGTCAGTAGGTTATGAGCTATTTTTCGACCTCTTAGAGATTTCTTTGGTTTTGAGGAAAACATGAAAGTTTTAGATTATGCATGAGCTTTCCGAAAGGTATGGTTTGTAGTCATACGATATCGGGAGTATAAGTTATAAGCCCGAGCGGGTTGTCCTGTGTGAATATTCTGCCCAATTTATAAGTGGTAAAACCCATTTCTAAGGTTCTAAGCTAAGTCAATAAGGGTCCTTAAGCCTTGATAAATGATGATTATAGATTATAACCTCGAGTTAAGCCTTTAAGTGGAGAAGTATAGTTAGAAACCGGGTTATGTCCCAAAGTTATTTATCCAAAAATAAGAGTTTGAGAATAAGTTTTACGTGTCTCCCGGTGAACATTAAATTAATAATTCGATACCTTTGAGTTGGTTAAAGTATCTATCTACCTAAGGTCGTCCAAGTTCTAAATAGTTCTTATGATGAGTTTCCTAAAGTCTCAACTCATGGATTTTTCCCCTCAAATTACATTACCTATCTTTCTTCCATCGTTTACTCCATCAATATTATCCTTCTAAGTAAATCTCAAGGGAATTCTTCTAATTTCATATTCAACCTCTAATCTTTTAATCTCATCTTTCATCAATCAAGTTATCCTTCAAAAGATACAAGTTCCATCTATTAATTCTACCTTTCTACGTCAATTTCTCTATATAATTTCAACCCGAAACCCTTTATTTTCATTGATTCAGCTGCTGTCCGGGCCCAATTTGTGACCCTTCCCTTCATTTTTAGCCTCTGGCCCTTTCATCAAAGTTGTAGATCTCATTTTTCCCTATTCCGGGATATACTCTTTTGCTTTATTCCGATTTTCCTAGCCCGAGTTATACCTTGAACATTATCTTTACTTAAACCTGAAATTTTATTTCTAAAAAGTCGTTTTAATTATTTTACTAAGTTTCTAAGTTTATGATTCTAATTTAGAACCTTGTTGGTTCTTCGTTATTATTTATTTCCGTCTTAGCCGTCAAGTTGCAAGCGCCATCTCCAAGCCGAGCCGCACCACCCAAGTTTTTAGCGTCTCAAGGTACGCAAATTGTCGACCTTTACCGCCGTGCGAGTTAATTCATGTTCTACCAAGTTTTATGCTTTATGCAAGTCTTTTATGCTTTAAAGTGGACCCATCTTATGTTATATAAAGTTTAATTATGTTTTTAGCACTCGATCGAGTGTCGACACGGCGATGTCGTAGCCAGTTAACGGTCGACCCAATCCAAATCTCGATCGATTTGGGCATACGCGTGTGTGAGGTGCTTGCACCGATCATGAGGTTCCACGTTTTCATTCATATAGCTAAGTTCAGCTTTACTTATTTATATCTTATGCTTAATTCTTTAAGTTTATTTATGTTTATCCCTTTCCGCTTTCAAAATGAATTTAAATGTCGCACCAAACCGTTTTGAGCGGTTTACGTGTTGGAGGTTTAAATCTTGAGTGTTTCCCACTCACCTTTCGCGTTGTTTTAATGTTTTGTTTTAGGAGGCTCGAGTTCTCGGGGTCCAAGCAAGTCTTCCCAAGTAGCTCCAGAGTTGAGGTAGTCCCTAAGCTAAGTTATGGATGGAAGCCAAATTTTGCGCTTTGGAAGACTCATGAATGTTTAAGTTTATGTATCTATATTTTTCAACGGATTGTATCAATTATGTATTGGGTTTGGAGTTAGTTTTCCTTGTGGTTTAAAAAGTGTTAGTGTTTTGTGGTTGCCTTGTCTCTTTCGGGACGGCGGTAATGCCCCGGTCAAGTTTTTCCGCTGCGCTAATCATGAATTTGGGTGCTAAGTAAGCATTTAATTTGTGGTTTAAGATTGGGGTGTTACAAGGGGGCTTCCTGAAAACTCGCCTTCAGTTTCGTTACAAAGCCGATCCAGGCACAGGATAGTCTCAGCTACTATCATCGGTGCTAGATTTTGGTCGTCGCGGAGGCTTTCACTGATGTCGATCAAAGAAGCAGGACCGCTGTTTGTGCCGCCGTGGTAAAAACAGAAATTTCCTAATAAGCATAGGGCTAAGGCCCTAACTTTACGTTCAACGTGTTCACACCTTCTGAACATGGAAATTAAGGGCAGAAAGTTCACTCTTTCACCCTCTAAGATTTTCTCCAAGTCATCCTTCTCTAAACCTAAGAGGAAAATGTACCGTGGTGCAGTATTTTTGGAAGAAGTGGGGATGACTGGTTTGGAGGTGAACTTAAAACCTAATATTGCGCCGAATTCTTTGGGGAGAGGGCACAATTCTTTTTCCCCGAACCTAAACAAATGGAGTTCAGGGTTCCAGAATTCAGAGGCGGCTCTAAGGAAATCCCACATTAGCCTTACTTGCCTAAGGCTAATTAGGGTGTGTAGGTTATGCCAGTTTGACTCTTCTTTCTCGGCAAGGAAAGAAAGAATCCATTGGTCGAGTTCTTTCGGAAAGACATGTTTGGAAGGAAGGAGAGATTGCGAGGATTTCTATAAAAGTTGGAGCACAGAACTCGGAAGGAAAGTGTGAGGTTTCGGAAAAATCCATGCGGTTTTATAGTGTTAGAGTCGAGTGCGACGGAATTCCACGAGAATTTTGCGATGCTCGATTTAGGAATCAAAGACTTAGTTGGGAATTGTAATCCGGTATGGAGTCTGCGCGATTCTTTGGTGATGTTGGATAGAACTTCGGTGAGAATGGCGCGGGTTTTGGGTCCGAGTGTGTTTGTGTTGGCGCGGATTTTTTTCTTTGGCCGGTCAAGTACCAGGCTGGCGCGGATTTTGATCGGATATGGGTAATGCCTACAGCAGGGATGGCGCGGATTTGGGCCAGTCCTGGGGTCGATTACTGAAGATGGCGCGGGTTCAGTCCAATGCTGGGGGCTACGCGGATTTTTGGAGTTTTGGGATCATATTGAATCTGTGTGTTTTAGTAATAACATTTGTATATTTCCCGGTTCTGTTCGAGAGTTATTTTGGAGTGTTGAAAAAACTTGATTGTCTTTGATAGTTTATGGAATTCGTTTATTGACCAAAGCTCCACTCCTGTTTCTTTTTGCTGCATTGCATATAGTTTTGTTTTTTTTCTTTTTTTTTTAAAATAGATAAAATCAGATAAAAAATTAAGAGTGTCCATACGTAAGCATTGCATTCATAATAAGCATTAATTAGATAAGTTAAAATTCACAAAGTTAGTCTTCTAAACATTATACATGGTCTCTCCCTCAATTATCTTCTTCATCGGATACTAGATCTATGTAGTCGGGGCCCGATGGGCCGTAATGTCGACCGGATTGAGGTGCAGGGTTCTGCCCAGTGAGGAAGCTCCATCCATCGGCCGCCCAAGAAGAAGAAGGTTGATCCTGACGATACCCTCCAGGAGTGAATTCATTCTGAGAAGAACTAGGAGCATCATATGTATGAACCCGTCCAGATTCGTCCACGTGGAAGGAACCCGGATAATGTCCTTGCAAAACGGGGGCTTGCAAAACCGGGGTTAAGCTCCAATCATCACCATATTCCTGTTTGACCGGTTCCTCTTTACCCAGAAAGTATGACGAAGCAGAGTCAAAGAAACCCCTGTTGCTTGAAGAGGGCATAGTAGGTGTAGGGATTTCGGGTTGAGTTTCCTTGAAATCCACTGGTGCTTGATGGAAGTCACCTGACCATCTCCGTTGAGGGTAGTCAGAATATCCTTGTGACAAGGACATACCGAACATCCGTCCAACATAGAAGTATCGAGGCTGTGAAGCGAGATCACTATCGCTTATAAATCACCCATAGGCACGTGTTGGGATGACCCTCGAGCACCGCGAAACTCATAATCTTGGAAGACCCGGCAGAGTGATCGGTATCATCCTCGGGAATGAGGAATGCTTGGGAACGTAGCCATGAGGCCCGAGTTCCGCTGTAGTCATCCGCCTACTACGAGGACTGCGCCGCTACCTGAAGGGCCTGCGCCAGGTGTCATATGAAAACCTCCTCCTCCCAAGTCGATGTCATGGTCGCTTTCCTCTTCTTCATCATCATCATCATGGGCATGGAAAGCAATGGGTATAGCTCCGCCACCGCCCACGTTGTGGCTGTGAGCGTTGTTGTCATCATCATCGTCATCATCATTATCGTCATCGTCAGCATCGTGACCTCCTTGGCCCCTACCATGGTGGTGGTAATGACCTCCTCCTCGTGGTTGTCCTCTACCACGACCTCCACCGCGTCGAGGCCCAAAACCCATTCGACGCCGATATCGTCTCTGCATGTCTTGAATTTCATCGCAGAGGTCGTATATAAGGGCAATGGCCTCCATGGTCTGCTCCCGACTCCACTGCAAGCAGTTTTCTTTTATAAGAATAAACACTTGGACGGAGAGTTGGAGGGTATTCATTATTTTGGAACTAAAAGTCTTACCCCGGGGCTGTTCGAAGATAAAGGGAGCTCGGGGCAGTTTCTGCGGCGACGTCTGAAACCAAGTGGGTTAGGGACTGCCGGTGTTCCAGTGCCCTGCAAATTAACCAGGGTTAGTTACAACACAAGGGCGAAAGTCGCAAGGAGTTCTTACAGTACTCACCATGCGTCCCATGAGGCGTGGTCGAATGGATGCGGCATAGTTGGCCCCCATTATCAGCAAATTTCCAATGGGAATCCCCATGAGATTGACTTCAAGTTCATCGAAAGTCAAAGAGCGGGGGTAGAACATCTTGGCCGGTGGATTGACTGGTACCAGCGGAGGCCATACATGCATGCATTGGTGGGTGACCCTTTCCCCGCAGTACCATATGAAAGTAAAAGGGCCTTCAAATAAGATCCTTCTACAGTTGATGTCCTGTAATGTATCGAGATCCGGAAGCTGATCTTCCGTAACCTCGTAAGCCGCCCAAGGGTCCAAAGTGCACTAAACACAAGTTAGTGGTGGGCTTGATAGTTTTAAAAGTCAGGTTGGAAGAAAAGGAAAGGTCATACCTGTCCTGGATTATTCAGTATGCCTCGGAAGAGCTCCAGGTGCTCTACCCGACGTTTTCTAACCAGTAAATCATCGCGCCCCCAGCGAAGGGCGATTGGAAAGACATCACCAGCTTTAGATTGGGGAGACAGGCCCTCGAAGTATTCGTAGAACCATATCTGCAAAGAGTAGGAGTTAGTTTTCAAGCTACAAGCAGATAGGTAGATGGCAAGAGAAAAGGAGATACCTCGATGACTTTCCATAAGCCAGACAGATAAGTGTTGTTCTGCTCAAGTTTTGATTTAGGGACCCGCACACCCGAACGGAGTCCCCGGAAGAGGCAGGTATAAGCGGCCGCACCCCAAGCTAGGTTGGAGAGATTATCTAGGTCCGCCAAATTACCTAGATAGTGGAAAAATACACGACTACCACGGTCAGCAAAAATGGTAGTACACAGGAAAATGGTGAGTATCACTCGCCGTCTTTGTGCATCAGTGTACATTTCGTCCCAGAAGTTGCCCTTCAGGACCTCATCGAAAAGAACGGAGTAGCGGAAACTCCGTGTGTCGTGTATGGTGCCCATGACTGGGCCAAATAGGGCTATTTGTTGGGCTTTATCTTGACCCAAGTCATCGGAGTACTGTAGGGGCACCCCGCCGAAAGATAACCCCGTAATCATGGCGAAGTCAAGAGGGGTTATAGTCATCTCATACTCTGGAAAGTGGAACGTGTTGGTTGTATCCCAAAAACGTTCACTTAACGCACGCACTACGCAATGGCCGGTAGGCTCGCGCATGGCGTGTAGAGCATTGAGAAAATGGTTAAAACCAGCTTCCCTAATGGAATCTTTTGCTGGAAAACCCAACTGTTCCAGCTCGTCCAGCAGTCTCATCACCTTACCAATTGCCCCACAGGCCTGGATGTTATCAGCCTGCAAGGCAAAATTATAAATAAGATCTCTGAGTAGAATTCAAAATGTCATAATTAGTGAAGAAAGTGACATACCGTGACTTGGGTGATAAAGTGGGAAATATATACGTCGCGACAATAGAGGAGATTTTGGCCGTCCCATGGATGGTGGCCGGCCCAATCTCGGCTCATGTTGCCCTTCTGGGCTAAGTCAGCTGCCCAAGCTTCCTTCTTGGGATGGTATTTTGTTGGCTTTGTTGTCGGCATAGTGAAGTACTGCAAAAGGCTTAACTCAAGTACCAGATTATGCAATACCCGAGCAAAGTCAAGCAGTATAGAAATGTAAATTTCTACGCGGAGTTGAACTACCGAGACCAAAGCAATTTCAGGCCCATTTCATAGGATTAGCGCGGGTTTTAGGCCGGAACATTTTTGGGCCTATTTTGGCAAAATTGGCGCGGATTTTGGGCCGAGCATTTTGGGCCCATCTGATTGGATTGGCGCGGATTTCGGGCCGTGAAACATTGGGCTCATTTTCTGAGGTCTGCGCGGATCTGGGCTGAATCGTTTTGGGCCAAAGCAATTTATGGGCCCATTTCAACGGGTTGGCGCGGATTCTGTGCCGGAGGTTCTTGGGCCTAATCAATTGGGGTTGCGCGGATTTGGTTGGACTTGCGCAGGGTTCGAACCAAGACAATATGGCAGAAAACTTTGGGCCCGTTTTCAGTCAGGTTGGCGCGGATTTACTAGGTTTTCGGGGCAAATTTTCTGGGCCTCATTTTGATGGATTTGCGCGGATTCTAGGTCAGTCCAAGTTTTAGGTACATTCGTATGATATGCCAACAAGTCCAAAACTTAATTAAGTTTAAGTTCGAGACTTCATAATAAGTGCATGGGGTTTGAATATTTCAACACAAAATTTTCTACCCAAACACATATACGAGCTAATTCATGCAAACTCAACAAAATGCAAGAAATAAAGCGAATTTCTACATATATGCATGGTGAGTACTTGAATGAACTTGGAACTTGTAAGAACGTACTTTTTGTGAGGAAATCTGCGTGGATCTGAACTGGGTAAGATGTTCAAGCAAACTCACAGACTCAGCTCAAGAAAGTGTAACAAAAATGGCTTGAAGTTTGGTGGAGTTGCGCGGATTTTAGCAAAATGGGCCAAACTTTCAGTTCAAGTGTTCAAGCTTTAGTTTTCAGTTCAGGTGCTCAAGCTCAGATGCAACAAAAATGGCCTAAAAAGCGTGAAATCTGCGCGGATTTACTGGAAACAAGAACAAGTTTTGAACTTATATGGAGCAAAAATGGAAAATCAGAAGGGAATTACCTGAGAATAACGTGAATTTCAGCAGAAAATTGCGCGGATTTGCTGGAAAAGTAGCTCACACTCGCCGGGGTATTGCGCGGATTTCAGCCGGAGATGGGCGGTGTCGCGCGGATTTGGCCAGGAGTGAAGAAGGGGCTGAATGTTTGGGCAAGGATGGAGCTTTGAGTGAAGATGAGGTTGAGTGAATGAATGATAGAGAGAGAGTGAGGAGATAAGGAGTGAGTGATAGGGAGTTGAGTGAGTGGCTTTAATGCCATGAGGGTAAAAAAACAAATAACCGAGGGAGTTTTCTCTTTACTAGTATTTTTCTCTTGTTTTATTTTTCGTCTTTATTTTCATTCTCTATTTTATTACTTTACTTTTTAATTGTGTTTCTTATCTTTGCAAATCAAAATACTTACAAAATTATCCTTTTCAGGAAAAGCATAACAAGCCTGGGCAATATCCAGCAGTCAAGCTAGCTATAAATCAAATTCCGGATATCTTTCAAGCTACCCTTGGAAGTTGAAGCCTGGACAACACCCAGCAATCTATCAGCATCGGACTACCTCCGATTGGAAGACCAAGCTACCCTTGGATCGCTCAAGCCTGGATAATTTCCAGCAAGTCAAGTCAACAAGATTGGACTACCTCCAGTTGACTACAAGAGTATACTTTGACTTTCGTCTTATTCAGACTCAGTCAAAGTGGGGGCTATCTGTAGACACCGAAAATGTGTCAGACAGATTTTAGCTTAACCCGGGATCGAGATGTTGAAGCTTGAATAGAGTTACATTTTGGGCCTAAAAAAGTGGGTTTGCGCGGATTTCTGGGCCTAAACCGGGGCTGGCGCGGATTCCAGATTATGGGCCTAAACCTTGGGTTGGCGCGGATTTTGCTTTTAGGGCCAAGAAATTGGGTTGGCGCGGATTTGTGAATATGGGCCAGAAATGGTCTGGCTTGCGCGGATTTTGCTATTTGGGTTGAACCCAGGGGGCTGGCGCGGATCCCAGCTCCAGAAGCTTGCCCGACCCAAATTTCAAGTCGGATCCTGATTCAAGTAAAATCCAGAGATCTGCGCGGATCCGGTCTCGGGTCGACAGTAATTTCGCGCGGATTTAATCGGTTCAACTGCAGACGGTTTTTCTTTTTGAATGGTCAAAGCAACCGCTGCGGTTGCAGGGAGGTTGGCGCGGATTTCCGGCAACCGCTGGAAACCGTCGTCAACCGTCAATTTCATACGCTTATTTAAGGATCCGCGCGGATCCGGATCAAGGGTTGGCAAAAAAAATTCTGGGTATTCGGGGAGAAGATTTTCTGGGTAAACACATTTAACACCGACGAACGCAACCCGACGACGCACAAGGAAATCCGCGCGGATTTCCTTGACGAACCCTTCTCGGTCGCCCTGAATCCATACATTCGACCTACACCCGATCTGAATCAGAGTTCCGGCGACCCTTTTTCCACCAAATCTGCGCGGATTCTTGGTATAATCCGCTTCATTTCACACGTTTTTAGTCTTTTTTTTGTTTTGTTTCCCGGTTTAAGAAAAGGATGTAACAATGTAGTTCTTTAGATCCCCGCCCACTGTAATTTTAGTTTTTTTTTTAGTTTTTTTTTGTCTTTGTTTTCGTTATATGTTGAACTTCATTATGCTGTCGTTAATTGCATGACATTTCACTCAAACATGTGACAACTTTCTTTCTTTTTTTTTTTTCTCTTTTTTTGTAACCCGACCTAGTAAGGGCCGCTTCGGCGGGCGGTGCAAGGGCATCCCCCTACACCGGCATTTTTTACCCCCGAACTCGTTTTTTTTTTGGTTCGAGACCGGAGTCAAATTTTTAAGGTTTTGTTAATTTTACTTAACAAAAAAATTAACTGGCGACTCCTTTATTTTTTTTTTTACCGAAAAGAAATGTTTTTTTTTTTCGTTTTTTGGCTCGGGCAAGCCCCGGATCCGCGCGGATCCGCACTTGCCTCGGCCCGGTTTTTTTTTCCTTCTTTTCTTTCTTTCTTTCTCTTTTCTTTCCCGTTTTTTGCTCACTGAAATTTTTTGGCCCAGAATGTTTCGGATCCGCGCGGATCCAGAAACTATTTCAGCCAAAAAACTGAACCCGAATCCGCGTGAATCCGGGCGAAGTTTTGGCTCAAATAGCTCTGGAATCCGCGCAGACCCGGGTGCATTTAGGTGGAGTGGGTACGGGAATCCGCGTGGATCCGACCCTCGAAAATTAGTTTTGAAAAGCTTAAGTTTTTTTATATTTTCCCCCCTTAAAAGATAAGCAACCCTACGTCGAATCGACCCTCCGTGGGGGACCGTGCCCTCCGGGCCGCGGGCCCTACAGACACCTTCTTCTCAAATATTTGCAAGCTGCACATCTTCTTGATTGTGACATGATTTTTTTTTTTCCACTAAATTTAATAAAAATCACTATTAAATCTTTTGAAAAATTTCAATTGATCAATAGGGCTTAGATGATTTTCTCATGAATCTTGGTTGGATATTCAAATCTTGTACCTTATTTTTATAAGATTTTATGATTATATAATGTCATATTCATATTCTCTTTAGGGCTAAGATGATCAATTGGCTACGGTAAAATGGAAAGCACGATAAAATGGAAAGCTTGCTAAATTGGAAGAATATAGCCGTTAGCAAAAATTTTCTTTTTGAAAATAAGTTAGTTCACTAGCCGTTATTTCCGTTGACATGGATAGTAAGTTAGTAACTAAATTTAATAATTATTACAAAGAATAGATTTAATCCAATTTTAAATTTAGTTACAAAAATAGAAAATGTTATTTCTTTTTTTTCAAGCTAATGACTAATATATATGTTGGATCGATAGATTCAAATTTAAGTTTTATATGACCGTTAGTGTATGTGAAATGGGGAGCTCTCGAGATCAATGCTAAGTAGAGTTGTCAATCCAACTGAAAATCCAAAACTTTTCCTTCACTTTGTTTGATAATTTCTGACCTGATTCGATAACCTGACCCGAAATTTAAGGGTTTTGAACACGATTTTTCCAACTAAACCCAAAGTACACCGAACCGAAAATTAGTGGGTCAAAGCCGACCTGTCCGTTTGACCCGAAAAATTAACTTTTTAAGTTCAACTTTATTAAAATTTGTGATTTTTCATTGGAACTTTTAACTATTAAACTATAAGCGCAACTTATTTATTTATTTATTATTTCCATAATTCAAATTAAAATAGTTACGATAATCTATCATTACTAGAAGATAATCATATTATGTATATTGTACAATAAGTAGTATTTCGAAACCATTTTTTAAAAAGAAAAAATGGAAAAAGGTCGCAATCATAACCAGTTGGGTTGACCCAAAACCGAAATACATCACCTGTATTTATCTGAAACCGAATACACTCGACCCGTATTTACTCGAACCCGATACACGACCGACCCGAAACCCGCTTGCCCGACCGAATTGACAAGTCTAACTGCCACCCTTGTTGCCGACATTTACCAAGCTCCACTCGGCCTCTTACGGTAATTCTAATTTACACTCTCCATTCATTTCAACTGATGTTGGGAAACAAGTAGTAATTAACATTATACTACCTCTGTCCCACTATATTCGTCCATTTACTTAATTTGAAAAGACTAATACACATTGAGAATTGGGGTGAAAAGTTTATAATTTACCCAAATAATCCCTACTTTAACTAAAGATGATAGTTATTGAAATTGTAAAAAATCATAGACAAATTTATTAATTATTGCTAGAAAGAGTAATGTTTCATTTAATAATTACATAAAAAACAAAGTTAGTAGTCTCAACTAGCCCTAAACTTGTGCGATGCACGAAGTGTAACAAAATAGTTGTTTTAAAGGGGGGAAAGTCATGAATAACTAATTATATACATAGTAAACTGTATGAAACATTGATGAAAAAGTGTAACAAAATATTTGTTTTAAAGGGGGAAAAATTATGAATAACTAATCATCGATACATAGTAAACCTTACGAAACATTGATGAATTTATTAAATGGAAAACATCACAATAAATTGTTCAAACAAAATATGTATTGGTGTCTGGTGAAATAAAAAAAAGTTCCTAAAATGCTAACTTGCTATCTGCTCAATATTTTAAAATTCAAATATTTAGCTTTGGTATATTAATAGATATAGATTATTATTATTATTATTATTATTATTATTATTCCAAAATAATTATAATTACTGATAGTTGCACCAAAATAATTTAATTCAGCATTTATCTACTTTTTGATTGGTCGAAATCCCTACAATTAATCTCCTTTCTCCATTTAGCGGAACCACAAACTTTATTATTAATATTGTATAGATGAGGATAGATAGGGCAAATCTCTTAAGAGAATGACTACCTAATCTTTGTATTTTATACTTCATAAAGAAAAAACCAATGAGGGAAAATGTAAACTAATTTTATTTTACAAATATTTTTTTCAATTATTAATAGTCCAAAATAGTAGGAATTCCTTACAAAAACTTATTAAAAATTAAATAAAATAATAGAGAAGACATTCACAAATATGATTTTTGTGTTCATAAAACCTTTCATCTACAACAACCCAAAAAAAAAATTTAACATTATGAACCATTTGTTATTGTAAGGGCTAACCCAACCCACTTTATTTCTTTAATCAAGCTTAGTTGTCTATCAAACACTAACAATTTCAAAATAATTATTTGTAACTATGCGGTACGGGTAGCCAAAATTTGTAAACTTTATTACTAATTATTAGAATTAAACAACACATGTAAAAAGAAAGGTTTCTACAATGTTGGATTCTGAATGTCGAAATCATCTTGAAAATATTGTGGTTGCCAAAGACGATCAAAATCCAAATCAAAATGGTGAGATTGAGGATTGATTTCTCGAGGCAATAGTGAATGGTAATGTTGGCACTGAACAAGGTGATGAAACCCTGAATTTTGGCCAACTCATATTCAGCTTCCATTATATGTTGTTAGAGTTGAATTATAATCCCGACACTTCCATGAACCGGGTCTCGAACCCGTGACCTTGCTTCCCACACCATGCTCTCTGCTGCCTCCCCTCTCCTCTCCTCAGCTACTTTCTATATTATTACGTATTAAATTGAAAAAAAATGTTATAGTTTGACTTTGTCAACACGATACCATTTATAAATTGTGTCTTGTTATGCATAATTTTCTTAAACTTGTAAGAAACATGTAAAATATGTTTAATGCTAGAGTCTATTCAATTAAATGTAACCCTTATAATTGATACTTAATCATATCTATCAAAATCATCAATGTTGAAAATCTTAATAACAGTAATTTGATGAAAAGAAACACTTAAAAAATATCTTGAGACAAAGACTCATATCATCATCCTTTATTCCTATATAGAAGTATAAATATTAAGAATTAAAGACATCTACAACTCCTTTTTAACACTAGTTACTAGCTAGCTAGTACTTGGAAATGCAGTGCGGATCTAGGTCTTCTACTCAGGGGTAGCCAATACAGTATTATATTCATCTATTTTGCATAAAACTCATAATTAATTTTTATCACAAATTATACTGAATTATTAATTTTTTTTGTGTTACCGTGGCCGTGGCCACCCATAGCTATGCCTGGGATCCGCCCATGTGGAAATGTTTAGTGGAAAATCAAGTTTGATATAAAATCCGATAATACAAATTTTGATAATGAACAATCTACGAGTTTAATCATCTAAAATTAAGACTATCTTTTCAAGGTTACATCAAGTTAATTCACAGTATAGCATAACATTTTTTTTAAAAGAAAACAAGGAAATTATCATGTAGATTACAACAATCTTAAAACTCAACCAAGAAACAACAAGATCTATTGAAGATTTCAACAGAAAAAGTTACATATATTCCAATGAAAATTATTGGGTGACACCATAATAAAAAGCCATTAGAAATTAAACTCAACCAAGAAACGACAACCCTCGATTTGCACCAAGGCTTTTGAGGTATTGGAATATTTCAATGAAAATTATTGGGTGACACCATAAGAAAAAGACATTAGAAATTAAACATTGTTATGGCAAAGAAGTAGATACATGGAGTTAACGTATTTGAGCCAAGAAAATTGAAGTTTAGACATGGCAATCAAACAACCAAGTAGATGAACATATCAAAGATCATATCTACATGTTTCATTTCACAGGTGTTTTTCTGAAACATTGTGTCATACTCAACCCTCCACCCCACCAAAGAAAAGCACTACTTCGTACAACACACAACGACAACAAACTCCCAAGAAAAACATATTTAAAAGATCATATCTAGATGATTATATAATGTCATCTTCATATTCTCTTAGGGTCCGTTTGGACCTAGGAAAATAGGATAGAAAAAAAAATCTCGTGGAAAAAAAATTAGGAGGAAAAAATTTTTGGGGTAAAGTAAATTTCTTTCTCTTGTTTGGTTTAAGTAAATTTTGAAGGAAAAAAATTGATTTTCTATTCAATTTTCTTTTCCTTGTTTGGTTTAAGGAAAAATACATGGAAAAATAAAATTTGCAAGAAAACTTGTAAATATCAAGTTTCATTTTTTTAGATCATATGATGTGATTTGGGAGAGAAAGGGAGAGTTAGAGAAAGTTAGAGAGAGAGAGAGAGAGAGAGAGAGAGAGAGAAAAGAGAATTAGAGAGATAGAGAGAGTGACAAAGAGAAGAGTTAGAGAGAGAGAGAGGGAGAGAGAAAAGAGAGTTAGAGAGAGAGAGAGATAGAGAGAGAAAAGAGAGTTAGAGAAGAGAGAGAGAGAGAGAGAGAGAGAGAGAGCGAGAGAGAACGTTAGAGAGAAGAAAGAGAAGAGACTTAGAGAGAAAGAAGAGAGAGTGCGCGAGAGAAAGAGGGAAGAGAGTTAGAGAGAGAGAGAGAGAGAGAAGATACTTAGAGAGAGAGAAGAGAACGTTAGAGAGAGCGAGAGAGAGAAGAAAGTTAGAGAGAGAGAGAGAGAGTTAGAGAGAGAGAGAGTAAGAGAGAGAGAGAGAGAGAAGAAAGTTAGAGAGAGAGAGAGAGAAGAGACTTAGAGAGAAAGAGAGAGAGAAGAGAGTTAGAGAGAGAGAGAGAGAAGAATGTTAGAGAGAAAGAGAGAGAGAGAGAGAGAGAGAGAGAATAGACTTAGAGAGAGAGAGAGAGAAGAGAGTTAGAGAGAGAGAGAGAAGAGAGTTAGAGAGAGAGAGAGAGAGAGAGAGAGAGAGAGAGAGAGAAATGAGTTAGAGAGAAAGAGAGAGAGACGAGCTAGAGAGAGGATGAAAAGAAAGGTTGGCTTTGATCCAAAAATTTTCTCCCAACTTTCCTTTCATTTTTGAAGGGAAAATTTTTTATTCATTGTTACTCCAAATTTTCCATGTAATTTTTCAACTATTTTGTTTCCATTTATTTTTTTTCAATCCAAACAAAGGAAAGATTTTCATTTTCCAAAATAATTTTTTTTCCATGCTATTTTCCAAGGTCCAAACGGACCCTTAAGGGCTAAGATGGTTAATTGGCTATGGTAAAATGGAAAGCATGATAAATAGAAAACTCACTAAAATGGAAGAATATAGCCGTTAGCAAAAATTTTCTTTTTGAAAATAAGTTAGCTAACTAGCCGTTATTCCGGTTGACATAGATAATTAATTTAATAAAATATTAAAAAGAATAGATTCAATCCAATTGTAAATTTAGTTGCAAAAATAGAATATGTTATTTCTTCTTTTTTCAAACAAAATAATGTTATTTCTAGGAAGTGTACGGTTGCTTTAAACTCCTCAATTTATCCAAAAAAAAGCAAAACAAATTAGTTTTACAACTTAATCATTCATCATTAATCTGTAACCAAAAATGACTGTTTTTGTCAATATTTCTGCACGAGCATATATGTATCAACGTTAGTTTAACATTGCCCAAAAAGGCTAACGTAGTAGTCTCTTTTTCTTCAGCAAGCATTATCCGTGAAATAACTCATTTTCGTTGTTGTTATTATTATTATTATTATTATTATTATTATTATTATTATTATTATTATTATTATTATTGTGTTTATATTAATTTTACATGTTTATTAGGTTTTTTTATTCATTTTAATTCTTTTTATTAAAATTAACTGGTCTTTATTCCCGTGCATGTGTTATTCTGTTTTACTTGTTGATTTTTGATTTAATTATAAGTATATTTTTGCAGTCTTTTTTCACTAAAGTTCAATTTGTAAGAATTTTGATCTTATGCTCTCTAAATAAATTTTCTTATTTTTCCTGAAATCGGATAAAATATATTGTCATTAGTTTTTTTCCTTGTTATATTTTACTATCAATCATTTCTATGATTGCAAATTTTGAATCTTAAATTATATTTTACATGTAGGCTTAAGATTAATATTAGTAATTAATAATTAATAAATTGAACTTTTTAATTCTCTTTATTTATAGTCATATAAATTATTATCAAATTTAACATTTTTAATTGCATATTACCGAAAAAATAAAAATCATCCAGTTGTTGTAATAGTCACTTAGGGTGTGTTTGGTGAGAATTCTGGAAAGGGATGTGTATGGAATTAAAACCCTGGAGGGTTGGGAATGGAATTAGATTCCTAAACTATGTGTGTTTGGTGAGAAAAGGAATGGAATCAAATTTTAGGTGTGAAAATAATAACAATAATAATAATAATAGATAGATAAATAAATAAATAAATAAATAAATAAATAAATAAATAAAATGAATGCCCACCCACTACAACAAACTCATTCACTCAATTGTCTCTGTTCGCAAGCCCAACACCTATCTTCCGCCGCCTACCCATTTCCCTTGCTCTATCCTTTACGCCATATCCTAAGATTTTAACTATCCAGCTAGGGCTGGCAATGAGCCGAGTCGAGCCCAAGCTTGGCATGCTCGAGGCTTGGCTCGTGAGCTACATTGCAAGCTTGGCTCGGCTCGCGAGCTTGGCGAGCCTGAAAAGTTAGGCTCGCGGCTTGGCTCGCTAAGGCTCGCGAGCCCTCACGAGCTTTAACAAGTCAATACTTGTTCATTGTTATTCATTTTGTTGATCTACAAAGTGATAATAAAGAGTAACTCTTAAAATAAAGAATAGTAAAAAAAAGCACTTATATCAAAGTCAAATAATGATATAAGAATGAAAATTAATTAATTAAAAATAACAATTATAGGATATAAAATAAAGTAATCTTTTAGCGATAATGAAAATAATTTATGATTGTGGATTTATAACACATAAAAAAAATGTATCAAAAGCACAAGTTTCAATTCATGTGAATAAGGTAATTTTATTTTGGAAATTTTGTTATCAAACACAACATATTTCGTCCAATTTTCCATTTTCACAAACCTTACGAGCTTCACGAGCCGAGCTTCCATGGCTCAGCTTAGCTTGTTTATGTGACGAGCCTGAACTCGAGCCGCCTCGAACTTATTGCGAGCCGAGCTTATCGAGCTTCCCACCGAGCTGGCTCGCGAGGGCTCACGAGCCGACTTGGCTCATTGCCAGCCCTAAATCCAGCCATTAATTATATATTGAAGGCTTTAAATTGAAGTTTTGTAGGGTTCGTTTTCCAGCGAGAGTATAGAAACAATATCGATTCATCAGTTGTAAAATTCATCTGATTATCGACTTGGTAAGTACAACAGAAAGCTTCACCGTCAGTTATGCTCTTTGCTCTCCTAACCCAGATTTGAACTTGCTTCGCCGGAAAAAATGGTTGATGGTACAACTGTGTTGCGTGGGATAGCGGCGGAATGAGTTTATTGCAAAGAAGCTTACCAAAGTTATTTTCTTTTTTACTTTTAAAAATGCTACAACAAAAGGGATATGTTTGATACCCCTCAAATCTGGGAGGTATCTAATTCCTGGCAATTGGGGGATTGAAACCCTTGGGGTTTTCAATTCCATTCTAGAAATCATTCACCAAACAAAAAAGAAAGAAATTGAAAACCTAAGGTTTCTAATTCCATTTCATTTCTTCTCACCAAACACACCCTTAATAATTTAGTCTTTTGGTAATGAGGCAATACAATTGGTTGTGTTATGTTTAGTGGTTGACACATGGCAACTTGTAGTTAATTTAGGTTGTGTTTTAATATAATTAATAGATAAGAAAATGAAACAAAAAAAGAATGTTAAATTTGAAAAAAAAAAAGAAAACAAGTCCTAAATGATAAAATTATCCGATGATTAGCCCTTTTCTGTACTACTAGCCCAACTCCCATTCCCTACAACCCGTATTTTAACTTTACTAATTTTTACCTCTTATAAACTTTCCTTATTTGATGTATTTGTAAATGTTTCATACCTTGATTACTAGCTCGACTCCCATTTCCTACAATCGTGAAAGATTTTGCTAATTATAATAATGGCTAATCGTTGTTTAAATTATCAAATGGTGTAATTCCCATTTAATCAACCCCCAACTTCTTTCTCTCAGTATTTTAACTTCGCTAATTTTTACCTCTTATAAACCTTCCTTATGTAAGATTTTACTAGCCGTTACAAATTTCCAAGGTTAGAATATCCAACTTAGCCCTAAAGATAATACAAAGATGATATTATATATAAGTAGAGGCGAATCCATGAACTAAATTTAGAAGAGTCAAAATTTAAAAATGAGTAATTGAAAACTCTATATCTAATTAGTAAACTTTAAAAATTAAATATTAAAAATTAAATACAAACAAATTATAAGTATCATATGATATAAAATATATTGTATATAAAATATATTGAAAAATAAAAATAAAATTTAAAGATGAGTGTATTTTATATATATGTGTTCTTGGATTATTTGGAGTTGTAATGCCCCAGAAAATCAAATAAGAAACGACAAAAACAACTAACAGCAAAGCGGAAGACTTAAACCTTTATTGGGCGTTGTTCTTCTTCCTGGTCCTACGAAGACCAATTACAAAATCCATAGCGATTGAATCCCACTTTCACTCTAGAATTTCCAATGGATGCAACAAACCCGCTGGTCTCTGATGTTCAGCCTTGACTCGCTGACAGGTTAGGCATCGGGACACATAGTCAGCCACTTCCTATTTCATATTGCTCCACCAGAAAGTTTGCTTGAGGTTCTTGTAGAGCTTATTTCCACCTGGATGTACTGGATATGGAGTGCTGTGCCCTTCATCCAAGATTCTCCATTTTAATTCCTCCATATTTGGTACACATATCCGATTGTGGAACCTTAACATTCCATCCTCATGTATCACAAAACCTAGTGATTTCCCTTGTGTCACCTCTTCTCTTATCTTTACCAACTGTAAATCCAACTCCTGAGAATTCTTAATTTCCTCCAGACGAGTCGGCTGGATGTCCATAGCGTTCAATAAAACCCATTTTCCTGGAATCATTACATTGAGCTCCAATCTTCTGAATTCCTCACATAACTGTTGTGGCAAGGTCACCAAATGATTCACTGTAGGATAAGGTCTTCGACTCAAAGCATCTGCCACTACATTGGCCTTTTCTGGATTATATTGAAAATTGACATCATAGTCTTTTAGGAACTCTAATCATCTGGTTTGACGAAGATTCAACTTCTTTTGAGTGAAAAGATACTTCAGGCTTTGATGATCAGTAAATACTTCGCAATCCACGCCATATAGGTAGTGCCTCCAGATTTTGAGAGCAAAGACCACTGCTGCTAACTCCAGGTCATGAGTAGGATAATTTTTCTCGTGAGTTTTCAACTGTCTTGAAGTATAAGTGATTATTTTCCCATTTTGCATAAGAACACACCCTAATCCACCATGTGAGGCATCACTATAGATACCAAATCCTTCGTTTCCTTGAGGCAAAGTAAGAATAGATGTCGAGGTGAGTCTCTGCATCAACTCTTGAAAAGCCTTTTCACATTTGTCTGACCATATAAACTTCACAGACTTTCTAGTCAGATTGGTGAGTGGTGTTGCGATCTTAGAAAAGTCTTGAACGAACTTCCGGCAACACCCAACCAAACCTAAAAAACTTCTCACTTCTGTGGCATTCTTCGGGGTAGGCTATTTATTAACAGATTCCACTTTCTGTGGGTTCACTGCTACTCCATCTTTGGAAACGATATGCCCAAGAAAAGCCACTTTCTCCAACCAAAACTCGCACTTGGAAAACTTCGCATATAATTCATTGACTCACAAAGTCTCCAACACCTTTCGCAAGTGTTGTGTATGGTCTTCCCGTGTCCTTTTAGTAGATCAGAATATCATCGATAAAGACCACAACAAACTTATCCAAGAAGAGTTTGAATACTCGATTCATTAAATCCAAAAAAGCGGCTGGAGCATTGGTAAGACCAAAGGGCATAACCACGAACTTATAGTGACCATATCGGGTTCGAAAGCAGTCTTGGAAATATCTTCTTCCCGAATTCTCAATTGATGATATCCCGATCTCAGGTCAATCTTGCTGAAAATTGTAGCTCCCTTTAACTGATCGAAGAGATCATCGATGTGTTGTAACGGGTAACGGTTCTTAACCGTAATCTTGTTCAGCTCCCGGTAGTCGATGCACAATCTCAGACTACCGTCCTTCTTCTTCACAAAAAGAATCGGTGCGCCCCATGGAGAGGTGTTTGGCCGTATATATCCCTTCTCCAACAACTCATCTAGCTGTTTCTTGAGTTCTTTGAGTTCAGCTGGGGCCATTCTATAGGGAGCCTTGGATATTGGAGCAGCTTCACGCTCTAAGTCGATGTAGAAATCTACTTCTCGTTGTGGTGGCATCCCTGGAATTTCCTCAGGGAATACGTTTGGATACTCTTGTACCACAGGAATAGTTTCAAGAGATGCTTTCTCAGCTTTATTATCCATAACATTGCATAAAAATCCTTCACACCCTTGTCCCATCAACCTTCGAGCTTTTAAGGCAGAAATGATTCTCACTCCTCGGAGATGTCGATCGTTGTAGTGGACCACCTTTTTCCCATTTGGACCAATTAAGGTCACTTTTTGTTTGCAACAGTCGATTTGAGCTTGATATTTAGCCAACCAATCCATTCCCAATATCACATCAAACTCCATTAATTCAAACTGATATAAGCCAGCATCAAACTCCTGATCGCCTATAATTATTGGACATCCTTTGTATAATTTCCCACACTGCACTGACGCTCCCGTAGGTAAGGTTACCGACATCGTTTCATTTTCCTCGGAGGATGTTATCTTAGTCTTTTCTACTATGTCAAGAGATATAAAAGAATGACTAGCACCAGAATCGAACAATACATAAACATGATAGGAATAAAGAAGGAAAGTACCGGTGACAACGTCCACCTCATTTTCTGCTTCCTCCTTCTTCATCACATAAATTCTACCTCCAGCGTTTCATGGTGCCTACTGCTGACGAGGTGGTGGTGGCGGGAGCGTCCTGACTTGATTGTTCCGGTTTCCATTGAAGCCTCCTGGGTTCGGGCGAGGTCTCCCGTGATTCCCAGGATACTCAATTCTGCGCTGATTGTTGGGTGGTAAGACTCCACGATTTGAACCTCCACTGTTACTCGATCCTCCTTCAGCTGAATGTGAGCAATTCTTTATAATGTGGTGAAGACTACCACATTGATAACAGACCACCCTAGTAGGATTCCTGTATTCCCGAGCAAAATGTCCAGGCCTTCCACATGCCCAACATGTAACACTGTGCTGTTGGGGACGTCCCTGATGCCCTTGCCAAGTGTTGGGCCGAAACCTCTTAAAAGGAGGTGGGGGTTGAGGGTTGAAGCGAGGAGGTTCTCTCTTTTTGTCATTCTGCTTGACTAGTTGTGTCATTCAATTATTCAACACCCGTTCCACATTCGCAGCCACTTCAAGCATGTCCTGGTATGAGCTAAAAGTACATACTGACAATTTCTCCTGAATGTTGTAACTCAGCCCATCTTCAAACCGGTTCATTTTTAATTCTTCATCGGCGATGTAGATCGGTGCGAACCTTGACAACTCCATGAATTTGGAGGCATATTGCAGCACCGTGTCTCCTCCTTGCTGTAGCTCTAAAAATTCCTTCTCCTTATCTTTTTGGAGAGCCATAGGGTAGAATCGATTCCTCAGCATATCCTTGGATCTGTCCCATCCAAATCCAGGTTCATTTGCCCTTTCCTTCATGCTCATCCACCATAAATCTGCCTCACCCTTGAGGTGGTAGGTTGCAAAATTTACTTTCCGATCCTTAGGACACTGGATCGCCTCAAATATTTTCTCCACATCTCTTACCCATTCTTCAAAGATTTTGGGGTCAACTACCCCGGTATACGATGGAGGATTCAAATTGTTGAACTCCTGAAAAAGGGAGGATCGACCTTCCTTTCGCTGACCCGTCATCCACTGAAATTGCTCAGATTGCCGAGCCACTAACTCCATCATCATGAGTTGCATTAGATCAGGCCCCGAGGTTGGAGTACCTTCTTGATTGGATGATGTTACCCCCTGCACTGAATGTGCCGCAGCTTCGTAGAATGGTGCATACCGCTGTCTCAGTTCTGCCATGGAAGAAATTGGCGGGGGAGGAGTTTCCTGAGGCCCTTCCCCATTTCCTTGAGCCATACTTTGTGCAGAGATTTTAATCAACCAGCACAACATAACTATCAATTAGTTTTAGATTTTCCAATAATTCATAATACCAGAAAAAAAATTCCACTTTCTACCATACTTACATGAAACACACAAAACCAACCAATAAAAGGCATTTAAAAGTAAAAACACTATGTTTCCATCACTTTATCACACAACTAATAAATTTTCAATTAAAAAAATGAGAAAAATCACATGCTATGACACTTTGTACCTCAACATTTTTCCATAGTTCAACTCTTTTCCATCTCACATTCATAATCAACATACCTTCAATCAAGATAGCATACTCCATGTAATGGGAATTTAACATAACTTTCAATCAACAAAAAGAGGACATAACTTTCTTACTCTTTCCAAAACATACATGGAATCCGATCAACTATATACAAAAACTCTTCGTTGCCAAAAACAGGCTCATACTAGCATCATAAACATCACCATGCAAGAACGAAAAATGTAATACGAAATATGTCAAAGTTATGTACAAACCAGGGTAGGGGGTCTCATAATAGTCACTACCTAAATACTAGATCCTACGACGCCTCTTGTTCCCTATCTCAGATTTTGGATCCCAACTTGGGTCATCTGACTCGTCTCCTGAGTCAGAATCCTCACTCGAATCGTCCTCAGGATCCTCCTTGGGATCCTCATCATACTCCTCATCTGACTCCGATACCGGCTCCTCCTCCGGGTCCTCATCGTGACTCAGGTCCGGAGGTGGAGCCTCACTGGGATCCACGACTATGAGGTCGGCCGGAGAGGCCTGTTGGGTGTGAAGACCAAACTAAGGAACCAAGAAAAATATTGGACGCCGCCAGCGCTCGAACCGCGCCACGCCGCCTCCAGCGCGCTACGGCGCTACGGGCGCTACCAAAGACCTGTCCGATGGTGAAATATGTTACACCCTGCTAGCGTGTTTTGCCCCCCACCAGCGTCCATCTTCGACCTCGCCCGTTGCCAGCGTCACATAAGCCCCTGCCAGGGTCTTGTGGCCTTCCACCAGCGTCTTTTTTGTGACTAGCCTTTTGTTATCGTTATTGGCCCAAATCTTGGTGCGGCCGTCTTAGTTATTTAGGTTATTTATTTAACATAGTCTCCTCCTTGTTTCTCTAGTATAAATAGGGGTTCAGGTTCCCCCTATTATGTATCCCTAAGATCAAGTGAGATAGAGAGAAACACAACCTTGTATTGTAATCCTCATATTACTAGTGCATCGATTCCGTGGTTTTTTTTCCCGCTTTGGGTTTTTTCCACGTTAAAAATACTGGTGTCAAATTTCTTATTTCTTTTCCGCTATTATTTCCTATTTTTTGTGTTTTGCTTGAGTACTCTTCGATCCTAACAACTGGTATCAGAGCTTTCACGGTTTGTGAAAGAGAACTCGCTTTCAAACAATGGCAGAAGATAAGTATGAAATAGAGAAGTTTGATGGATCCGACTTCACCTACTGGAAGTTGCAGATTGAGGATCTGCTGTATGCGAAGTCGCTGCATGTTCCGCTGTTGGAGAAGCCGGAAAAGATGGAGCAGGCTGAATACGATCTGCCGGATCGACAGGCGATGTCCCTGATTAGGATGTCATTGGCTCGGAATGTCAGGTTTAACGTCATGGAGAAAAAGACAACGAAGGAATTGCTGAAAGCACTGGAGAATGTGTATGAGAAGCCCAGCGCAGCAAACCAGGTATATTTGTTCACTAAATTAACCAGCTGTAAGATGGCTGAAAGTGGGGATGTTGCTAATCATATTAATGAGATTACTAAAATCTTATCACAACTTGCTTCAGTAAAGATGGATTTTGCTGAGAATGTTAGAGCTTGCGTATTATTGTCTTCTATGCCTGAATCTTGGAGAACCCTTGTAACTGCTGTTAGTAGTGCTAAGGATACTGACGAGATGAAATTTGATGATGTCAAGTCTGTATTACTTAATGAGGGTCTTCGTAGGAAGAATTCTAGTGGTGAATCTTCGGGAACTGCTTTAAGTGTCAGGGGTAGGAAGACCAATAGGAATTTTGGTAATTCCAGGGGACAATCGAAGTCCAGGGGTAAAAGCAAGTCTAGGAACATGAGTGAAGTTGTGTGCTATGGTTGTGGGGATAAAGGTCACTTTAAGAGGGTTATTCAAGCAAGTGATTTTGATATTGTTTTAGATGATATTATAGTCAGTAGTAGTTATTTTGATTTCTGTTTTTGGTCACATATTAAGAGAGATGGGAATTTACCGGCCCGTCACTTAGCTAGAGTGATTCCTTTAGAATCTGAGCAGGTCTGGATCGGGGTGACGCCTAGCCAGATTTCGAGTTATGTACTCATGGATTCCTTACAACTATAATATAACCTCTATTTTCTCTCAAAAAAAAAAAGAGGGATTGCCCTAAACCTAAGAAGGGGAAGGGTAACAATGACCGTGACTTTGTCAACTCTGCTGAAGATCTCTGTGAAGCACTTGTCTTGAGTGTGTCTAGTCCCGAGGAGTCTTGGATTGTTGATACTGGCGCATCCTTTCATGTTTCTTCAAACAAGGAGTTATTTTGTAATTTCAGGTGTGGAAATTTTGGCAGGGTTTATCTTGCTGATAACAAATATTATGAGATAACAGGTAGAGGAGACGTGACAATTAAAACTGCTAATGGTGGTCTTTGGAAGTTGGAGGATATCAGATACATTCCAGGTATTAAAAGGAATTTAATTTCTGTTAATTAGCTTGATGAGATGGGCTATTCTGCAGGGTTTGGGAATGGAAAATGGAAGATTGTGAAAGGTGCTATGGTAGTGGCGAAGGGATTGAGATCCGGTACGTTGTACTCCACAAGGGATAGCGCTAACGTGATTTCTAATGTCAATGCTACTTCTTGTTCTAGTTTATGGCTGTGCAGGCTTGGTCACATGAGTGAAAAGGGTATAAAGATTCTAGCTTCAAAGGGCATTTTGGAGAATCTGAAAACCGTAGATGTGGAACTCTGCGAGAGTTGTGTCCTCGGTAAACAGAAGAGAATCAGTTTCACCAAAACTGGCAGGGAACCGAAACCAGAGAAGTTGGAATTGGTGCATTCAGATGTGTGGGGGCCTGCGCCAGTCAATTCCATGGGTGGTGCTCAATATTATGTCACCTTTATTGATGATCACAGTCGGAAGGTATGAGTTTATTTTTTGAAGAATAAATCTGACGTGTTTAGTGTTTTCTTGAAGTGGAAAGCACATGTTGAGACACAGACTGGGTTGAAGGTGAAGTGTTTGAGGACAGACAATGGAGGGGAGTATGAAAAGAAGGAGTTCGTGGAATATTGCAAACAGAACGACATTAGATTACTGAGAACCGTTCCCGGGACACCAAGGCAGAATGGAATAGCAGAGAGGATGAACCGGACTCTGAACGAGAAAGCCAGGAGCATGAGGATTCATACAGATCGCTAAATATACGTAGGCGACGATAAACACACGACATACCTAATCAACAGGAGTCCGTCGGTTCCTTTAGATTTGAAGGTACCTAAGGAGGTATGGGGTGGTAAGAAAGTTGATTACTCCTTTCTTCGTATTTTTGGTTGTACTACTTATGTGATGACTGATCCTGACAAGCGTGATAAATTGGATCCTAAATCCAAGAAGTGTTTTTTAGTTGGCTATGGGACTGACGCTTTTGGATACAAGTTGTGGGATGGTAAGAAGATGATGAGACACTGTGATGTAGTCTTTAATGAGAATCTGTTATATAAAGACTGGCAGGCATCAAGTGACTCATGAAACAAGGAGTTAGTGGGAGCAAAGGTGATGGAGCCAGAAACTGTCAAGTTTTCTGATGGTGCACCGGGAAGGAAAACAATGGAGACAGAGACATCACAGGAAGTTCCAAAGACTACAGATCAGGCTACTGAAGAGCCTGATCCACTAGAGTTGGCTGAAAGCTCTAGTGATGATGAACAAACTCCACCACCCATAGTGAGGAGATCCATGAGGGCTACCAGAGGTAATGCACTTGAAAGATATTCTCCATCTTTGCATTATTTATTACTGACAGATGCTAGTGAGCCAAAATCCTATACTGAAGCTATGCAGGTTGAGGATCGTTCCAAGTGGGAGCAGGCAATGGATGATGAGATTGCCTCACTTGAGAAAAACAAAACTTAGGAACTAACCGGGTTGCCTACAGGAAAGAAAGCTTTGATGAATAAATGGGTTTTCAGGATCAAGAATGAGCCCAATGGTGCTGTGAGGTACAAGGCTCGATTAGTGGTTAAGGGATTTTCACAAAAGGAAGGTATTGATTATAACGAAATTTTCTCTCCTGTTGTGAAACTAACCACTGTTAGAGTTGTCCTTTGTATGGTTGCAGTAGAAAATTTACATCTGGAGCAGATGGATGTAAAAACAGCCTTCTTGCATGGAGATTTGGAGGAGGACCTGTATATGAAGCAACCTGAGGGATATGAAGTTCCAGGGAAGGAACACTTGGTGTGTAGACTTCGAAAAAGTCTATATGGGTTGAAATAGGCTCCAAGGCAATGGTATATCAAGTTTGACACTTTCATGTGCAACAACGGGTTCAAGAGGAGTGATAAGGATCAGTGTTGTTATTATAAGAGCCTTCCTAACTCTTATATTATTTTACTTCTCTATGTGGATGATATGTTGATTGCAGGAGCAAGCATGAAGGAGATTACCGGGCTTAAGGAGAGGATGTCTAAAGAGTTTGAGATGAAGGATTTGGGTGCTGCAAACCAAATCCTTGGCATGAGGATTACTAGAGACAGGGACAAAGGAGTTTTGAGGCTGTCTCAGGAGGACTACATCAACAGGGTGCTAGAGAGGTTCAGTGTGGCTGATTTAAAACCCAGGGGCACTCCTATGGCAAATCATCTCAAATTATCTAAAGAACAACAACCCAGAACCAAGGAGGAGAAAGAATACATAGCTAGAGTTCCTTATGCTTCAGCAGTTGGGAGCTTGATGTACGCCATGGTCTTCACGAGACCGGATATTTCTTTTGCAGTGGGAGCGGTGTCCCGCTTCATGTCCAATCCGGGGAAATCACATTGGGAAGTTGTGAAATGGTTGTTGAGGTATTTGAAAGGTACCTCTCATTACTATCTTATGTTTGGTGGAACTAACCTTGATCTGAAAGGTTATGTAGATGCTGATTTGAGTGGGGATTTCGATACGAGCAAGAGTACAACAGGCTATGTGTTTACTCTTGGTGGCTCGACAATCAGTTGGATGTCAAGATTACAGAAGTGCATTGCTATGTCAACTACAAAATCAGAATATATTGCCCTGTCTGAGGCAGGTAAAGAAATGATATGGCTGCATGATTTCTTGGAGGTTCTTGACCAGGGGCAGGATGGTGTTCTTCATTGTGACAGCTAGAGTGCCATTCAACTAACGAGAATCCGGTGTTGCACTCAAGGACAAAACATATTAGAAGGAGATATCACTTCATTCGAAACTTGGTGGAAAGTGGTGAAGTGAAGCTCGAGAAGATTGCAGGCAGTAAGAATCCAGCTGACATGCTAACCAAGCCAGTGGATGTTGGGAAACTGAGGCTTTGTATGGCCTCAGTAGGCCTCTTTGACTAATGAGGAGGCCGATCGATGCACTAGGGGAACTTGTGGAGAAAGTGAGGATGATAGAGGTTTGGTCTCCAAGTGGGAGATTGTTGGGTGTGAAGACCAAACTAAGGAACCAAGAAGAAGATTGGACGCCGCCAGCGCTCGAACCGCGCCACCAGTGCCTCACGCTAGCTCCAGGCGCTACCAGCGCCCTGTCCAATAGCTGAAATATGTTACACCCTGCTAGCGTATTTTGCCCCCCACCAGCGTTCATCTTCGACCTCGCCCGTTGCCAGAGTCACATGACCCCCTGCCAGGGTCTTATGGCCTTCCACTAGCGTCTTTTTTGTGACGGGCCTTTTGTTATCGTCATGGGCCCAAATCTTGGTGCGGCCATCTTAGTTATTTAGGTTATTTATTTAACCTAGTCTCCTCCTTGTTTCTCTAGTATAAATAGGGGTTCAGGTTCCCCCTATTATGTATCCCTAAGATTAAGTGAGATAGAGAGAAACACAACCTTGTATTGTAATCCTCATATTACTAGTGCATTGATTCCGTGGTTTTTTTCCCGCTTTGGGTTTTTTCCACGTTAAAAATCCTGGTGTCAAATTTCTTATTTCTTTTCCGCTATTATTTCCTATTGTTTGTGTTTTGCTTGAGTACTCTTCGATCCTAACAAGTCCTCCACCATAGCCTGGACCAAGGCAGGAATGGAAGGTGTTGCGGGTACTCTCCCGCACCACTGGCAATCGCGTAACCTGTGTGCCTGTAACAGCCCAAAATTTTAATATTTACTTAGTTATGATTTACTTTATTACTTAGGATCTAATTTTTTTTAGGCTTATTAAGTCAATCTTCATGTTTAAGTTGTATTGTTAAACCTTTTAAAGCTCCATGTATCTATCAAACATAATATTACTAGTCAAAGACATTAAACCTTGGTCATATTACTTTCATTTCAATTAAAGTTTCAATATTATTTTCTTAAAAACTCTACTTATTTATTTATTTTGATTTGCTCCTCTAATAATAATGATAATAATCCTACTTTTTCCCTAGTCAATTCTTTTTTTTCAACATTTTCTACATTTTCCTAGTTAGTAGTAATAAACTCAATAAGATTGCTTTTTGGTACAACAAGAGGAGGTAATAATTTTTCGGATCATGATAACCATCTTGACTCAAGATGGTTAAAATCCATCTTGAATTGTTCATATTTCTTATTTTTGTAACTTTTATTAATATTTTCTTTAATAATTATATATATTTATCAATTATAATAGTATAATACTTATTAGCTAGGTCAAAAAATATAATAATAGTCTAATTTTATCAATTATAGTAGAAAATGCACAATTTATGCATAGTTTTATATTTATGAAATAAATATCAATAAATAATTATTTTTAAATTGTTTATAAGTTACAGTAACCTTCAAAGTAATGTAACATACCTTTATAATGATTTAAATACACTTACACTTACATTTAATTTTATTAGTGATTTAGGTGAAATGCAAGATGCGTCAAGATGTTTATCATTTTCGTAATTTTTCTAAGTCACCACCACCCTTATACTAGTTTTTCTTCTTCTTCTTCTTCTTCTTATTCACCTTCCTTGACTTCTCTCTCTAAGGGTCTCCACCAAAAGTCATGTTCCAACTTCCAAACCAAGTTAAATTCTTCCTTCCTCCTCCAATTGACAACAAGTCATTCCTTATGACTCATCACATTCCTTATAAGCTATAAGTAGTGCAAACCCAAGCAAAACACAAGTACCAGTGTACCACCCATTCTCTTTTCTCATGGCGTCTCGACCTTCCTCGAGCATCACGCCACCACCATCATTAATCACCACAAACACCATCCCCGCCACCTAGACCGCCGTCGTACTCGCCGGAAAACACCCATAGACCAACCCCAAAAACACCATGAGGCGTTGGTCCTTCTCACCGGCGTCGTCGTGAGCTGCGGCACCACCACCGTGCCGCCGTCCGTCCGCAGCCCAGCCATCGCCCCTTTCTGCTTGATCCAATGCCATGCTCTGCTTCACCCTTCTTTGCCTCTGATTTCACGTAAATAAGGGAAGGGGAAAAGATTAGTGGGCCACATTATTTTACTAAGCCTAATTTCAATTTATTTACCTAGTCCAAATCTCTCATTTTGGTAATTCTCCTTTTTATTTCTCTCTATTTCCTAATTATTTCATTAATCAATATTTTCTCACCTATACTAATTATTATTTCTCATAATTTATATACATAATTCATAATCAAAAGGGGGAGTAGTATTTTTGGATATTCACCGAATCAATCGGAGTTCGAGCAGGAAAGGTACATGCAATCGCTATTCATTTTTATCGCAATTACACATTATCAATTTTATGCCCAAATATTTTTATCATGCATTATATATTTCATGTTCAAATATTTTTACATGCAAAGCCAAGAAGCAACATTATTATTCGAATCATTCTCTTGGCTCAGTTTTTTAGTGGACCCTTAACAGCATTCCCGGTACCGGTGTATGAGTTAATAATCGACTCAGTTGTGCGCATAGCGAAGGACAAGATCCTAAGGTTATATAGCCTGGCTCAACAATAGTATAAAAAGGGTTCCACACCCAGCAATATACACCAAAACTATATTTATGTTTATCAGCAAAATATCATGTTTTACTTACATTATTTCCCTCTCTGCCTCTTGCAAAATGAATTTAAAATAGCTGAAATAAAATGAATTTTATGTGATAGGGTTGTATTGTACTGATGTCAAAACTCATGTTTGATGTTTTGGTTTAGATGGCAGGTACCATTGGGATACGCATCGAGGAAGAGAGAAACCACCAAGGTCAAAATAGCTAGTTGAGATAATTGTAATAGTTAGATTGAACATTTTGTTCAATTAGGAATTAGGAAGTACTTTAATATTATTGATTTAATTAGAAATGACTCATCTTTTAATTTTCCTTTATTTTTATTATTTTAATTTATCATAGTGCGTAGTAAAAGCCTTGCTTTCTCACTAATTTGGGAAAGTGGCGGTAACACTCCCGGCTTTATAAGCTTCCGCTAAATCAAGATTAAATGGATTAAAATATTACTAAGTAATACCCCAAAAGTCGGGGCTGTTACAGTGCCTCCGGGTCGGCTGGGGGAAGTGGTGGTAACATCTGAGTGGCGCGGTATCCCCATACCGCATCGCTCGTCAGAGTTATCAGCAGAAGGTTGATCATGCAACCTTCGTGTGCCAGACAGGTGGTGTACATGGGTACGTCCAAGTGTAAATCGATGTCTGGTAGAATCCGGTTGACGTAATCAACAAGCGACTCCTCGGGGTCCATCCAAAATACGAGGTGGAACATGTCGTCCTTGATTGGAAACTATGCCATATAGCCGGATCCATGCCTATAAAACAACTTTGAGTTTAAGAAACAAAACAAATAAAGACAGAAATAATACCCTATCCTATCTACACTCACATTCCGAAGGTAGCTTCCTAAGGTCTAACTAAGAATCTATTAGACACCTAAGAACTACCAGGTCGTAACCCAAGGCTCTGATACCATTATGTAACGCCCCGGAAAATCAAATAAGAAACGACAAAAACAACTAACGGTAAAGCAGAAAACTTAAACCTTTATTGAGCGTCACTGCCGTACCCCCGAAGGGATACAAGGCGGGAAGAGCACTACAACCGTCTGACGACATTAAACCAACTACAAACTCATACTTAGAATTTAAAACTCAACTAACATCAAGTCTTTTAGAAAAGAACACAACATAAAATAACAACTACTAAACTGGTTGAAATACCCTGTTCCCAAGGGGAAAGAAAAAAGAGTCCTATTAGTATTATTATTTCTTCTAGCCCATTTATAATTTTTATTTTTGTTAGGAGTGTCAAAACCTAAATCCTACCCTCCCTAATTATATATATATATACCTACCTCTTTAGAAAATAATAGTGTCTCCCGCCGTTTATCTTAGAGAAGGAGATTTTCCTGTCATTAATACTAAGGTCAGTATCCAATTATTTATCTTTCAATCTAACAATTTTTCGCAGTTTACTTTGACGTGTGAAAATTAGTAGTTACTTTTTGTTCAATTCTTGAATTACCGTATGCATTAACCCTTCCAATTTATATCTTGTTTCATGAAACTTACTCATGTATAAATTTCCATTGGCGATTTTGGGCGCAACTAAATTATTTTTGTCGTCAAAAGTTCTACCCAATTGCTAATTTCCTAAGTTCGCACTTTCACCATTGAATTCATTTATTGGTTAGTGGTTTACGCCTGTGTAAAATATTGAGTTCTGCCAAAGTATACAATTGTTGTCAATTGAAAGCGGTTAAATCCACTAATTATGAGTTTACTATAGTTTAATGACCAAGTCTACATTATTTGCATATAAACCTTTAAATTTTTTTCAAATTGTTGATTTGGAAATAATTTGCAGTAAGCCCCAATTCAATGAACAATACTATTTTATTTACCCACCAATCTTCCACTGTTCAAGATTTTCAGATTTGTAAATCCTTTTAAATACTAATGCAGTAATTCATGAAGTGGCTCATTGGACATGTTTAATTTTTTTTCTAGCCTATATTGAGCGAATAGAATGTCTTATAGATAACCCATGTTCTAATCCAAGGTCCTTGCGACATACCTATATATCTTGAGCGAGTATTGTCGATCAGGGTCAATAGTTAATTAGTGTAAACTTCTAATCCGTATAGTTTGTATGGATTTTAGGTGTCAGAATTTTGGAGTTTGATTTATTCGAGTAGCATATCAGGTAAGTGGTGTGATACTCTTTTAGTCTTCCTTCGTGGTCAAAATATTATTTTGCAAAATCCTTTTCGTAAAGTGATTTTAGTAAATCGGGTAGGCATGCTATTGTTTAAGTATATTATTTTTTTTGGTTATATTTATATCTGAAAGATTGGATTGACTCCGTATTGATTTATATATTTACGAGGTGAGCCTTTTGATGTCAGTTTTGTAAAGTTATGTTCGTAGTTTGACATATATTTAATAATGGAACTCTTGGAAATAGTTTTAATTAATATTTGCAAGTATCTTGTTACTAAGTTATTTCCGTATTGATACGCTTGTTTACAAAAGTATCCCCTTTGATGTTAACTTCATATTTTGCCCTTTTTACGCCAAGTGAGATTTTTATAATAATTTGACTTGTGTATTTGTAAAGTAGACGTTTTGCAAATTATTTGAACCTTCCGTCTCTAAATCATGTTGTTGGTTTAGTTTATTGTTATTTGAAATCGCTTGACTGGGTACCTTTTGTATGTTTTGATATTAAAGTTACTGTTTTGTTTTTGGGCTATGTCTTCTACCTTAGCCAGTTAAGGTATGCACTGGACCTGTCGATCGACTTGTATGCGCGCTATTATGTGTTTCGATATGTGTATGTGTTCCGTTGGACCCAATTCTTTGTTGCCCCGCCACTGGGTCAATAGTGGTACATCGTTATCCCGCCACCGGGTCAATAGTGGCTTATTGTTGCCCTTGTCACAGGGTCAATAGTGACCTTAGCCCCAACCATTGTGATTTTGATTGCTATGTTTTGTTATACACTGTGTTACTTTGACAGAAATCGTTTGATTAATGTTCTTGTGTATTTCGGGAAGTTTTGAGCTGAGTAAAATGTTTGTAAAACCCAGTCATATTTTGTTATTAAGTTATTTATTTATTAATTCTGACCCAGCCTATGTTTTACCCGCATGTCTAACCCAGCTAAGGGGGTGTTATGCTACTTACTGGGCTTTCGAGCTCATCCTTTCATTTTCCTATTTTTTCAGGTTATGACTCTTGACTTCTTGGTGGTATCTGAGTTATCTATGATATTGGAGTAGCGCAAGGAAGCGTAGTGGGCTAGGATTTTGGGTAGTACTTGTGTCTTCTATTCTTCCTGTTCAATTGTTCATTGAAGTTGTAAGCTTTGTCACGATCCGTAATAGCTTCTGCTATATAGTTAAGTCTATTTTGTATCTTGGGTTTGTTTCTGTCTTTTGAGCCTTGCATACATGTGGGACCTTATACTACAGGTGTGCGGCGTCTGTCACTCCCTGGGTTCGGGGCGTGACACCGATCATCCTCACTTCTAAATCCCGTATTCCCGTTCCCCGCAAATAAATCATCATCTGAAAACAAAACATTTACAAACGTGAGGGGAACCTCAATAATGTCTACCCCTAACAGTTAAAAACATTAGCAATTCATTTCACACATTTTAAGTGAAGGGGAAACAAAATTTAAACATTTCGAAAACAATAACACCAGTCATTCTTAACGTTCCATGTTTTAGTGCGGGCGGGGCCTCCGTATTGCCCGACCATCGGAATCCAAAGACTCGCAAACATACACATTCCTTTCCAAATAAACATCTCCCACAATTCTAATTCATACCACTTCCACAATCATTTCTCATTCCGGATGGCCATCGCACTTTCACAAAACAACACCTACCATGCGCAACCTGGTCTCTTGACAGTCTCCCTCACAGGTGACCACCTGGTCGTACTGCCCGAACCCGCATTATACTCAAAGCCATTTATTTAGTCAGGTTTACATGTCCATCTCTTTTCAGTACCATAACAACATTTCCAAAACCAAAGCTCTTAAACCAAGTTTCCAAACTAAATACACTTTCAAAACAAAACCAAAGAATTATCCAAGTTTTACTAAGTAAAGAACAACCTTCTTCATAAATCACAACCAGTCAAGATTTTCATTCAAAGTCCCCTTACTGGGATGCAAGTTCAACAAAAACCAATAAAATAATTTAAGGGCATCCAACGAGGATTAGGGCATAGACATTACCTGAAACTCTTCACTTTACTTCAGTAATTGCACACGGAGCTACTTCGTTGACTCGTTCGGACCTAGGAATCGAATATACTTCTAAAACTAATACTCCAACTCTATGATAGTTAGTTTACTCAAAACTTACCCTGCCCCCAACCTATCCTTTTCTTACTACTAAACGGGTCACGTAAAGAAAATGCATAACCACCAAATTAACCAAATAAGGTCTTTTGAACAAGGGTACTTACACGAAATTTACTCACATAAAATCATGTCAACAATAATTCTTCATTATTCAAATAATAACTAAATTTTAAGGACAAGAATAATAGCATATAAACTTGCATTGTACTGTTCACAAAAATTACCAATATGCCATTATTCATGCAATAACATGCTAGGTCATATAATCGTGCATTCTTAGCTAAAACTACCCCTTTAGGATTCCTAGCATATTCCTAGCTAGGGTTCCAAGATCAATATGAATCAACCCTAAAACACTTAAACCCTACCAAAGACATGAAATATTAAGATCACATGAAATATTAAGATCATACACTTCACATGAGAACTTTATAACAACATGAATTTGGTAATATTAATAAGTACTTAAAAAAAATAATAGTACAAACTTAATAATGGCAATACTATGAAAATAGCCATATGAAACTTACTAGCATCATAAACTTGATACCATAATATGAAACTTGGTAGTAGTAACCATATACTCATAAATGTTAATATGGAAAACTTATTAATAATATGACCTTAAAATATAGTATGAAAACTTAGTAATCATATGGAACATAAAAATAATTCAAAACTTAATAATTAATACTAGTAATAATATGAACACTTTGTAATAACTTGAAAACTTAGTATTCATAATAATAATACGAAAAACTACTAGTAACACAAAACTTAATAATATTATTATGAAAACTTGATAATAAACATATGAACAACTTAGTAACATTAGTAATAGGAACTTAATAATTTTAACAATAAAAAGTAGTTACTACTAATACGAACTTCAAAATAATAGTATGAACTAAGTAATATAATGAAAAACTTGATAATATCATGAACTTAATAACATGAAATATTTATTCAAACATGAACCCTAGTCATAAAATAGAAGTAACTTACTAATATTAACAATATGAATTTAACAGTATAATAAAACTTGGTACTAGCATGAATATGACAACATGAACATTTACTAACATCATGAGACTAACCACGAGTCTTTGAAACCACCATATCAAGCACAAACACATTCTAATCCAACCCTAAAACATGGTTTGGTTACTAATTAAAACCTATAATCAGATTAGGGCACAACACAAAGAGGTTGAGAAGTGGTGTTTTGAGGGGGGGTTCTGGGCGGCGGGACGGTGCGGTGACCGTCATGTGGTGGTCGGAATGATGAAGGGGGTGCTCGCCGGTGGACAAAGGGGTGGTCGGAGGTGGTGTAATGTGGTGGCATAGGGTGGTGTTTTCGTGGGGTGGTGGTGAGGTGAGGGCGTCGGGGAGCAGTAACCAAAAAGAAGAAAAAAAAATGGAGGAAAGGAGAAGAAAGAAAAGAGAGAGAAAGAGAGAGAGAGAGAGGGGGGGGGGGAGGGCACATGTTCGAATGGAATAGGGCAAAGGGTGGCATAGCAGCACAAAAACGTAGCACGGTCAAAAATTCGGGTTCGGATAAATTCGGGTCGGACAAATTCGGACAAAACCAAAATTCGGACGAGAAAATCATGTCCGGACCCGGTTTTATTTCGGGTCAAACCGGGTCGGACAATTCGGACGAAGCTAAAATCGGGTTCGGACAATAGAAAAAGAGAAATTTTATGTCTAAATATTCGATCAATTTGGTCAATATCAAATTTCGGACAAAAAATCTATGTCCAGACCCGATTTTTTTCGGATCGGACAATTCGGTTATTGAGGTCGGACAAAGTTTTACCAGCTCTACAAAAACGGTTATTTCACAAACTTGGGGAAAGGTTTACAAAAATACAAAGGAAGAAAAAGGAAAGAAAAGGTTGAGATTAATGAGGTCATCAAAGGTGATGTCAGCAACCAAATTTACACAACCAATAATACCCCAAGGGTTAATATTATATCCCCCAAATGTTATTAACCGAAAACATATCCAAAACCAGATAAAAGTTTCCACAACAGATCTAAATAAAATCTACCCAATGTCCGAAAAATTCCTAACTGATATTTTTAAGACTCTAAAAATTCCAACGAACTTGCTCGCAGTCCTAAAAGCTCCATGTGAAAAACAGATAAACAAATAACAGATTAAAACGCACGTTAGGTAATTTAACGGTAACCACATTAGCATTTTTCGGGGTTTTACAAGAGTTAATTTGAGTGATTTTAGATATGAATGTATTATTTTTTATACTCGAATCCTCTATTTTATGCTTGGTTAGAGTTTGATATAACTTTGTAGAAAATTGGATGAGATTTGATTAAACAAGCTCAAAATCAAGCTAATAGAGTCCAAGTAATCCACAAAAATGAGAGGAATCCACTTTAAGGGCCTAATCTTAGGCCCAAAATCGTCAAAGAAGGGCTTCAGGAGCAACACCACCCGTGGCCAAATCAACTCGGGTTGTGTCAGGGTCAACACGAACCGTGTTGACTTAGCACGGACCATGTTGGACTCTGTTAATGTCAAAATGTCGTTTCAAGTCCCATAATTGCTATATAGTTACGAATGCAACTGTTTTTGTTCATCATTCATTCCCTTCATTATCATCTTTATCAGCAAACTCATCCTCCCCTTCATCCACTTTTCCATCCATATTCATAGTAGTGAAGATTGAGAGTTTGTTGGGTTTTTGAAGATCGATTCTCAAGAAATTCATATAAGTGGAGGAATAAAAGTTCTTGCCGATTACTGTTCAAGCAAGGATCGATCCATCACTCGGTTTATTTCTCTTTCTTATAGTTTTCATTCTTTCTAGTATAGATTTTTACATACTTTCATGAGTAGTGAGTAGTTTTATTAGTTTAGGGGATAAACCTGATTAGTTTCTTTCATGGATTGAATTTTGTTGGATTGAACAAGTTGTTTATCTAGTTTGAATGCATTTTATTTATCCTATAATTATGTTTGTCATTGTTTTTGATTGGTCATCAAGAATATGGAATTAGACTGTTGAATGAAGTACCAAACGGAGAAATTCGATAATCGAAAACCTTAGGATTAAACTAATTATAAAATAAACTAGATATAGAAGAATTTGTAAGTAGGGGTCATTGATAATTAGATCTTTAACTTAGATAAAATTGAAATAACCACGAAAGTAGGTGATTGACTTTTCTAGGCAATTCGCTTCATTTCCAAAAGATCGCCGCGAAAGACTTTATGCGATTATCGACTCTAAAGTGTACCTAATTAGTGACATACATGTTCAATCTACTTGTTAATTCATAGAGTGACTTAGGTTTATCTCCTGAACGTCTTTTTCCCATTGATTTATCCAGTTATTTGTGTGAATAGTTGTTTGTTTTGACTTTAATAGTGATTATAAGTAGTTTTAGAATAATCAAAATTAAAACCCAATCGACTTAGCAATCAATTAGAGAGCTAGTTTGGTGTGTTGTTGAGCAGGTCCCTGTGGGAATGACCTTCATACATGCTACATCTACACCCGTGCATTTGCGGCGTATCAAGTTTTTGGTGCCGTTGCCGTGAACTTTGTCCCTAGTAGCCATCGAATGAATCCTCTAATGTTGACTAAGTTTTTATTGTTTTTCTCAAAAAGAAAATTTCAAAAAAAAAATCAAAAAAAATGGCAAATCTTGATTTTCCCCAATTTGAGCAGGAATTATTTTGGCGCTATTTTGAGCGATTACTTACTTTTCCTGTTCCATATGGTATTGTTCCTGGGAAATCAGATATTCTTGATATTGTTGCGGTTGGGGTGAATATAGAGACTCGTACTCTATTAGAGCATTTGGGTTTTTATACTAAAACTGTTGATGAAGCTTGGACTTTGTTTGAATGGCTTGCACATGATATATTCAATTTTGAAAATTCTTATTGTGCATTTGGGTACTCTTACCCTAATCGTTGTGTTTCTCATGCTAACTCCTATACTCAACCCCATTATGGTTTGCCTCCATGTGGTTTATGTTGTTATTTTGACCATGATGATTCTACATGCCCTAGTTATGCTAGACTTGAGTTTTTTTATGAGGGCAATACTAGAGCAACAAGCTGAAACACTTGACAAAATGCAAGGGTTTGACCCATTGCATAATTCTAACCATAGTTCTAGCTCTTTCAATTTGAATGTTGGATTATGTGATGATGGTGAGTCTACCATCCCTTTAGAGGCTACCCCAGAGGAAATATTTGACCCTTCTCATGCATCTTTGACAAGTGTTGCTCCATCTTACCCTAGCGTACCTAGAGACACTACTGATGGTGCCTCTACAGTTCATGATGTATCCTTACCTTTTTCTCAGTCGACGAGGTTTAAGGTGAGTGAGTCCTATGGTTTTGATGCTAGGTATAATGATGATTTATGTCATGGGTCAGTTGATACTATTGATGGGGAGTCTTGTGAGGGGGTTGTTAGCAGATTAGATCCTTCGAGCAAAGAATTTGATGATATTGTACTCCCTACTTCCCATGTTTTATTCCATACTTCTATTCCTTGTTCATGACCTTCCCATTCCCCTAAGTTCCTAGAAGAGCCAACTTTTCTTGAAGAGACCATTGTTTATGCTTATCTGGGCCATGTTGTCAATTCTTATGATATGCTTGAGGGAAACAACAATGTTCTTGACCTGTCCATAGGTACATTAAGAGGGTATAATTCCTCTCTTGATCCATATTGTATATACCTAGAGGACTTGGCTAGAAAACTCATGTGGACAACGTATTTTGATTCTTTTGGTTTTTCTAAGGACTTTGATCTATTTAAGAGAGCGATACTTATATTTTCTGCTATAAATCTTTTGTTACTCTCTTATTTGCAAGCTTGTAAACCGTATGCTGAAGAGTTTGACAAGCTTCTAAGGGAGCTGACTGCATCTGAAGTGGTCGCCCCAGTCTTGAGTTCTTGATGGAGTGGCTAATGCTCCATTCGCCCCATTCTTGAAGAGGCGATAATTTAGGTGCATCTAGCACCTAACCTGGTGAGATCTTTCCTTATTTCCCCTTTTGCAATTTATTTGATTTATGCATTAAGGACAGCTTTGTCCAAGCATGGGGGGAGGGGGGGATTTGTGTGAAAAAATTTGTAGTCCTTATCCATTGTTGTATATATGTGTAGTATGTCTTGAGTTTGTTTTTCTTATTTTTCTAGTTTAGTTCATTTATAAATAATTGTATCCACCTAGTTGAATTAGTTAGATTCATCCTTAGTTTTTGTTTTCTTCTTTTTCTTAGTTTTTAGTTTCTTATATTTTTCAGGTTTGCATTTAGTTTAGTTTTTTTTTTATTTTGAAAAAACAATCCAAAAAAATAAAAGATTAGAAAAATTGAAAAAAATTGAGGAAAAAAGAAAAAAAAGTCCAAGATAGGATAGGTTTAGCGAATAACTCTTCCAGTGATGAATATAAGCTAGATAAGTTTTCTTTTAACTAGATTTAATCTTGAGTAGCCCATTTGTGAATAAAAGTTTTGAAAAGAGTTTGTGAAAGCTTAGTGAGTTGAGGATTGCATTTTGAAAGCAATGATTGATTGCCCTTATGATAATTTGGTGTGAGTTTGGCATGTGCACATATTTGAGCTTCGTTTGATTATTGAGCGTTAACCCATGAGACCCCATAAGCGTTAAATGACTAATTATTCTTATTAGTTTCATATTTCCATGTGTGACTCATCCTTTGTTTCATCTTCTAGAACTTGCTTTGCATCTCTTTGAAACTGGATTTTGCTTGTGCATTGATAATATGATAGAGACATTCATTTGTATATTTTCTAAGTTACATAGCCAAATAGTCACTCTTATTATGTATATATCCATTTTAATCCGTTTTCTAGCGTTTGATCACTCCCTCTTATTGATGTCTTATATTATAAAGCCTTGGCCAAATACAAATTTCCTTCCCACAAGCCAATGTTTGGAGTGTTTTAGAGTGTGAAGTTCGGTTGATTGTGGTGTATCTGTGGTTTGGTATGTTTGTAGATGTTGTGACATTGAGAATCTTGAAATTGTTCTCCATTTGTGTAACTTTGATATAGGTTGTGTTGGAACTCACCTAGTGTTGTATATATGTTATTGCGTTGTCATTCATCGAAAAGAAAGGGGAAAACAAAGCAAAAGAAAAAAAATATGAAGGAAAAAATGAAAAAAAGAAAAAAATGAAATGAAATGAAAAAAGAAAGAAATAAAGTGTTTGGCAATTTGTTTTCTTTGTTTTGAGGCGTTTTCCATTTGTTTTGGGAATGCCTTATTTTGAATATAAGTGGCGAGAGAATTTATATGATTAATTTGGTGAGGTTTGTGCTCCAAGCTTAGGTTTTTTAGCTCCACTTTCCCAAATTATTTTCCACTTCTTACCCTTAACCTTAACCTCATTACAACCTATTTGAAAGTCCTCTTGATTATCATTATGCATTGCATTTTGTTAGAGAAAAGGTAAGTAATTGCAAGGTTACAGCGAAAGCGAAAATAAATGAGATGAAGGAAATTACGACAAAATTAATGAACCAAAAATAAGCGATAAGACAAACACCAGGTTTACGTGGGAAACCGAAGAACTTGGAGAAAAACCCACGGATGGCGACAACCCGAAAAATAATCCACTATAAGAGGAGTACAACTCGATCACTATCACAGAGGGTGATGCGATCAACAGGAAAGGAGATTACAATATAAATCTCTCTAACTCTCAACTCACAATATCTCAGGATACACTTGGGAAAATATTGGTGAAACAAACTCTCTCTAATTATTTTCTCCCTCTCTGAATATTTGCCAGACGATGCTGTCGTTCGCCGTGAAATAAAGTGGAGAATACTGAACCCTATTTATAGGGTGGCTAAGAGAAGAATAGAGTCAGATTAAAACTTATTAACAAGAAGTAGTATCTGACTTGAACTAGGAATTAGAATTAGATTAAAATTGTATCCACTGTCGATTCTTCTCAGGCTTTGGACCCCACCGAGGATCCAATGGGCCACAAAACCCAACAAACTCCACCTTGGACCATGATCCGAGTCATCGGTCCAGATAAACATCTCGACTGTCGCCATCAACACGCCCTTCCGTAGGGAATAGCCCCGTAGGGCTCTCAAGCGGTAAACATCATATACCGCTGCCTGGATGCCTGTTTAAGACTATTTGTGCTGTCGAACTCATCAAGGTTTGAGACCACCTCTGCACTTCTTGTTACTGTAGACCCCTGTAGGGTGTATAGGTTGCCCTTCCTGGTTCCCTTCCTCCGAACCATGGAACCCCTGCACACTTTTAGGACACCATCTTCTGCTTTGTACCTGCAACTGTTAGCCTCAACACAGTTTGCGGTACCAGTTTTGGTGCGGTTATCCTTACTACCCTGCTTCTGGTCTCTCAGCTTTCTCCAATAGTCACTCTCTACATGGCCCTTCTTGTGCACCAATTTTTTTCCCCTACACACTTTTAGGACACCATCTTCTGCTTTGTACTTGCAACCGTTAGCCTCAACATAGTTTGCAGTACCAGTTTTGGTGCGGTTATCCTTACTACCCTGCATCTGGTCTCTCAGCTTTCTCCAATAGTCACTTTCTACATGGCCCTTCTTGTGCACCCATTCTTCAGTAAGGGCTCGTCGCCCTTTAGGCAACTCACACAACTCCCATGTATAATTCTACTACAGACTCTCCATCTCCTCTGCAACACTCAGCGCATATGCAATCATAGCATTGGCTTCTTCAGTATACCGTGCTGGTCTCCTGATCTCCCTCCCAGGACGATCTCTTACCATGCTCGGTTCTTCCTCCACCTGAGGAACTTCAGTCACGATCTCAGGCTCATCAACCTGAGCTATTTCAGGAGCATCAGCAGCAGCTTGCTCCTGACTGCAGGTTCTAGTAGCTCCACCTTACGCCTCAACCTGCTCCACCTCGAACTCAACTCTTCTTGCGTCCTCATCGCTCATTGTTTCATCAGTCTTCATGTAGGGATACTCAATCACATCTCTTACCCCATAAAACCCATAAACAAATAAGTTGCATCCCATTGGGGATTATGACATAGACATTACCTGTAGGTCTTCACTTCACTTCACTTCGACAAGTTCACTTGAGCTCACTACACGAATTGGCCTATCCCGAGCCTATAAACGAATAAATTCTAATTAAAACACGCTTTAAGAAAGTTAGTAACACATACTTCTAACCTTAAACTTCTGAAAAGGGTATCCCCAAACCCTTAAAACACGAAAGAAAAGCCCACCTAATTTTCCTAAGATTATTTCCATAATTAATCAACATAAAACGTCATTCTTTTCCTTCTCCAAAACTGAACAGATTTTCACCCCAACTTTCATAGATCATAATTTGGCCTCCCGACATCGTATGAAGATAATCTATACCTTTCTAAAACCTATGAGAGTTGTCTAAACATCTATTTTGATTACAAAACCTAATGCATACACAAAAAGGTTCGGAGGTGATAAGAACGATGATTGGTCCATATATGCACTATTTCGGTATAATTATATATCATTCCATACTCATCGAAAACCCAAATTGTTTTCAAGTTCCTATTATACTGAATGTTTAAAGGTACTTATGGCCCAAGCGTTTTGATTTTCACTTAACCTTAACTATGTATGACAAGTCTATAATGTTGCACTAAAATACAATCTCAATTAAACCGACCTCAAGCAACCTTTAATTTACTTAAGTTCTCCCCACTTACAACATAATCTTTGTTAGGAAAAATAGAAGATCAAGGCTGTGGGAAGAAGGGAACTGAGCCATGGGATGACCACGGCCTTGAAAGCGTTTACGGGTCGACCTAGGTGCCAATCGAGAAAAGTCGGTCGCTCCCCAAGGTTAACTCAGCGAGCCCCTGAACACGTGCACTCGTGGCCAGGAACTTGGAGTATGAATAACTGTATGCGGAAAGAAAAGAAGAGAAGGAAGAAGAAGGATGAATGTGTTTTTCTGTGTGTGTAAAATGGATTGGAAGATCTCCAATTTATAGATAGAAAACGACTGTTGGAATCACCCAAAAAAAGAAGAAACAACCACACTAATGTGGGACACCAAAAAGCATAGAAAAAGAAAAAACACCTTGTTGCCATTACCAAAAGCTCTTCATATCCAACAATCTTGCCAACTAACCACTCAAGCTCTAAGACAACCAACAAAAAATTACTAAGGGGTACCCTAATTTTTGGTAAAATGTTTTTCTGGTACCCCAACTTTTAAAAACTAATTTTGGGGTACCCTAACTTTTAGAATTAGAAATAATTAGGCGAATTTCCGGCCAATGATTTGAATTCACCGGTGAGTTTTAGGCGGGAAATTGATTAAGTGTTTTTGTGGATGAAAATGCCCTTTGTTTTTGTGGACGAAAATGATTTGAATCAATCGGAGTTTCGCCGGAAATTCACCTAATAATTTCTAATCCTAAAAGTAAGGGTACCCCAAAATTAGTTTTGAAAAATTAGGGTACCAAAAAATTGTTTCTTCAAAAGTTAGGGTACCTCTAAGTAATTTTCTGGACAACCAAAATTATTACAACCAAAATTATAAGCACCGCAACCTCATAACTCAAGAGCCCTAGAATTAGAATTACAACCGAAAAATAACCAAATAAATAATTACTCTTTCATAAATCAAAACTATTAAAGCTTTACTAAATCCTTGATTAACCGTCAAAATACAACTTGTTAAATGCAACTTATAAAATCTAGAAATACCATTTATAATTAACAGTACTAGCAACTAAAAGAGGAAGAGGAAAAGAAACATGAAGATGCATTATGGTTTGGGCTTAGTGTGCTCACATTTCAATGAAGTCATCTTTGTAAGTTGTTTTAGGAATCCTAATTTCTTTACTTAGTTGCTTTCGTGAGTTTCGTGTACCGTGTTTCAATTATTACTCAATTTTTTCAATTGATTTGAGATCGAAATGTGCAATTATATGTAATTATATATGTATAATATTGAGGTTTCTTATCTGATGTCATGTGAGCAATGCAATTATATGTAATTTTGAGTTTTCTATTTCAATGCAACTACAATCAACTTTTGCCCCAATTTGATTTCTTTTAATGCTAGGCAATTATATCTTTCCTGCTGAAATTATTAGAATAACAAAGAAAGAGAGATAAGGGGAAGTCAAAATGAATGAAATGGATGGGGAAATCGGGAAAGGGAAAAGAGGAAAAAGGAGGACTATAAGATTTGATGATTATATAATGTCATATTCATATTCTATTTAGGGCTAAGATGGTCAATTGGTTATGGTAAATTGGAAAGTTTGATAAATTGGAAGCCATATAGCCGTTAACAATTTTTTTTCTTTTTAAAAATAAGGCTCACCAGCCGTTATTCACTTATTCCCCTTGACATGGATTTAATAAAATAAAAAAAAATTAGAATTAATCCAAATTGTAACTTTAGTTACAAAAATAGAAAATGTTATTTTTTTTCAACTAATGAGTGTGATTAATATAATATGGATAGATTCAAATTCAAGCTTTATACGACCGTTAAACTAGAGAGTAGAGAGAGAGAGAGATGGGAAGAAAACAAAGATGAAAGAAAAGAGAGAAAATAGGGGGGGAAAGGGTTAGGTGATGTGGGTCGGAGGGCTAGGGAGAAGAGTGGGCCGAGGGCTGAGGGAAGATTGGGTCAATTGAAGGAAAGAAGAGGGCAGGGGGTTTTAGAATAGAGCTGAGCCGAATAAGTTTTTAGGTAAAAATAAGAATTGGGTTAGGTAGGATTAAGTTTTGTTTAAATTCTTTTTCTTAGTCTTTTTCCTCATTTTTAGTGTTTTTATTTCATTTTTACTAAATAGTAATACTAATAACTAACTAAAATCAAATAAAACCTAATAAAAATGTAGAATGAAAATAAATCTAATAATAGTTCCTATATTAGTTATTGAAAACAAGCAAAAAGTCACATAATAAAGGGATATAAACGTACGTGGGAAATAGGAATAAACACAAGGCCCCTCAAGACTTCAAACTGATTAGTCGAGGAGATACATCTTGTCAGTGACAGTAGTTCCCCCCAAGGATATGTTTGTGTACATCTTTGAAAGTTTTCTTGAGGAGGGACACCAATCATATCCACCCATACGCTCCTCGAATAAGCAATTTCATACATTAACAATGGTTTTATATCAGTGAACCAATCATTCATCTCCAAAAACTAGTCTATTATACGAAGGGGTCTATTTGATCTTTAAATCCCTCTCATCAACTGCCCATACAATCATGGGACAAATTTCATATCGTACAATTGGTAATCCCTAACATATTATTCCTATTGAACTGATGATTAGCTAGTAGTTCATTTGGTATCATGGTGGTCTTTCATGTTGGAGGTCGTAGGATCAGTTTCTATAACTTATAAGTCTTCTTATATGAAGATGAATAAAGCTATAAACTAAGTCTTTTGTGTTTGAGTTTTCTCGTCCATTAGATCAGTAAGTATAATTAAAATATTTTTGAGATAGAGTTCCAGTTCGCATAGACAGAGCTAGAAAATATTATCAAAGGGTGCCATCTGATAGGGCAAATTTTATATTTTTATTTAATGAATACATGTCAATGAACATTTTATTCATAAAAAGCTTGTAACAAGTTAGAGAGGACAACAACACTGGCAACCTCCATAACCGGGATACATCAAAATCAACACTTATGCTTCTCTCAATGTTCAAGGACAAAGGGGTTGGGGAGTGGTCCTTCGCGATGACAAAGGAAGAAATGTAGCAATTGCATGTTCGATAATGGAAGGAAATTAGACAATAGAGATTGCAGACGCGGGTGTTGTTCGGTTCAGATTGCAAATTGCCTGTGCTATGGGCCTTAGGAAGGTGATAGTTGAGTATGATGCTCAAGGAGTTATTGGAGCCTTGCGTACTAGAATCTTTAAGAGAGATTACTCTTCAGTTTTCTTACATGACTGTGTTAGATTGTCAAAAGCTTTTGAAAGTTTGTATTTCGTTTTTACTAAGCGGGGATTGAATGGTGCGGCACATGAGGCGCCCAAACTTGACATACCATGTAATTACACCAAAGTGTGTACTGATGGTGGACCTGAAATCGTGTTGAAGGCGATTCAGGAAGACCGCGCTCGATTGGAGCAATAATGCACTTAATGTTTGCCGCAAAAAAAAAAAGAAACAAAAGAATAATGTTTCATTTAATAACAAGACCAAAACACAAAGTTATTAGTCTCAATGGAAACGACACATGGAGTAAATCCATTGAGAAAATGGTTACTTAATCTTTGTATTTTATACTTCAATAAAAAAAAGTTTGAATGAGGAAAATTGTTAAATAATTTAATTTTATAAATATTTTGTTCTTTTTTCAATTATTAATAGTCCAAAATAGTAGGGATTTCTAACTAGACTTTCAAAAATTAAATAAAATAATAGAAAAGACATTCACAAATATGATTTATTTGTATTCAAAAAACCCTTTCATCTTCAACAACAATAACAAAAAAAATTATGAAAAATTTGTTATTAATTGTAAGGGCTAAACCAACCCACTTTATTTCATTGATCAAGCTTAGTTTTCTATCAAACACTAACAATTTCAGAATAATTATTTGTAACTATGCGGTTGTAGGAGGTAAAAAATTGTCGGCAAATCAGAAAATTACACGTGGAAAATAAATTAAATTTATTTGGCTAATTATTGTCCGCCATGTGTGAAATTAATTACGACGGTCCATTTAATTAAATTTTAAATGGAAATGTACCCTGGCCAATACCATTGTGACACGTGTCAATTATGATGCAGAAAATCATAATTATTTCTTTATTTAAAAATTAAATGAATAATTATTAATTTGGGCCCAAGCCCAAAGCCGACTCAAACCCTAGGCAACCAGAAAATGACACATGTAAAATAAATAAAATTTGTTTGGCCATTTATTATTCGTCACATGTTAAATTAATTACGACGGTCCATTTAATTAATTTTAAATGAAAATATATTATGGCCAATAGCATCGCGACACATGTCAATTATGATGCAGAAAATGGTAATTATTTGTCTATTTAAAATTAAAGAAATAATTAATAAATTGGGCCCAAGCTCAAAGCCCGACTCAAACCCTAGGCAACCCTGGGCCTCCAGAACCTATAAATAGAGGTCCTCTCCCTCATTTTCAAGACGCACTGCAGTCTACCCCGACGGCATTCGGCATTCTGCACTCCAGAGGCTTCAGAAGATCAAACTGCCAGCAGTCCCCAGCTACCAAGCGCCAAGGATCGAAGTCTGCAAAAGCTCAAGATCGAGTCTTCAAGCTTCTACCACATCAAGATCAAGAACTGCTTCAGAGTTCTTCACCTAGACCTGCAAAGCCTTCAGAAGATCGATTTACAAGCGACCTCCAGCTGCCAAGCGTTAAGGACCAACGATTGCTAGTTCGACAGCTTTTGTTCTTCACATCAAATACTGCATTCATCTTCTTCGTTTAGTTCGTCGATCGAGATCAAGCACTCAAGCCCTCGCATCCAAGAACCTGAAGAACTACTGCTTAAGATCTTCAACTATTAAGCAAGGATCAACGTTCAAGACCTCCAGCTCAAGAACTACTGCAAGAATTCTTCAGCTAGACCTGCATTTGAGATCGAGATCAAGCGTCCGCGCCCTCGGCTCGCCCAAATTTCAGGAGATCGAATCAGAGGACTACTTTATTGTATTTAATACAGAGATTGTACCTACATACATTCAAATATTAATACAAACTAATTTGTTTCTTATATTTCTTGTCTTTATTTATTTCAGGCTCGAAATTTGTGTTTACAAATTTGGCACGCTCGGTGGGACATCTCTGCCTCTCATCTCTTTCTCCAAGAAGTGAAATTCGACCCTTCGATGGCTGTTAACATGGAAGCAAAAATAGCTGAACTTGAGGCTATGTTAAACAGACTCGTCATGGAAAGTGAAGAGAAAGGAAAAGAAGATACTGCAAAACCTGTGAGTTTGCAAATTCAGAGAGAAGACGAGGAGCAGCAGATGAATGGAAGAGGCGAGGAGGGCGCGTTTATATAGTATGTGATTGGCCAAGTTTCATGATACTACTAGAATTCTTAGTCAAATCTCCAATTCCATCTCCAACTCCAACTCCAACTCTAACTCACACTCCAACTCCATCTCTAACTCCAACTTCAACTCCAACTCCAACTCCATCTCCAACTCCAACTCCAACTGCCGAAAATTTTATCCGATTAAATTTCTGATGAAATTTTATCCAAACTGAAAAGTTGTAATAAAAAAATTATTATTAAATATTCGAGACCCAACCACTTTAAACACGTTAAATTCGTGTCCGCGGTTGACTCTCGAAGGGGGCATCTGTAGGAGGCAAAAATTTGTTGGCCAACTAGAAAATGACACATGTAAAATAAATAAAATTTATTTGGCCATTTATTATTCGTCACGTGTTAAATTAATTACGACGGTCCATTTAATTAATTTTAAATGAAAATATATTATGGCCAATAGCATCGCGACACATGTCAATTATGATGCAGAAAATGGTAATTATTTCTTTATTTAAAATTAAAGAAATAATTAATAAATTGGGCCCAAGCTCAAAGCCCGACTCAAACCCTAGGCAACCCTAGGCCTCCAGAACCTATAAATAGAGGTCCTCTCCCTCATTTTCAAGACGCACTGCAGTCTACCCCGACGACATTCGACATTCTGCACTCCAGAGGTTTCAGAAGATCAAACTGCCAGCAGTCCCCAGCTACCAAGCGCCAAGGATCGAAGTCTGCAAAAGCTCAAGATCGAGTCTTCAAGCTTCTACCACATCAAGATCAAGAACTGCTTCAGAGTTCTTCACCTAGACCTGCAAAGCCTTCAGAAGATCGAACTACAAGCGACCTCCAGCTGCCAAGCGTCAAGGACCAACGATTGCTAGTTCGACAGCTTCTGTTCTTCACATCAAATACTGCATTCATCTTCTTCGTTTAGTTCGTCGATCGAGATCAAGCACTCAAGCCCTCGCATCCAAGAACCTGAAGAACTACTGCTTAAGATCTTCAACTATTAAGCAAGGATCAACGTTCAAGACCTCCAGCTCAAGAACTACTGCAAGAATTCTTCAGCTAGACCTGCATTTGAGATCGAGATTAAGCGTCCGCGCCCTCGGTTCGCCCAAATTTCAGGAGATCGAATCAGAGGACTACTTTATTGTATTTAATACAGAGATTGTACCTACATACATTCAAATATTAATACAAACTAATTTGTTTCTTATATTTCTTGTCTTTATTTATTTCAGGCTCGAAATTTGTATTTACAGCGGTACTGTGTAGCCAAAGTTTGTAAACTTTTATTACTAATTATTGGAATTAAACAATACATGTAAAAAGAAGGGTTTCTACAATGTCGGATTTTGAATGTGGTTGCCAAAGACGATCAAAATCCAAATCAGAATGGTGAGATTGAGGACTGATTTCTCGAGGCAATAGTGAATGGTAATGTTGGGCATTGAACAAGGCGATGAGGGCCTGAGTTTTGGCCAACTCATATTCAGCTTCCATTATATGTTGCCGAAGTTGAGTTATAATCCCGACACTTCCATGAACCAGGTCTCGAACCCGTGACCTTGCTTCCCACACCATGCTCTCTGCTGCTTGCCTCTCCTCTCTCCTCAGCTACTTGCTATATTATTACGTATTAAATTGAAAAAAAAAATGTTATAGTTTGACTTTTTCAACACGATACCATATATGAATTGTGTCTTGTTATGCATAATTTTCTTAAACTTATAAAAACATGTAAAATATGTCTAATGCTAGAGTCCATTCAATTAAATGGTAACCCTTGTAATTGATAATTAATCACATCTATCAAAATCATGAGTGTTGAAAATCACAATAACATTAATTTGATGAAAAGAAAGACACTTAAAAAAATATCTTGAGACTTTAAAAGTATAAATATTAAAGACTTGAAGATATCTACAACTTTTTTAACACTAGTTTACTAGCTAGCTAGTACTTGGAAATGTTTAGTGGAAAAACAAGTTTAATATAAAATCCGAGAGTACAAATTTTAATTAATGAACAATCTATGAGTTTAAACATCTAAAATTAAGACAATATCTTTTTAAGGTTACATCTACTTATTAATTCACTATATAACATAGTTTTTTCAAAAAATAAATAAATAAGAAAATTATGATGTAGTCTACAATAATCTTAAAATTCAACTTAGAAACAACAAGATTCACCAAAGATTTTAACGAAAAAAGTTACAAATTCTAGCTCAAAAACTAGTGTATTATATGTATAATGATATACTTTCATTAAATCATGTAATGTACATAAATTTTAAAGTTTTTGAGGATACTTTAAACTAGTTTAAATCAGTACCTGTAACATCTTAGCAACATTGCTGGCTCCGAAGATTTCATGAACACAAATGAATCTTTCGAGATTTGTTGGAGGAAAATGTGGAGCAAAGATATTCTTTAGGACACCTTCTTCTCAAATATTTGCAAGCTGCACATCTTCTTGATTTTGACATGATTTTTTTTTCTCACTAAATTTAATAAAATCACTATAAAATCTTTTGAAAAAATCCAACTGATTTTCTCATAAATCTTAGTTGGATATTCAAATCTTGTAGCTTATTTTTGTAAGATTTTATGATTATATAATGTCATATTCATATTCTATTTAGGGTTAAGATGGTCAATTGGTTATGGTAAATCGGAAAGTTTGATAAATTGGACGTCATATAGCCGTTAACAATTTTTTTTCTTTTTAAAAATAAGGCTCACTAGCCGTTATTCACTTATTCCCCTTGACATAGATTTAATAAAATAAAAAGAAACTCGAATTAATCCAATTGTAAATTTAGTTACAAAAATAAAAAATGTTATTTCTATTTTTTTTATAACTAATGAGTGTGATTAATATAATATGAATATATTCAAATTCAAATTTTATACGTCCCTTAGACTAAAGAAAAGAGAGAGAGATGGGAAGAAGACAAAGATGAAAGAAAGAGACAGAGAAAAGGGGAAGTCAAAATGAAAGGGATCGAAATCGGGAAAAGGAAGGAAGGAGTGAGAGAGGTAGAAAGAGAAAGAGTGGGAGAGGAAGAGAGAGAAGGGGGGGGAAAGGGAAAAAGAATTAGAGTTTTGGGTTTTCAGTAAGGAGAAAGGAGGGGGAAAAAGGGTTAGGCCAGGTGATGTGGATCGTTGGGCCGGGGAGAAGAGTGGGCCGAGGGCTAAGGGAAGATTGGGCCAAATTGAAGGAAAGAAGAGGGGCTGGGGGTTTTAGAATAGAGGTGGGCCGAATAAGTTTTTAGGTAGAAATAAGAATTGGGCTGGGTAGGATTAGGCTTTGTTTAAATTCTTTTTCTTACTCTTTTTTCTCATTTTTAGTATTTTCATTTCATTTTTACTAAATCATAATATGACTAACTAAAATCAAATAAAACCTAATAAAAATGTAGAATGAAAATAAATCTAATAATAATTCCTAAATTAGTTATTGAAAATAAGAAAAAAGTCACATAATAAACAGGTATAAACGTACGTGGGAAATACGGAAAGTTTTCCTGAGGAGGGACACCAATCATATCCACCCATACTCTCTTCGAATCAGCAGTTTCATACATTGACCATAGTTTTATCTCAGTGAATCAATCATTTAACTCCAAAAACTAGTCTATTATACGAGTGGGTCTATTTGATCTTTAAAACCCTCTCATCAACTGTCCATACAATCGATGTGGGACAAATTTCATATCGTTCAATTGGTAATCCATAACATATTCTTCCTATTAAACCGATGATTAGCTAGTAGTTCATTTGGTATCATGGTTGTCTTTCATGTTGGAGGTCGTGGGATCAATTTCTATAACGTACAAGTATTCTTATGTGAAGATGAGCAAAGCTGTATAAACAAAGTATTTTTGTGTTTGAGTTTTCTCGTGCATTAGATCAGTAAGTGTAAACACAAATTTCGAGTCTAAAATAAATAAAGACATGAAATTGAGAAAAAAATTAATTTGTATTAATATTTGAATGTATGCGGGTACAATCTCCGTATTAAATACAATAAAGTAGTCCTCTGATTCGATCTCCTGAAACTTGGGTGAGTCGATGGCGCAGGTGCTTGATCTCGATATCGAATAGCTGAAGAGCTCTATAGCAGTTCGCTTGTAGCTGGAGGTCGCTTGTAGTTCGATCTTCTGAAGGCTTTGCAGGTCTAGGTGAAGAACTCTGAAGCAGTTCTTGATCTTGATGTGGTAGAGGCTTGATACTCGATCTTGAGCTTTTGCAGACTTCGATCCTTGACGTTTGGTAGCTGGAGACTGCTGGCAGTTTGATCTTCTGAAGTCTCTGGAGTGCAGAATGTCGAATGCTGCCGGGGTAGACTGCAGAGTGTGTCTTGAAAATGAGGGAGAGAACCCCTATTTATAGGCTCTGGAGGCCTAGGGTTACCTAGGGTTTGAGTCGGCTTTGGACTTGGGCCCAAATTAATAATTATTCCTTTAATTTTAAATAAAGAAATAATTATGATTTTTTGCATCATAATTGACACTGTCACGACGCTACTGGCCATGATACATTTCCATTTAAAATTTAATTAAATGGACCGCCGTAATTCATTTTACACGCGGCGGATAATAATTAGCCGAATAAAGTTATTTATTTTCCACGTGTCATTTTTTGATTTGGTCGACAAATTTTTGCCTCCTACAGTAAGTATAATTAAAATTTGAGATAGAGTTTCAGTTTTCATAGACAGAGCTAGAAAATATTATCAAAGGGTGCCATTCGATAGAGCAAATTTTATATTTTTATTTATTGATGTAGATGTCAATGAACATTTTATTAGTAAAAAGCTTGTAACAAGAAGAAAGAGTAATGTTTCATTTAATAACAAGACCAAAACACAAAGTTATTTGTCTCAATGGAAACAACACATGGAGTAAATCTATTGAGAAAATAGTTACTTAATCTTTGTATCTTATACTTCAATAAAAAAAAGAGTTTGAATGAGGAAAATTGTTGAATAATTTAATTTTATAAATATTTTGTTCTTTTTTCAATTATTAATAGTCCAAAATAGTAGGAATTTCTAACTAGACTTTCAAAAATTAAATAAAATAATAGAAAAGAATTTCACAAATATGATATATTTTTGTTCATAAAACCTTTCATCTACAACAACAATAACAAAAAAAAAAACAACATTATGAACTATTTGTTATTATTTGTAAGGGCTAAACGAACCCACTTTATTTCATTGATCAAGCTTAGTTTTCTATCAAACACTAACAATTTCAAAATAATTATTTGTAACTATGCGGTACGTGTACGTAGTCAAAGTTTGTAAACTTTTGTTACTAATTATTGGAATTAAACAATACATGTAAAAAAAAAGGGTTTTTACAATGTCAAATTCTGAATGTCGAAATCATCTTGAAAACATTGTGGTTGCCAAAGACGATCAAAATCCAAACCAGAATGGTGAGATTGAGGACCGATTTCTCGAGGCAATAGTGAATGGTAATGTTGTGCATTGAACAAGGCCATGAGGGCCTGAGTTTTGGGCCAACTCATATTCAGCTTCCATTATATGTTGCCGGAGACGAGTTATAATCCCGACACTTCCATGAACCGGGTCTCGAACCCATGATCTTGCTTCCCACACCATGCTCTCTACTGCCTCGCCTCTCCTCTCCTCAGCTACTTGCTATATTATTACGTATTAAATTGAAAAAATATGTTATAGTTTGACTTTATGAACACGATACCATGTATAAATTGTGTCTTGCTATGCATAATTTTCTTAAACTTATAAGAAACATGTAAAATATATCTTAGTGCTAGAGTCCATTCAATTAAATGGTAACCCTTATAATTAATCATATCTATCAAAATAATCAGCATCGAAAATCATAATAACATGAATTTGATGAAAATAAAGACATTTAAAAAATATATTGGGTGAAGATTCATATTATCAGCCTTTATGAAAGTATGAATATTAAGACTTAAAAATATCCATAAGTCTGATCAATTTTCTCAATTTAACACTAGTTTACTTGCTAGCTAGTACTTGGAAATGTTTAGTGCAAAAACAAGTTTGATATAAAATCCGAGAATGCAATTTTTAATTAATGAACAATCTGTGATTTTAAACATCTAAAATCAAGACAATATCTTTTAAAGGTTAGATCAAGTTAATTCACTATATGGCATAGCATTTTTTTAAAAAGAAAACAAGGAAATTATCATGCAGTCTACAACAATCTTAAGACTCAACCAAGGAATAACAAGATTTACTGAAGATTTTAATAAAAAAAAGCTGCAAATTCTAGCTTAAAAACGGGTGTATTATATGTATAATCATACACTTTCATCAAATCATGTAATGTACATACATTTTAAAGTTATGAGGATACTTTAAACTAATTTAAATCAGTACTTGTAACATCTTAGCAACATTGCTGGCTACGAAGATTTTATGAATACAAATGAATCTTTCAAGATTTGTTGGAGGAAAATGTGGAGCAAAGATACAATCTTTAGGACACCTTCTTCTCAAATATTTGCAAGTTGCACTGCCTGCGCATCTTCTTGATTGTGACATAATTTTTTTTTCACTAAATTTAATGAAATCACTATAATTTTGAAAAATTCCAACTGATTTTCTCAAAAATCTTGGTTGGACAAATCTTGTAGCTTACTTTTATAAGATTTCATGATTATATAATATCATCTTCATAGTCTCTTTAGGGATAACATGGTTAATTGGTTATGGTAAAATGGAAAGCATAATAAAATGGAAAGCTTGATAAAATGGAAGTATATAGCCGTTAACTAGCCGTTATTCCCGTTGACATGGATAATTAATTTAATAAAATATTTAAAAAACTAGATTTAATCCAATTATAAATTTAGTTACAAAAATAGAAAATGTCATTTCTAGTTATAAATTTAAAATAGAAAATGTTATTTCATTTTTTCAAACAAAAAAATGTCATTTCTAGTAAGTGTACGTTTGCTTTAAACTCCTCAATTTATCAAAAAAAAAAAAGCAAAACAAATTAGTTTTACAAATTAATCACTCATCATTAACCTGAAACCTAGAAACGACTTCGTTTTCGTCAACTGATTTTCTCATAAATCTTAGTTGGATATTCAAATTTTATAGCTTATTTTTATAAGATTTTATGATTATATAATGTCATCTTCATATTCTCTTTATGTAAAATGGATAATTAGTTTTATAAAATATTAAAAAAAATCGATTTAATCCAATTTTAAATTTAGTTATAAAAATAGAAAATATCCAAACTAATGAGTATGATTAATATATATGGATAGATTCAAATTCAAGCTTTATACAACCGTTAGTGTATGCGATGATGTGGAGCTCGAGATATCTGGCAGTTGGAACATTAGCAGTAGCATCGCTGTTGATTGGATCAATGCTAAGTAGAGTTGTCAATCCAACTAAAATTCCAAAGCTTTTCCTTCACCTTGCTTGTCAATTTCTGTCCCGATCCGATAACCCGACCCAAAATTTCTGGATTTTGTACACAATTTTTCTAATTAAACCCCAAGTACTCCAAACCTGAAAATTAGTGGGTCAAACCCGCCCCGCCCGAAATTAACTTTTTAACTTCAACTTTATCAAAATTTTATGACTTTTCATTGGAACTTTCAACTATTAAACTATAAGCGCAACTTATTTATTTATTATTTCTATAATTTAAGTTAAAATAGTTATAGTAATCTATTATTACAAGAAGGTAATCATATTTTATTATGTATATTGTACAATAAGTAGTATTTAGAAACCATTTCCTAAAAAGAAAAAACGGGAAAAGGTCACAATCATAACCCGTTGGGTTGACCCAAAACTGAAATTCATCACCCGTATTTACCCGAAACTGGAATACATTCGACCTCGTATTTACCCGCTCCGATATACGACCGACCCGAAACCTACCCGAACGAATTGACAGGACTAACTGCCACCCTGCCAGCATTTTCCAAGCTGCGCTCGACCTCTTACGGTAATTCTAATTTACACTCTCCATTCATTTCAACTGATGTTGGGAAACAAGTAGTTAACATTATACTACCTCTGTCCCATTATATTTGTCCATTTACTTAATTTGAAATGACCAATCATATTGGGAATCGGGGTGAAAAGTTTCTATTTACCCAAATTATCCCTACTTTAATTAAAGATGATAGTTATTAAAATTGTAAAAAATCATAGATAAATTTATTAATTACTGCTAGAAAGAGTAATGTTTCATTTAATAACTATATCAAACTATATCAAAAAACAAAGTTATTAGTCTCAACGAGGGCAGATAGGGCAAATCCCTTAAGAGAAGGATTACCTAATATTTGTATTTTATACTTCAAAAAGAAAAAACCCAATGAGGAAAAATGTAAACTAATTTAATTTTATAAATATTTATAGTCCAAAATAGTAGGAATTCCTTACAAAACTTATTAAAAATTAAATAAAATAGTAGATAAGACATTCACAAATATGATTTTGTGTTCACAAAACCTTTCATCTACAAGACTACAACAACCAAAAAAAAAAAAAACATTATGAAAAAATTGTTATTGTAAGGGCTAAACCCAACCCACTGCATTTCATTGATTAAGCTTAGTTTCTATCAAACACTAACAATTTCAAAATAATTATTTGTAACTATGCGGTACATGTAGCCAAAGTTTGTAAACTTTTATTACTAATTATTGGAATTAAACAATACATGTAAAAAGAAAGGTTTCTACAATATCGGATTCTAAATGTCCAAATCATCTTGAAAACACTGTGGTTGCCAAAGACGATCAAAATCCAAATCAGAATGGTGAGATTGAGGACTGATTTCTCGAGGCAATAGTGAATGGTAATGTTGGGCATTGAACAAGGCGATGAGGGCCTGAGTTTTGGTCAACTCATATTCAGCTTCCATTATATGTTGTCGGAGTTGAGTTATAATCCCGACACTCCCATGAACCGGGTCTTGATTTCGTGATCTTGCTTCCCACACTATGCTCTCTGCCGCCTCTCCTCTCCTCTCTTCATCTACTTGCTATATTATTACATATTAAATTGAAAAGAATGTTATAGTTTAACTTTATAAACACGGTACATATATAAATTGTGTGTTGTTATACATAATGTTTTAAACTTATAAGAAACATGCAAAATACGCCTAATGTGTGAAGTTTATTCAATTAAATGGTAACCCTTATAATTGATAATTAATCACATCTATCAAAATAATCAGTGTCAAAAATCATAATAACATTAATTTGATGAAAAGAAAGACAGTTAAAAGATATCTTGAGTCAAAGACTCATACTATCATCCTTTATAGAAGTATAAATATTAAGACTTAAAGATATCTACAACTCCTTTTTAACATTCTATGAGTTTTAACATCTAAAATTAAGACAATCTATCTTTTCAAGGTTACATCTAGTTAACTAACTATATGGCATAGCATTTTAAAAAAAAAAAAAGAAAATAAGGAAATTATCATGTAGTTCACAATAATCTTAAAACTCAACCAAGACATAACAAGATTTATCGAAGATTTTAATGTAAAAAGTTACAAATTCTAGCTTAAAAACTAGTGTAATATATGTATAATCATACACATTCATCAAATCATGTAATATATACATATTTTTAAGTTTTGAAGATACCTTAAGCTACTTTAAGTCAGTACCTGTAACATCTTAGCAACATTGCTAGCTCCAAAGATTTTATGAACACAAATGAATCTTTCGAGATCTGTTGGAGGAAAATGTGGAGCAAAGATACAATCGTTAGGACACCTTCTTCTCAAATATTTGCAAGCTGCACATCTTCTTGATTGTGACATGATTTTTTTTCTCACTAAATTTAATAAAATCACTATAAAATCTTTTGAAAAATTCTAACTGATTTTCTCAAAAATCTTGGTTGGATATTCAAATCTTGTAGCTCATTTTTATAAGACTTTATGATTATATAATGTCATCTTCATATTCTCTTTATGTAAAATGGAAAGTATGATAAAATGGAAAGCTTGATAAAATGGAAACATACAGCCGTTAAGAAGCTGTTATTGTTAAGAAGCATATAGCCGTTAGCAACACCAAGTTTTGGGAATAGTGATAAAACCGCAAATTGACCAACATCAAATTTTTCAAGCATAAATATGACAAGCTCAAAAACCCTAATGCAGCAAAAACCCACAATGCAGAATCAAAATTTGGAACTAAAGATGGTGAAATTTCAAGTAAGATTTGGTTTAACTGTTCACAGATCTTGCCTAGATATGCTCACTAACTAGTAACAACCACAACCCAGAATCAAAATGCACAAATGCAATGCTTCTCAAACAGAAAAACTCATAAAGATTCAAACTTTGGGATGCACATCAACTGCAAAAGTTGAAGAAAATTCATGAGAGAAAAAAAAAAGAAAAGAAAGAAAGAGAGACTTACATGAAGTTAGAGTAGTAAATAAGAGCAACCCATTTTGTGATTTGCTAGATTTGCTGATAATTCAACTCAAAAACCACAAAATGAAGAAAAACCCTTCCATTTTTTTTCATTACCCAGAAAAAATGGAGAACCTCCAAAAGGAAAAAAGAGCAAATTTAGAGTGGTTACCTCTATCTCTCTCTAGTTTCTCTCTCTATGTTTTCTTTCTAATTCTTACTGAAAGAGTGATAAAATAAAAGAAAAAATGGGATGACAGGCAGGCTTTTCTGTTTGTGGGTCCCTGATTTGTATCCTTGTCAAGTGGAAATGGAGAACATGACAACGAGTGTTGAATGAATGAATGAATCTTCCGTAATATGTTTATACTTCTAATGGATAATTAATATTCCTATGTTCCCTCTTAGCCCTATTCGGCAAATTTAGTGTTTTAGATAACGGATAGAGATTTATGTTTCATATAACGGTTTAAACACGGATAACGATTTATGTAGCGGATAGCTGATGGTTGTTCAAATGAGAATGGTGTTCGGTAAATTTAGCAGTTGAATTAATAGATTAATGTGAATTGACATAAAAGGATATCAATAATTTCCAAAAATAAAATTTTCAAAGGATATATTTTGACTGAAAAATATGAAACACTACTTCAAACGCTAATCGGTAACTTTTTTTACGTTTCACAAAACGCTATTTAATACGCTAAATGCTGCTTAAGATGCTAGCTTACCGAACACTAACTTAATTGTCATAATTTTGACTATTATAGTCGCCAATGTGAATTTTTAATTGATATTTTCTTGTATAATACTATACTAACAATTGTAATATTATAAGTTTATGATACTATTTTTTGTTACGAATCTAATGATAGTAATCTTGTATAACATGACATTGTATATATTAATAAATTTATGGTCAAACCTTTTAATGTTTTACTACACAATTTACAAAGATGATAGTCAATATGGAACAGAAGGAGTAATTATGGGAGTGAATTGGGTTTTATTGTTTCCGTTGGCCGAACTTATTGTTAATATTTATTTTTCTTTGTTATTTATAAAATTAGAAAATAAATATTGGATCGTAGTATACCGACTTTTGGTGATATCGGATCGTAATATACCAACCTTTAAAATTGAATACCAATATATCTGATATTTATATTTAAGTGTTATTAGTGTACTAAAACATAACTATGTTATGTCAGTTTCAATACATTAATAACTTCCAAATATAAAGGTTGGGAATATTGATGTCCAATTATAAAGGTCGATATGTATCGATCCAATTGCATTAAAGATTAGTATATTACGATCCAACATTCCAATTAAAAATTGTAATTTTTTAATTATTAGTTGGGACTAGGGATCTACCCAAAGTTTAAAAGTATGTACAAAATTAACCGCGCAACTAGTTAACTAAAATATAAAGCACTATATCAGCTATCACAACTTGCTATTTAGCACATCTTGCGAAAATAAATAACATCAGTGACACGACTAGTAGACATTAACTCCATCGATGTTGGTCTTGAGCTCTTAACATTTCTTCAATACATTTCGTATCCTTCTTTTGGGCAAAACTTCCAAATCTCATCGATTGTCAAGTTCTATAGATTCTCGAGCGACTCGTTGGATATTGTCTTCAGAGTTGCTACTGGTTGGTTCACATGATCTAGATTGACTTTAGATGTAATTATCCTTTATTGGTTACCAAATTGTAGTTGTGAAACACTTCAAGAGGAATAAGAAAAAGAAGACATAATGGTTGATCTGTTTTAGAGTACCTTGCACTTTTGTAGGGGTTGTTCTAGTGCTGAGCTCTTTGATCTTGTTTATTAATTTATTGCTGCTTTGTTATTAACTTGTTGATGTTTAATTTACATCCTTTGTAATTCGAACTTTCTGTCTTTTTAAATTTTAAATAATCTAAAAAAAAGATGCAATTTTCGTTCTCGTAACCTCAAACTTAAATGGGATTGGACAATAAATGGTTGGGTCCAAGTAGATCCATATTTGTTTAACTTGGATTTGAACCTAGACCCGGTATATTCAATAGGTTTGAAAAAAGGAAAATTGGAATCTAATAAACCAAACTTTGTGTCCATTTTGATCTAACAAACCAAACTTAACTTTTTGTTAATGACAAACTGTACTTAACATAATATTTTTCTTAGTGAACCTCCACCAATTTCCGGTTACCGGAAAAATGACATAGAGGTTTTTTTGCTGATGTAGAGTGTTTTATAGGCAAAAAATAAAAGGAAAATGAAGATTACTTCCTCTTCCTTTTCTCCTTGTCAAGCTTGGTTTTGAGCCTCACATTTTCTTCATCCAGCTGATGCTCAAAGTTCTGACTCTCATCCCTCATTCTTTGTAATTCATTTATTATTCTTATCACATCAGACACAGCTGTTCGAGCTTTTCTTCCAACACATTATTCATTTCAATTAGGTTCATTTCAATCAACAAAAAAACCTCCCTGTCATTTTTCCGGTAACCGAAAATTGGTGGAGGTTCATTAAGAAAAATATTATGTTAAGTACAGTTTGCCATTAACAAAAAGTTAAGTTTGGTTTGTTAGATCAAAATGGACATAAAGTTAGGTTTATTAGATTCCAATTTTCCTTGAAAAAATTGGTTTTGTACGGGTTGTTCTAGTGTTAAGTTCTTTGACCTTGTTTATTAGTTTATTGTTGCTTTGTTGTTAACTTGCAAATGTTTACCTTCTTTGTGATTCGAACTTTCTGTCTTTTTAAACTTTAAATCAAATCTAAAAAAAGATGCAATTTTCCTCTAATGGCCTCATACCTAAATCTGCTTGGACGATAAAGGGTCGTGTTCAAGTAAATCCATATTTGTTTAAGTTAGACTTAAACCTAGATCTACGGCATATTCAACGGGTCTGAAAAGACTGACCCTAGATTTAGATCTATCAGATCTACGCGTCGTAAATGTGCCAGGGCTTCATGCTAATTTTTCGTTGCTATAACCTTGGTGTTGATATGTTTGTTGAAGATTTTTATGAACAAAGTTAAAATGTTTGAAGATTTTTATGAACAAGTTAAAATGGTAAAGATCAACATATATAAATATCTTCATATGTGATTATATGAACGAGTGAATTATACATGAGATTGATAAAACAAGGGAGCAACAATCACATTGGCACCAAGTTGAATGGAGACACCGATGAGATAGGACATATGAGAGAGAGGGTGAAAGATTTATAGAGATGGTGTCGATTATTATGCCGACAATATTTATATCATGTTCTTAGAAGTATGTGATCTCACAAATTATATTTAGAAATTTTATATATAAAAATAAATGAAAATAAATAATGTAAGAAAAAATATATGAATGTAGAATTTAGAAGTTCTGTCAACAAATTTATGCATAAAAAATGAATAAATTGTTGACCAACGTAAATAAAATTTAAAAAAATAGTATAAAATAAATAAATACTTGAAAAGTGTACATATAAATATGAATTATTAGAAGTTTTATGTATCAATAAATTTTAAACATAAAGAAATTAATATATGATAAATACACATTCAAAACTATGTACATGTATGAATTAGAGCACCGGAGCACATAATCATAATGAATTATTTTGGGAAAATTTATCCCTAAGAACTAGCAAATCTCTTACTTTACCATTGATAATCCAAAACATATTTTCCTACAGTTTTAATGAGCTAGTAGGTCATCTGACATCATGGGATCTTTCATGTTGGACGTCATAGAAGCAATTTTTATCACATGCATGTCTCGTCGTATAAAGATAAGCAAAGTCATAAACCAATTCATTGGACTTGAGTTTTCTCCTCTCATTGAATCAGTACGTCCAATTAAAATATCTTTGAAATAAAGGTCCAGTCCGTAGGACCGGAACCAAAAAATATTATTAAGGGATTCCATTAATAAGACAACTTTTATATTTATTTTTTGAAGTAGATTTCAACGAACAACATTTTATTCATAAAATGCTTGTATATTAAAGTAATTTTTCATTATTTAATAACAAGATAAACAAAACAAAGATATTTGTCTCAATGAGGAATAATTTTATGAACATTGAGTTCTTGTCTCAATTATTAATAGTCCATAGTAATAATATAGCAGGAATTTCTAACAAGACTTTCAAAAATTTAGTAAATAATAGAAAAGACATTCACAAATATAATTTACCTGCTTTCATAAAACCTTTCATCTACAAACAAACAAAAATAAAGAAAATCATGGGCAATTTTTCACTCTAAGGGCTAATCCAACCCACTTTATTTCATTGATCAAGCTTAGTTTTTTTGTCAAACACTAACAATTTCAAAATTACTATTTGCAACTATGGCGTACGTGTAGCTAAAGTTTGTAAACTTTTACTATTGATTATTCGTGTAACGCCCTGACTTGTAATTAAGGGATTATCAAAATTTTAACTTAATTAACCTTATATTAGCGGAAGCGTAAAAGTCAAGAGCGTTACCGTCGCTCTTCCGAAAGTGGAAAAACAAGGCTTTTTATAAGGAGATAAAAACATGAAATAAAATATTTATAAAGTAATACTACTTAAGAGAAAAATATGATGAAATAACAATTTAAAAGAGAAAGTGAAAAAATGTTAACAAATAAACTATTGTCTTGGTGAGCCAACTATTAAAATTTAATAACCAAACTGAGAGAATTTAACTATGTGGCGGCCTAATCTGCTACTCGTTTGTCCTTGCCCCAAATCTGCCCAAAACTCTTGTTGCCACCTAAAAACAAAAACATTGAAAAACACAAGAAAAAAAAAGAGACGGAACCCAGTATAACCGACACTGTAGCGTAAAAACATTTAAATAAAAATAATAAAACATTTTATTGGGGTGCCATTTAAATTCATTTTATTTGCAAACAGAGAGAAGGGGGAGACATTAAAAATAGTTATTCTTTAATATTTATTATCTGAGTGGAACCCTAGATTGGTTTTAACCAATCTTAATGATATGATATAACTGCAAGGTAACCCTAGGATCCTGTCCTTGTCCATGCGCATAGTTGGGTCGGTTACTAACCCAGGCTCCGGTACCGGGAGTGCTGATAAGGGTCCACTATTAATAATAAATATATAAATATAAAAGCCACGTAAAATAATTAGTATATAATTTGAAATAGTTAATGAAAGTTAACGCCACTTTGGAAGGTACAGTCATCGAATTATACCTGTCACTTCCCGATTTTGGATACGAACGATGAATCAATTATATCAATTGTAAAACAATAATTTCAAATATAAAATTACGTTAGTATCACATAAATAAATTAATATACCGAAAACAACTTTTTTTTAAAATGTTTACATAAAAATCGCATAAAGTTAATTAGTATACCAAAAATCATAAATTTACACAAATCGCACAAATATGTAGGAAATCGATTTTATGACATAGAAAAGTAATCGAGTATGTAACTTGTAAAATAATGAAAAGATTACCCCATGAAATAATAGAAAAAGCACTTGGGAAATGTACGTATATAATTAACTATTGTTTCGAAATCAACATAAGTAAATCACATAAATAAATCACATAAAACCCCATGCCCGACGCTCTCCATACTTCCTAATTTCTATGTAGGTTATAGTTCTTATTTTAATTTCCAATCATTAACCTACGGCTCAACCAAGACGAATGCTCTGATACCATTCTGTAATACCCTGATTACAAGTCAGGGCGTTACAATTCGAATTAAACAACACATGTAAAAAGAAGGGTTTCTATAACGTCGGATTCTGAATGTCGAAATCTTCTTGAAAATATTGTGGTTGCCAAAGACGATCAAAATCCAAATCATGGTGAGACTGAGGACTGATTTCTCGAGGCAACAGTGAATGGTAATGTTGGGCATTGAACAAGGCAATGAGGGCCTGAGTTTTGGCCAACTCGTATTCAACTTCCATTATATGTTGCCGAAGTTGAGTTATAATCCCTACACTTCCATGAACCGGGTCTTGAATTCGCGATCTTGCTTCCCACACCATGCTCTCTGCCGCCTCTCCTCTCCTCTCTTCAGCTACTTGCTATATTATTACATATTAAATTGAAAAACACGATACAATTGAACAATATGAGCATTATACCATATGTAAATTGTATAAAATTATATTTTTATACATAATTTTTGAAATTTATAAGAAATGCGTAAAATACACCTAATGAGTGGAGTTTATTCTATTATGATGTCATGTGTACCAATGAATGGTTACCCTTTCTAATTGATAATTAATCATAACTATCAAAATAATCAATGTCGAAAATCATAGTAACATTAATTTGATGAAAAGAAAGATACTTTAAAAAAAATATCTTGAGATAAAGACTCATATTATCATCATTTATAGAAGTATAAATATTAAGACTTAAAGATATCTACAACTCCTTTTTAACAATCTATGAGTTTAAACATCTAAAATTTAGACAATATCTTTTCAAGGTTATGTCTAGTTAACTCACTATATGACATAGCATTTTTTTAAAAAGAAAACAAGGAAATTATCGTGCAGTTTATGACACTCTTAAAACTCAACCAAGAAACGACAAACTTTACCAAATATTTCAACGAAAAAATTTACAAATTTTAGCTTAAAAGCCAGTGTATTATATGTATAATCATACTCTTTCATCAAATCATGTAATGTATAGATATATTTTTAAGTTCCGAAGATACTTCAAGCTACTTTAAGTCGATACCTGTAACATCTTGGCAACATTGCTAGCTCCGAAGATTTTATGAACACAAATGAATCTTTCGAGATTTGTTGGAGGAAAATATGGAGCAAAGATACAATCTTTAGGACACCTTCTTCTCAAATATTTGCAAGCTGCACATCTTCTTGATTGTGACATAATTTTTTTTCCACTAAATTTAATAAAATCACTATAAAATCTTTTGAAAAATTCCAACTGATTTTCCCATAAATCTTGGTTGGATATTCAAATCTTGTAGCTTATTTCTATAAGATTTTATGATTATATAATGTCATCTTCATATTTTATTTAGGGTTAAGATGGAAAACATGATAAATTGGTTATGGTAAAATGGAAAGCATGATAAATTGGAAAGATTGATAAATTGGAAGCCATACAGCCGTTAACAATTTTTTTTCTTTTTAAAACTAAGGCTCACTAGCCGTTATACATGGATTTAATAAAAAAAATGTAATTAATCCAATTGTAAATTTAGTTACAAAATAAAAAATGTTATTCTCTCTTCAAACAAAAAATGTAAATTTCTAGGAAGTGTGAGCTGACAAAATTTTGTCCAATCCGGATTACCCGAATTGTCCGATTCGGAAAAATAGGATCTAGATATAGATTTTTCGTCCGAATTTTGATGTTGACCGAATTAACCGAATATTCGGACATAAAAATTCTCTTTTTTCTATTGTCCTAACCCGATTATAGCTTCATTTGAATTGTCCGACATACTCGAAATAAAATCGGGTCCGGAGATGAATTTCTCGTCCGAATTTTGACATTGACCAAATTCGTCCGACCCAAATTTACTCGGATCCGAATTTTTGCCAGCGCTAAGTGAACTTTTGCTTTAAACTCCTCAATTTATCGAAAAAAAACAGAAAGAAAAACAAATTAGTTTTAAAAATTAATCATTCATCATTAACCCTGGAACCAAAAACGACTTCGTTTTTCGACCGCTAATTGTTGCAGTCCAACAGGTTGCTACTAGGCACCATTTTTCTCGACAACGATGAGTAAGTTGTTGATATAATTCTTCTAGTTGTTTTTTTGATTTAGTTGATGATGCAATTTAAATAGCTTAATTTGATTATTAATAGATGAGTTTTTGTGAAAAAATTAATAAATTTACGTATGTCGACGAATTTTGTAATATCCATGACTGGAAGTTGAGTTTATTTAAATGTACAGAATCTAATATTTTAAAGGAATGTGTCATGTCCAATTCATATGAGTTTTTCCTACATGAGCATATAAGTATTGACAATGAGCTTAAAATTGTCCAAAAAAACTATGTAGGCCCTGTTCTTTTATGCGGTGTTTTGCGGTATGGTGTGGTGGAATTGTGGTGGGTGTTGTGGAATTGTGGTAGGTTATTGGTATGTGGGGTAGGTGAGGAGAGATAATGTAAAAAGTAGAAAAGAAAAGTGAGGAGAGAGAAAAGTAATGATTTGCGGTAAAGTGTTGTGAGTTGTGGCAAACTGCGGTATGCTGTGGTGCCGCAGTTTGCTAACCGCAGAAAAGAACAGGGCCGTAGTAGTCTCCTTTTCTTCGGCATTCATTATCCATGAAATGACTCATTTCTATTCCTGCTTTCACTACATGAAAATACAATATGATCCAAACTTTACGTGTGATGAAAAATATTATTATCCAATATTCCTAAAATATTATACATTACAGTATAGGAGTATTTCTAAGAGCTATGCTCAAATCTCCTAAAAATGAGATGTGCACCATGTTGGGGTTGCATGGTCATTATTTGCATGGGTGCATGAACATACGTTGGTGACAACATGAACGTATATCGTTGCACTATCATGGCCACAACTATTTTTGATTCCACCATAGCCAAGTTTTGCCCCACACATACTCTCGGACCCAATGAAAATGGAAAAAACGATGCTAAATGCTTTCTCGGTGTTGAAAACCTCAAAGGATTGAATTCCTCCGCGTCTTCCCCCCATAAATCGACGTCTCGATGGACAGCAGTCATGGCCAAATATAATTGAGTTTCGGATGGAACGTTCAGGTTTCCGAGGCAGACTTCTTTGGTGGTCCTCCTCTTCATCATCACCGCGGGAGGGTATAGTCGGAGAGTTTCGTTCAATATCATATTTATCTATATATCAACAAATAAATATATATCAATGAAAATGATATAAGTTGTAAAACAAGACACATATTATTATATTAACTATCCAACCTTGGTGTAATATGTATATTGTTTACATATTATTAAATAACTTCATGAAATAATGGTGGTAAACGATTTTAAATCCCGAGTCAATTGCAATCCAATAAAATTGGATTTTTGAATTTAGGAATAAGCCTGCTACATTAAAGTATTAGCAACCCGCCTCCCCCCAACACACTCCTCATTTTATAATTGGACTTGTACAGTATTCGACTTGGATTTTGATTCGACATGTAAAAACTGAGATATCCAAGAAAGTTCGCTTATATTGAGCCCAAAACATAACCCATAACACACAGTGTCTATTAGTAAAACTCACCTTGTTTTCAGCCCAAAACGCTATTCCTAGTTAGTAACTCATTTAAACAACCCACATTTACCCCAGTAAAAAGACAATATACTTACATATCGCAAATCATGTATGTTGTCCACATTGGGAAATCCATGACCACAAACTTCTAACACTTCTTGCCTAGCCTTGTTTTGCCACTCTTGGTGTGCACCAAGTAGAATGAGTGTCCAAGTGAGAAGATTAGCTGTTGTGTCTTTTCCTGCAAAATAGAAAGTTTTGCACTCTTCTATAACTTCTTCTATGCTCAACTTCTTCTCCTTCCCACCCTCAATGTAGGTTGTGGAAAGGAACAAGTTGAGCAAGTTCCTTGGGGAGTTTTCCTTTGCCTCACTGCTATGTTTCTTGATCAATGATTTTATGGACTCTTGGGTTTCTTTGTCTAGTCTCCATCTCTCCTTATTGTTCTTTGTTGGGAGGAACCTGTTTGCATGTTTGATCGAATTCGGTCAATATAACTTTTTTTGAATAGAGTAAAGCAGATTTGTTTATTGGGCTTTTATCTCAAGAGTAACCACCAGGCATTGGCAAATTGCACAGGTCGGGAGCTAAAAGGTAAGTACGTACCATGCAAACTGCCCATGACAAGCATGGTCTATCAACTCCATAATTTTTACCTATGGAAAGCTTTTTGCTTCCATCGGAAATTGAAACTTGGTGGGGAGCTTAAAAGATGGAAGTGATTGTCAACTTGGCTACCACTTCTTCGATATTTATACATGTGATATGTGTATGCATTTTTTTTTTATATCAATAAGGTCCAGCTATCGGGCCCCATTATAGTGCGTGCATCCAATGTAGTAGCATATTAGGGAAAGGGGTAACACAGACACCTTACTAGGTCAAAGAGAGACATAACTTGAATAATAGGTTTGCACGAAATACCAACAATTCTCGCCATGAAAATTGTGGCCTCATCATGATTTGATCCCTAGTGGGAAAGATAGATCTCTTACCCCATGCCATTTGAGTTATAAACCCTTATATATTTTTAAAAAATATAGTTAAAGTGAAGTGAAAAGCTAAAAGTGACAAACATTTAGGAATAGAGGGTTCAAAGTACTACGTAAAACATTAAGGAAAAGCTAAAAGTGACCAACATTAAGGAACAAAACTCAATTATCAGTAGTGTGATCGATATGGATAAGGTGTCAAAAAACTATTCGATTTAAATACCTAGTTCAGTCCAACACAACAAAACTCAGACATGACCATAGATTTTACGCCTGATTAATGTTGGCATTAATCGATTTGACCAAAACTTCTTTGTTAACCGAACCTAATTTGACCTTAATTTAGGCTCATTTGAATTATCCGACCCAAAAAAATTACATTTTCGACGCGAAATACCTGAATGCGGGTAGGTAAATGCTTCTTAAGGCAAGAGAGACAAGTTTCATTTGCTTTTCTTGCAACTCAAATATTCGTTTTCCCTCTTCAAAGCTGCTTCCAAACGCAGTTCTAGAAATAACATCTGCACTAAGATTATGTAGCTCTTGGGACACCTCTAGCTCGAACTCTTCTCTTCCTTGTCTTATTTCCTCCCACTTTGTCAAAGCTTTGTTGGTACTAGCAACTATGTCTGGTATCCAACTCTACAAAAATAGAAAGTAATATAAGTTCTGCATACCACAGTCGAATTATTATATGGTATACCTTGGAATATCTACCTAGACTCATTAAGGTATTAGATGCTACAACAATAATTCACAAATACTTATGACAACGCTTAGGGTTATTAGGTTTTGAAATCCCGAACTTTGGAATTGTTAATAACAATATCTTGAACTTCACATTTGACTCATAATAACCTAACATTTGGGGTGGTATTTATCAGTATCCCAAGACTGAATCAACATCAATTAAACTCAGTTTTTTTTTTTTTTTTTTTTTGTAGTGTGACGGTGGTTTTAGGGGTGATATGTATGATGGAAGTGTGTCTAAACCCAAAAAAAAAAGCAATCAGTACCTCACAAAAAAACGTGAGTTTAATTGATGTTAGTTCGATTTTGGGATACTGACAAGCACCACCCCCCCCCCCAAATTTTGGGTTTTGAGTCAAATGTAAAGGTCGGGATATTATGATAAACAACCCAAAAGTTGGAATTTCAAAACCTAATAATCCTAAAATTTATTGTAAATTTATCAACATTATTTTGAAGGGTCATAAATTTATCAACATAATTATAAAATTTATCAAAGTTTGTAAAATGTATCAATTTTTACAAAAATTCATCACCTAAAAACCGGCTTATTTTAATACACATGGTAAGTTGCCATGAAATCATCTTACACTTCACCAACTTAACACAAGAATATAACCTTACAATAATTTGATGATGAGGGATTACCTAAGGCATTAAAGTCAAAGATTTGGAATTTAATAATTTGATGATGAGTTTTTTTCTTTTCTTTTTTTTGATGATGAGTTACATGGGCATTAAAGTCAAAACCAAATGCCATAATGCAAAAGAGACCGGCTGAATTTTTTTTAGCGGATATAAAATTTTATTGGGTGTCATTAAAAATAATAGTTGTATATACATTAGTACCGGTTTTGACTTTTTTTCAAATTGCTTCAACTTCAACATTAATTTTTTAAATATACTAGTAATTTATAAAAAAAAAATTATAATCATTATATATATACTAAAAAACATTTTCATAAAAACGCACAGTTACGCACTCATATAATTGCTTTAGATATATATTAACATATTTTGAGGCAACATTTTGACTTGATTTCTTAAACTTCAAATCAATCCTTACGAAATTAGAAGTAATTTTTTATTTGTCATTTACATTTTCTGACATCTATCTTTAATTAATAACTTTTTGTATAATATTTTAATTAAAAAATATATTACAATTTTTAGTAGTATTTTTTATTATATATATTGTACGATAAATTATTATATAAAATTCAGATATTAACGGTCAAAATTTTTAATGCAAAAACATAGACGACAATAAAATAAAAAGAGTGACTGTTGAGTGTCTTATGTACCATTCACCAAATTAGTATCTCTTATGAATTTTGACACTCATTGTTTTAATAGTACATATAATTTATCAAATATAAGAATCCCCACGACACTTTTTGAGTGTCTTATTCTTCATCAAATTAATATCTCTTATGGATTTTAACACTTATTTTTCTAATAGTAAATATTAATTATCAATTATAAAAAGTTTTGAATGCATAATCAACCCCAACCATTATGCATATTTTAACCATTTTTTTGAATTATTAAAAAATAATGTATCAAATAATGATTTTGAGCAATTTATATACTATATTATAATTATATAAATTAATCATTCAATTTAATATATAATAATATAATTTTAATAATAGAACCAAATATTTAAAAAATATCTTACCCCAACACTCATGTAAAAACAGAAGAAAGTACCTTATAAAAATAATATAATAAAAGACACTTCACTTAAATATAAAGCAAGTTGACGGGTGCAATTAATTACTCACCTTGACCCTCTCCATATTGAAAGCTTGATTAGCAATGTGCCGATGAACTCCCCATTTCTCCCCTTCAAGCCCCACCAACCCTCCTCCAAACAACAATTTCGCCATCGGATTATACCTGATCTTCCCGAACGCACCACTAGTATTCATCAACACTTCCTTGATCATCTCGGGGTCCGATATCGCGAGCATGGGCCTCGGCCCGAACCAGTACAGGAATGTCTTTCCGTACTGGGAGGCCCATTTATGGTAAAAGGGCATCACACGGTACGTGATGTCGTGGTTCAGGGAATAACAATTATTTTTATTATTATTATTATAATTGTTATTCCTAGAAGGTACAGGCTTGGACTGTACCTCCGCATACATCCGTCTGATCTCGGCCGTATTGCCGATGATCAGACGGTAGGGAGGGCCCGTGACGCCTTGCTTTTTGAAATGGCGCCCGACCCTCCACGGGACCCACAGGGTCGCGTGGATGAGCTTCAGGATCGCGAGGATGAGGAGGATGAAGAAGAAGAGAAGGAAAAACTCCATGTTGTGAAGGAGGGAGGAGTGAGAACACAGAGAAATAAAAGTAGTGAGGAAGAATTGAAGTGTGTTGTATTTCAAGTAAGCTATAGCTAGGGAGAAGGTGGTTGGAAGGTGGCATGTTTTTCTTATCAACTTTTTGGATGGATATGGTATTTTATATGGAGGCATTATGGAAGGATCCATTTATTAGATGTTGGGTCACTTATTGTAGAAATAATATTTAAAATTTAACGCTTGGAAATAAAAATGTCAACTACTACCTCAGTCCCAAAATGTTTGTCCGTTGACTAAATTTTGACCGTTGATTACTCACAAATTATAATGAGTTACAATATAAAATTACCGTCATTATAATCTTTAGCAAATTATCTTTCTAATGGTAGTGATTTCATATTTTAATTCATTATAATTTGTGAGTAATTAGCAGTCAAAATTTAGTGAACGGACAAACATTTTGGGACGGAGGTAGTACTGATTAGATTTGGACCGATTAAATTGACCCATGTTAAAATTTGTACCGAAACTTGATGAATGATGATTGGTGTATTTAGTTTTTTTTTTCTGAGTTTAATAAATATGATAAGTTAAAGTCAGGTCAAATAATGAGTTTGGACGATAAAGAAAAGAAAAATATTGTATTCAGATTTAAATTAGAATGAAAATTCATAACTACACCGGTAAATTCTAATATGATAAGAAAATATGATAAGTCAAAAAATTCAAATATTCAAGTGGGAAATAATCTTTTTAATGCTAGCTACTAGCTAGTCACCAATGTAAGCATTTATCATCTTTGTTTTAGGCACCGTTCTTTTGTGTGTTGCGTTTGTATTGTGTTGCGTTGTGTGGCGATTAGTTGCGGTAGATTGCAGTAAGTTGCGGTGGAAATAGTAAAAAGGTAACGGTAATTTGCTTTGCGGTTAGTTGCGTTAACGCAAAAGAACGGTGCCTAGTGAAGAATAAACAAGGTCCCATTGCTCAATCTCAGAGATAACCAACAACAAGTTGCATAGATTTACACCACATAGCGGGAGATTAATACCAAATTACCAAGTTATGATGATAAACATAATCCATCAACGTTACAATTTTCACACCTTTTTTTTTTTTTTGCTTCCTTCCAAATTTTAATCATTAATAGAGAGCTTAGAAAATGGCTATCATCTCTTTAAAATCTTGATGGCCCTGTTGGGTAAATATTTGTTGGTTGTTTGTATTGGTTATTTATAGTTGAATGTTTAAATTAGTTGTTTGGTAAGAAAGTGTTTGGTACAATTAATTGTTTTTTGAAAAAAGGTATTTGATAAAATTCCATTTATGTCTTTTGTCAATAATTTAACATAATTTGTATCGTGGTGTTCGATATAATCTTGGTTAATTCTTGCGTAAAATAGTCATTTCCAGAATACGCTAATTCCAATAGGTTGCTCTTTTTCAACGTATTGAAAACCAACCTATTGGACCCAAACGATCAAGTCAATAGACTGTTAGCCACACACTTTTCGACCTCTTTAACTTGATCAAATCTTCCAATAAGCCAACCTTTGTCAATAACCTGATGAATAGGTTGTTTACCAAACAGGACCGGCCGATATATATTATAGTTGTGTTACCATTTGGTTCAATGTGTGTGAGAGCAATTCCATCCAATTAGCTCCCAGTTGCAAAGTGGTAAAGCCCAGACCCAGGTAAGGAACCTAACAAGCCCAAGAGAGAGAATAAATAGGCCCAACAAATCCATGGGTTGAGACTTTGAGTTGGTTTACAAACGAAACAAGCTCCCATTTGGATAATATTTCTTGGACGTGTCATAAGGATTTTATTTCAATAAAATAATATGAAAATTGGATTATAATAATTTTTTATAACAAGGTAATAGTTCACATGTCGTGTCCCCTATTTCAGGGATATGCTAACGCAACGGCCTCATAACAGACAAGATAGGGGATGTCAACGCCCACATCTTAGGGTTACACTCTCCGTCCTAGTAAATAGAAATATTCCCCCCAAGAATCGAATCATGGAGAGAGGAGATGAAAGAGTGGGGCGCTTGCCACTAAGGCAAGCCCAAACGACACGGATTATAATAACTGAAAGTAAAATGACAAAGCATCGTGAGTCAAGATGGTTAATAACCATATTGAATTTCACCTAAATCACTCAAAAAAAAAACTAAATATAAGCATATTTACATCATTATAAAGGTATATTTTATTATTTTAAGGGTTATTATGATTTATAGGTTATATAAAAATAATTATCTATTTATATTTACTAAATCTATGCATAAAATGTGCATTATCTAGTATGGTTGATAAAATAAGGTTATTATTTATATTTGTTGACCTAGATAATAAGTTTTATACTCTTATAATAGATAGATAGATAGATAGATATAATTACTAGAGAAAACATTAATAAATGTTACAAAAATGTGAATTATGGACAAATCAAGATGTTTATAAACATCTTGATGCAAGACACATACCATTATCTTATAGCTGGTGGCACAATGGTAAATCAAATTTTAGAAATATATCATAATAGACTAAATTATTAAATTATTCAATATATGTGTATTCCTAAACTTATACTTTCAAAATCTTCACCACAGTTTTTTCATCATAGTGGATGAAGTTCATCGCATCCATTCTTGGCCACTCTCTCCGTCTCCTCCAATCTCACAAGAGAGCTCTCCATAAGTTCCTTCATATTGTTTATATTGATCCCAACCTCGTCTTCACTGTTGGAGTTCCAATTTTTAGTGCACTTCTTCTTTTTATTGCGACTCACCTTCCTCGAGAAAGCAACCCTACAAATTGAGATCAGTGTTATAGGTGACAAGACTCCAACAACTTAAAGGTTTTTCTTTGACAACTTTGTCATGATGTTCTCCCGGTGGAAACTAACTTAGTCTTCGGGAGCATGAACATCTTGGCCTTATGTCATGTTTGTAGTAAGGAAGAAGAGCAGGATGATCACCTTTTTCTACATTGTGAGTATGCTCGTGAAGTTTGGGGTTGGCCCTTCTACGTGGTTGGATTCAGGTTGTTCCTGGTTTCCAGGAAGGTATATGTGAGTTTTTGAACAGAAGTAAATTAAAAGTTATTACACTAATTTTGATCGTATTATTACTCTTATTTGAGCATTTAGAAATTTAGAAATATCGTAACTTTTAATAATCGGTCGATTCCTAGTAATTGTACTCTCCTCCGTACAAAGCGTGCTTCGAAGGGTCTGCCATAAATTAACGGATTCTCTAGCGATTTCTGCCTCCTCTCATACGTAACATCGTGTCAAGGCCTCTGTTTGGATTAATTAGGCTAAACCTCCCCAGGGGATTGTTAAAATTAACTTTGATGGATCTAAAAGTCAAGGTAGATTTGCGAGCGGTTATATTATTAGGGATTTCCTCCAGGCGTCTTATTTTAATTTAGGAGGTGGTTTAGTCCTGATCGCGAAAAATACTGCTATGTATAATGGAGTCAGATATGTTGTGCGTGCTGGATATAGGAATATTATTATAGAAGGGGATAACTTAGTTCTCATCAATGCAGTCAAGAATTTGTTTCATGTACCTTGGAAAATTTCTACATTGGTCTAAGATATTCGAACATATACGGAGATTTACACTACAACATGAAACGTCTAAGGCGACCGACTCAGGCGACCGATATGTATCGGTCGCTCACGTCGACACGGGCGGCCGATACCTAGCGACCGATACAATATCGGTCGCTAATTAGCGAGCGATATGGTATCGGTCGCAGTGACCACTTTATCGGTCGCTGAGATTGCGACCGATACCATATCGATCGCTGCGTATCGGTCGCCGAGCCCAATTAATTTCGACAACGGTAACATGTAATATATCTGCCTCGCTATCGGTTGCTAAAGCAGCGACCGATACGGTATCGGTCGCTGCATATCGGTCGCCGACCATTTTTAACCGCCCAACTGGCAGAATTCATTCGATAACGTTGCACTCTCATTTTCTCTCTCTCCATCTCGCTCGGTCTCTCTCACACGCCGACCAACCACCGCCCCAACCACACCACTCTGGCCACCACCATCGACGCCGGCGGACGCTGCGACCACAGACGACCACCGTGCGCACTTTTCCGGCAACCACCGACTCCAACATCTCCGGCAACCACCAATGTGAGTCCCTAATTTATTTTTGTAGTTAAATTGTTGATTTTTAATTGTAAATTTCATATATATTGTTGTATTTGAGTAATTTATTTGAGTAATTTTAGTGTGGTTATGGCTTGGAATTCAAATTTAGGGTAGTGTTTAGTGTTAGTCAAGTTTAGGGTTTGAAATTCGATTTAGAATTGTGTTTTGAATGTAAATTTTTAGGGTGAATTTGAGTAATTACTTGAGTAATTTTAGTGTGGTTATGGTTTGGAATTCAAATTTAGGGTAGTGTTTAGTGTTAGTCAAATTTAGGGTTTGAAATTCGATTTAGAATTGTGTTTTGAATGTAAATTTTTAGGGTGAATTTGAGTAATTACTTGAGTAATTTTAGTGTGGTTATGGTTTGAAATTCAAATTTAGGGCATTATTTAGAGTTAGTCAAATTTAGGGTTTGAAATTTGATTTAGAATTGTGTTTTGAATGTAAATTTTTAGGGTGAATTTGAGTAATTACTTGAGTAATTTTAGTGTGGTTATGGTTTGAAATTCAAATTTAGGGCATTGTTTAGAGTTAGTCAAGTTTAGGGTTTGAAATTTGATTTAGAATTGTGTTTTGAATGTAAATTTTTAGGGTGAATTTGAGTGTAAATAATTAGGGTGAATTCGATCTTAGTGTGGTTATGGTTTGAAATTCAAATATAGAATAGAGTATGCTTTGAATGTAAAATTTTTAGGGTTTAAATTTTTAGGGTTTAAATATAGAATTGTGACTTAATCCCTTACAATGATATGTAAATTATATGCAGTTAAATACATAATGGAGAGTAGTAGAAAATGGATGTATGAAAGACATGATGGTGAATATCTTAGTGTGGAATTCGTACGTAGGGTGAATGAAGAATTTATACCTGTTGCAAAACAATGGAGTAGTTTGGGGAAACTTAGGTGTCCTTGTAGCAAATGTAAAAACTTGAAGTACATTGACGAGGATACAGTGAAGCTACATTTGTACAAACACGGATTTCGTCCAAATTATTATGTTTGAATAAGTCACGGGGAGACTTTTGCCACTCTCGAGGGTAGTGGTCAAACTGTTAACACTGTTGTTGATGGGTCTTCTAGTACTGGAGGTATCAACGATATTAAGAAATGATCACCGATGCCATGGGCCATATGCCTTTGAGCTGCGGTGATGATAGGGAAAATGAGCCAGAGGAAGGGACTAAGAAGTTCTTAGAAATGCTCGATGCCTCCAAAAAGCCTCTCTATGAAAGTAGCGACATGTCTTTGTTGTCGGTTGTCTCACGAATGATTAACATAAAATGTGAGTACAATCTCCCAAATAAAGCCGTTGACAGTCTGTTAACCTTAATGAAAGACGTATGTCCCCCTGGCAATGAGATGACAGACACCTACTATCAAGCGAAGAAATTGCTTGGTGCTTTAGAACTTCCACATGAGAGAATCGACGCGTGTCCCAATGGGTGCGTGTTGTTTTGGAAGGAGAAAGCTGATTTAGATAAGTGTGACCACTGCAGAGCCGATAGGTATGCTAAAACGACGATGCGTGGGAAACGCATTGCACACAAGCAATTGATTTACTTCCCGATCGGGCCGAGGTTGCAAAGATTGTATGCAACTAAGACATCTGCGGAGCACATGAGGTGGCACTCAATGAATGCATGTGAAGATGGAACTATGGTTCATCCGTGCGACAGTGAAGCGTGGAAGCATTTCGATGCCCTCCATAAGGAATTTGCTTCCGAACCCCGAAACGTACGGTTGGGGCTATGCACAGATGGTTTTGCCCCTTTCGGCAGTTTCGGTCAGACGTATTCATGTTGGCCGGTGATTGCAACTCCATATAATTTGCCGCCTTGGTTGTGCATGAAGAAACAATACTTGTTTCTGACCCTGTTAATTCCTGGGCCGAAAAGTCCAAAGGGCAATCTTGATGTCTACTTGCAACCATTAATCGATGAGTTGAAACAATTATGGGAGGTTGGAATTGACACGTATGATGTCTCCAAGAAGCAAAATTTTAAAATGAAGGCATCCGTGCTGTGGACCATAAGCGATTTTTCCTAGCATACTAATGCTTTCGTTGGACCACACGGGAAAATGTCTTGTCCGTACTGTATGGAGAACACAAAGGCTAGATGGTTACAACATGGTAGGAAACATTGTCATAGACAATTTCTTCCAGAGAACCATCCATTTCGAAAAAACAAGAGCGCTTTCTCAAAGAATAAAGAAGAAAATTCACCTCCACCCCCTCGATTGAACGGGGAACAAATTTGGGATCGTGTATGTAATTTCCCGAGCTCCACGGAACAACATAACCGTGTTGATGGGTATTTAGAGTCTCACAATTGGAACAAGAGAAGCATATTTTGGGAGTTGCCGTATTGGAAAGATCTTAAAATTCGACACAACTTGGATGTCATGCATGTTGAGAAGAATGTATTTGATCAAGTGCTGAATACAATCATGAGTGTTAAAGGCAAGACGAAGGATGATAAGAACTCGCGTAGGGACCAAGCCACCCATTGCAAGCGTCGTCGGCTAAACATTCAAGAAACTCATCACCAAGATGGGACTAGCACCGAAACTATGTCGAACGCTCCCTATCAAATGGGTAAAGAAGAAGTTAAGGCCTTGTGTGAGTGGTTGAAAGGGCTCAAACTCCCTGATGGCTATGCGAGTAATTTGAGCAGATGTGTCGATCCCAAAAATTCAAAGTTGCAGGGTTTGAAGAGCCATGATTGTCATGTTTTCATGGAGAGGTTGTTACCAATTGCAACTAGGGAGCTACTTCCTCAAAAAGTTTGGAAACCATTGACTGAACTCAGCCAGTTCTTTAGAGATTTATGTGCTTCTAATGTAAATGTGAGTGACATGATCCGGTTAGAGAGAAACATACCGGAAATTCTATGCTAGTTGGAAATGATATTTCCCCCTGCCTTCTTCAATGTCATGGAACAGCTTCCAGTACATCTTCCTTATGAAGCAGCGATGGGAGGACCTATGCAGTATAGGTGGATGTATCCTTTTGAAAGGTACAACTAAACTTACATATCTTTCATAGTTACTATGAGATGAATTATATGTATTTTAAGGAAACATCAATGTTTGTTACTTGTAAAATATTGTAGATTCTTGCACCACTTAAAGAAAAAAGTGGGGAACAAGGCACGAGTAGAATCGTCTATCTGCAATGCATACCTAACAGAGGAGATAGCAAACTTCTGTGATGCATATTTTGCCCCCGAAGTTCAAACAAAGTCTAGGGAACTTAAAAGAAACGCATGCCCTGATGTGAAGCACGTTAACGATGTTAACGAACCACTCCCTGATGTGTTTTCCTCAAACATTGGATATGCGCCTAGTGAGGGTCGAAAGAGGTTCCTCAACCAACAAGAGTTTGTTGCGGCGCATGCATATGTTCTTTCAAATAGTGAGTTGTTGGAAAAGTATGAAAGGTATGTACGATTGCACGCCGCTATGTGTATGTACATGCTCAATGTAACTAATTACCTAGTTAACACCTTAAATTATTTGTTGGAAGGCAATTTGAAGAAGACATGTGCCTATCACATCCACGCACACAAATAGGGGATTTGTGGAGCAAATTTGGCAAACAATTTCCCGAATGGTTTAAACGAAAGGTGATCGATCAAGTTTGATTGAATTAGTAAGATTCTAGTTCAACTATCATAATGTTGTCGACTTAAAGTTGACGACTTTACTAAAATTATATTGTGTAGGCTATCAATTCAAATGAAACAGATGATTTCATTCGAGCGTTAGCCTACGGTCCCAACAAAAATGTGCGTTGGTGGAACCATTACTACATTAACAACTACAATTTCCAAGTTCAACGGCAAGGAAAGTCGAACGCCAACTCTGGGGTATATGTCAAAGGAATGCACGGCGTAGACTTCTACGGGACGCTCCAAGAAGTGATTCAGTTGGAATACTTAGGAAAATTTGGCAATTACAAAGTTATTTTATTCAAAGTTGATTGGTTTGACTCCGTCCATGGTTTGAACAAACATGAGCATTACAATCGTGGATGTGAACCACACAAAACGATATCGAGTATATGAACCATTCGTGCTGGCATCCCAAGCAATGCAAGTGTTTTATACTCGTTATCCTAGTGTAAGGCGAGAAAGAAACCAATGGTGGGCGACACTCATCATAAAGCCGAGGTCAACGATTGACGACATTGATGATGCCGCATATCAAGAGGATAGCTCAAAATGTTCCAACACTATCCGCATTGATGAGGACCAAATTGAAGATCGAGATGACTTAAATGATGAGGAAGCCATGAACGTTAATGCTAATGAATCCATTATGGGGGAAGAGGGAGTGGGAATAGAGGAGGATAATATGTTAGACCCTATTTGTACCGAGATTATTAGTAGTGAGGATGAAGAGGAGTATGAGTAGTGAATTCTATTATCTTGTCAATGTAGATTACTAGTCATTGAACTTTTATTATATTCACAACTTGGTTCAGATTTTTCATCTACTTGGTTGAAGACAATGCATTCTACTCGTTCGCATGACTTTATATATATATATATATATATATATATATATATATATATATATATATATATATATAAGTTTGGAACTAACTTGTGTTTTGATTTTACCTGATATTACCTATTATATTAGGGAGATGACCACATAGTATTTAGCAAAGAGCGACTCCGATCGACCTGCTCTATACCCCAACCGCATACAACTTGAGTGGGGAGGATTGGTAAGATGATCACATAAAATCCTATGTACATTTATTTAGAATTGGTTTTATTAACTTTATTTGTTTTTTCAGAACGATTGCATAGGTTCGCCGATACCCGTTTGGCACGGTTTGTTGGAGGGCAAGTTCGTTCCCACCCAAATCCGAAGCCTCCTTCCACATGGTCCAAAGAAGAGAAAACAACTTTGTGGGGGCAATTCTGTGTAAGTAATTATGCAAATTCGGGTTATGATTTTCTTTTACGGAATAGTCGTTTAACTAATCACCAATAAATTACTTTATACAGCGACATTATGTGTGGGATGAAGAACTAACAAGAGATGTGTTTAGTGGGTGGCACACCAAATTGTGCGATCGGGCTACTGATACGAGGTACAAGGTCAGGACCAAGAATATTAATTAAAAAAATATTAAAACTGCGACCGATATGTATCCGTCGCTGCGTAACGGTCACTATTTTGCGACGCAGAATTTGCGACTGATACGTAGCCGTCGCGAATCAGCGACCGATAGATAGCGACCGATACTGTATCGGTCGCTGCTTATCGGTCGCTAATTAGCGACGGATACGTATCGGTCGCCCTGCCGTTTATCGGTCGCAAGTTTGGCGACCGATATATATCGGTCTCGCGGTTCGAAAAACGACGGATATACAGCGACCGATACGTATCGGTCGCCCGCCCTTTCTTGCGACCGATAGAGCCCTATTGCGACCGATATTAACGGTCGCCCATATGCCTGTTCTGTTGTAGTGTTATAGTGATATTCGTGTTTCCTACATCTTTCATCAAGGGAATAGAGCCATGAATTGGCTGTCGAGACTTGGTTTTTCTATTCAAAATTGTAATGCTAGTTTTCATAGGGAGTTATCTTTGATTGTATTTGAGGATATTCTAAACAGGTCTCTCTAGAGAAGGGTTATTTAACAGTTTTGTTGTTCACCTTTGTTTTAAAAAAAAAGACTCCAATAAATATTGAGAAATAGAGAGACTATTATAAAATTTATTTGCTCATGCTTCTCTTCTTCTATCAATCCTCAGCTGTTTTTCTTTCTTTTTTTTAATCCATCGAAATCGTCATTTTCGTATAACTACTATGTATAAAGGAAATTACTTACATTTAAATCTCCCATAAATCCGGTCCTATATTAAAATTTATCAATGTTATAAAAAAAAGGAAGGTAATAAGGGGGAGCAACCTAAAACTGTTTGAAGGCCGACAAGCATTCAAAGCACAAAAATATTGACTTAAATTCTATCCTCCTTTTTTAAAAAAAAAAAAAATCGAACATTTCACTTTAATTTAATTTCATAATAATACTTCCTCCATTTTTATTTAACTGTTATCTAAAAAATTGTATCAATAACTTTAATTATTAATATCTTAATTTGTAAAATGATTTACCATATAAAATTAATATCATTAAATTTATGGTAAAAATATTAAAAAGTACAATATCTTAACTTTTTATAAAAATATTGTATTGAATGACATATAATAAAAAAAGAAGGGAGTATTCATTAATACTCCCTCCGTCCCAAATTAATTGACACTTTGACTAAATTTTAATCGTTAATTATTCATAAATTATGATGAATTATAATTTGAAGTTACTTTCATTGTAATCTATAGTAAAATATCTTTCTAGTGACGGTAATTTCATAGTATAACTTATTGTAATTTGTGAGTAATTAACGATCAAAATTTTGTTAAAGTGTCAATTAATTTGAGCCGGAGGGAGTAATATTTATTGATTTTGGCGTATTCAAGTTTGCAACAGCTTGTTGTTGATGATTCAGAAGGCTGAATGATTGGAGTATTTGAGCGGCCAAATTTAATGATATAAAGAGATTTTTGAGGATATGATGATGACCCTTAAAAAAGACACAATAATTATCCCTTTGTGCTTTCCTTCCTTTCTAGGAAATTTATCAACAGAAATGCATGCAAAGGCAAGAAGTGGAAATACACCATTAATTTCATAATAATTATTGCCTTTAGTTTTCATAGCATATCTCTCTTTAAATAAGTGTCAATTTAATTAACATTTGATCATTCATTATTTATAAATTACAATAAGTTACAATATAAATCATTGTAATCTTTAGTTTTCATAATTATTGCCTTTAGTTACAATATAACTCATTGTAATTTGTGAATAATCAATTATTAAAGCTTAGTCAAATTGCAATTGACACTCATTTAAGAATATTGGATCGTAATATATCAACATTCAACGGTATTGAATCGATATGTATCAACCTTTAAAATTGGACACCAATATACCCGACTTTTATATTTAGGTGTTACTAATGTATTGAGACTAAACTAAAGCAGTCATGTTTCACACATTGATAACATATAAATACAAATATCGGATTTATTGATGTCCAATTTTAAAAAAATCAATATATTACGATCCAATACCAACAAAATTTCATTCATATATTGTAATCTAATACCCAATTTTAAATGTGAATATATTACGATATGATACTCACAAAAACTTCATATATTAGGATCCAATATTTTTAGTTTTATCAAAATGCATAAGAATATATATATATATATATATATGAAAATTGGATTCTAATAATCCCTATTTTACGAATTATATAGTAATAATCCCTACTTTCATTTTGTAATCTGGTGGTCCAAAAAAAATTAAAATTGTATTTTGGTGGGATGCTGCCGAGTCAAATGGTAGTTACTCGGTGGTTTGCTGGCGTGTATTGACGAGAGTATGTTTGAACCACCGAGTCACTACCATTTGACCGGTACACATAAGCAAACCACCGAGTCACCACCACTTGACTCGGTGGCGTCCCATCAAAATACAATTTCAATTTTTTTTGGACCACCACAATACAAAATAAAAGTATGGATTATTACTATACAATTCGTAAAAGTAGGAATTATTAGAATCCAATTTATATATATATATATAATGAAATTAGTACATGGCTACAAAATGAGTGAATGTACTATGGAATATGGATGGCACAAGTGAGAACCGACAAGGACCACATTTTATTTGTACTAAAAAAGGTCAAAGTCCACCCACCGCCATATACGAATACCACACCGTAAATTCTTTTCATATGCATGCTTTTATATTTACACGTACCACCACTTTAATGTCTTACAATTTTCACATGTTAGGCCTTTTCCCCATTCCATTTAATTCCATCTCACTTTAATGTCCTATGATTTTTGGAAAATGAGGAAAAAGTTTTTAAAATACAAAAGCTTTAAACTAAAATTTCTTTATGTGGAGCCTCAAAAATTATTTTTCCAAATCTACCCCTTTCTCATCTCCTCTTTTCTCTCTTCCTTTCGGATTTCGAAATGGCTTTGAATTTGCTTTTTAAATGTTTTGTCTCTTGAATCCATCATGTTAGGGTTTTTAATAAGAGTGACATAATCAGCCGAAGCGGAAAATAAGATGACTACTTGATATCGAGAAAATTAATTTGCGGAAGTTAAAGGGGACACAAAGATTTTTACGTGGAAACCCAAATCGGGAAAAAACCACGGGCGGCACAACCTCAAACAAATCCACTATTGGTAGAGATTACAACGAACGATCTCACCCCGAGATCAACAGAAAGAGAGTATAACAACTCACATAAACTCTCACAACTTCTCTCACCAATGGGAATACGAAATCTCAGAATATCTGAATACACCTCCTCCCACAGGAGGTGCCCCCGAAATTGGCCACACCAAACAAGGCGAACTAGACCCACTATTTATAGAGAAAACTCCCTATAAACCTACATTGACTCCCACTCCAATTAGATTTAGAATCTAATACAATTAGGAAACCTAACATAATAAGGAAACCTAAATAATATCCTAATACAATTAGGAAACAAATAATTGTGGGATCAAGAGACTGGGTGATTTTAGGACACTTTCCTAACACATCAAAATAAACTTCTTCATGTATGGGAAAAAGTGTCTATATCTAAACTATCTTAGACCCACGTTTACGAGACTATACTCTATACTAGGATTGGTTTGTTGTTGTTGTTGTTGTTGTTGTTGTTGTTGTTATTGTTGTTGCTACTCTATACTAAATTTAGGCATGTTTTTTTTTGCAGTTGGCAAACTGCGGTACCTTAACATACCGTAGTTTGCCACAACACGCCACGCTTTACCACAAATCATTACTTTTCTCTCTTCTCACTTTTTTCTTCTATTTTTTACATTATCTCTCCTCACCTACCACACATACCAATAGCCTACCACAATTCCACCACACCCACCACAATTCCACCACACCACACCATACCCGTAAAATACCGCAGAAAAGAACAGGGTCTTACTCCTCCCGTTCCATATTAATTGACATATTTAAAAAAATTTCACATACCGCTTAACTAAAAAAAAAACTACCCATATGATTAAATAGCACTATTTTCTAAGAGGTTTTTCGGATATCAATGTGTAGGTAGTGAGAGAATGTGAGTAGAAATAGTTTTTATTCATTGAAAAAATTAAAAGTTAACAAAATTATTAAAGTTAAATAATTAAATTAGGTATTGGAAAATAAAAAGTGACAATTATTTTGGAACAAAAAAGTTAATTTAAGTGTCAATTAATATGGAACGGAGGGAGTAATTTTCTACAAGTGCATAAAATTGAGGGTAAACAGGGATAGGTAAAAATAATACTAAAACTTGTCCAAATTTACTGAAATTTATTTTAGACTTAACAAATCTAAAAAAATACGGTTTTTAGATGCTAGTGTTCTGAACTTTTAAAGTATTGGACAATAATTCATTAACTTTAACATTGGACAATAATACACTGTACTTTGAAGGATGTTAGACAATAATGCACCCAGAACAATTTCGGCGGTGACTGACCCGGTCGCAATCCTACGTGGTCCGCCTTCCATGTAGGATCGCCACCGAGTCAGCCACCGTTGGAATCTTTCCGGGTGTATTATTGTCCAACAACTCCTAAAGTATAATGTATTATTGTTCAATGTCAAAGTTTAGTGTATTATTGATCAATATCCTAAAAATTCAATATGTTAGCGTTCAAAAACCCAACTTTGCAGGGTAAATTTTAAAACTTTCTCCAAAAATTACCAAAAATTACTTACAGATCAAACGGGAGAGCTCATCCCAAAAGACTAGTCTGATAGGAGAGAGAGCCCATTTGATCTACAAACCCCACTTCGATATCCCATTCTACCGATGTGGGACAAGTCTCATACCTTGCAATGACATAAGACCCGTAACAATCGGCCCCCCTTAAGGGTTACAGATCAAACGGGAGAGCTCATCCCAAAAGACTAGTCTGATAGGAGAGAGAGCCTATTTGATCTATAAACCCCACAACGATATCTCATTCTACCGATGTGGGACAAGTCCCATACCTTACAATGGTATAAGACCCATAACAATCGACCCCCCTTAAGGGTCAACGTCCTCGTTGGTCACGGCTAGGCTCTTCCCAGGCCACCCACTCCGTGGGCCACCACTTCGAGACGACTTTGATACCACTGTTACAGATCAAACGGAAGAACTCATCCCAAAAGACTAGTCTGATAGGAGAGAGAGCCCATTTAATCTATAAACCGCACACCGATATTCCATTCTACCGATATGGCACAAGTCTCATACCTTGCAATGTTATAAGACCCATAACAATGGAATTGTTACAAGTCTTATACCATTGCAAGGTATGGGACTTGTCCCACATCGATAGAATGGAATGTTGGTGTGGGGTTTATAGATCAAATAGGCTCTCTCTCCTATTAGACTAGTCTTTTGGGATGAGTTCTCCTGTTTGATCTATAACATAAAAATTATCAAAACTTAACTTTTATCCGATATCTATTTGCCGACAAATTTACAAGAAAAAACAAAAAGAACATTTTGTGAGAGCTTTTCAAGGCTACAAAGTAAAGAGAGATAGGAAATGATGATCATTTTACTGTACTACAACAGATTTAACATCCCTACCACTATCTCCCTACCAAAATCTTTCTCAAGGAGGAAAACTATACAACACAATACAATACTACACTAACATTATCCTCCCAAAACAACCTCCAAACTTCCAAATCTCCTATCTCTTTAACTCCATCTTACTTCCCTAATCTCCAACTTCTACCTAAAAAGGCTTAAAAATGAAAAATCCAACTATCATCATCGACCTTGAACTTTAACTTACATTGATTTCACTTCCAAACTCATCAAAACTCCTCCCCCGAGAAGATTTTCTCCAGGATTCTGCCAAACGCTCCCTTACATGATCTGATCCCCGAAATAGCTGAGGGTCCCGGGACTGATCGTCCCCAAGCCGAGAAAATCGACCGTCATGGGCTTCGACTCGAAGAATCCCCCAGCCGGGTCGCCCATCATCGAGCCCGAGTCATCGTCCCCACCGCTGGCCGAAATGAGTCCAAGCCCGAGCTCGTCGCTCGGTGGGCCCAGGGTTGGGCCCGGGTCGACGGGCTTGGGTGAGAATAGGGTCGGCCCACGCGAGGAGGAGGAAGACCCCATTTGGGCGGCTTTTTGGAGCAACGCGGTGGCAGACATGGCGGCCGGGACGACGGCGGCGGTGGTGGTCGAGGTGGAGGGGGTGTTTGGGGGGAAGTGATAGAGGGAGAGGGATTGTTGTTGCTGGGGTTCATTGATGGAGAAAATGGTGGTGGGGTGATTTGTTGTTGTGTTGTTGAGAAATGAGGTTTGTGGTTGGGAAATGGAGTGGGATAGAGGGGCAAACATGGTGTTGTTGTCAAACACAACTACTCCATTGTTGTTGTTGTTGATGTTGTTGCTGGTGTTGTTGATGATGATTGGACTGTTGATGGAAGCGGTAGCGGCTGTGACACCCATTGTACTCTCTTGCATCTCTGCATTTCAGAGAGGAAGAAATCCGTAAAGAAGCGCAAAAACACACGACAACAAACTTTCAGGAAAAACACATTTTAACCCAAGAACACTTCCAGGAAAAACACATTTTTAAACCTAAGAACACACAAAAGCATGACATAACAACAATCTTTCTTTCTAGACGAATACAAAAAAGCATTTGATTATGTTCTAGGGCTCAAAACCAAACATCCTCTCAAACGTTCTAGGCATAGAGTGAAGGGATTTTGTGCCTGAACAATCCCAACTTTAGATCACAAACAAGCCAAATAATTCGGATTTTCAATATACACAACAATAATCCGAACTCAAGGAGTATTGGAATTTTTCACCAAGTTTCGAATACTTCAACCTAATAGTAGAGTAACATGGAAATGGAATTGAAAAACTATCGCTATATCATTCTACCACCAAGTTAGAGAGTATATGAAACTGATAATAGTATACTGAAATTCAATGTCTCCAAAGGTTAGATTATATCGTATATCGTATAAGATTGACTGTCAGAATCATTTGACATTTCATGACACAAAGTTTAAGATTATTCAAACTCCAATTACCCTATTTTTTCATAGGGTACGGGTATCACTCAATATTTTTTCACACTTTACCACAATCATTGCCAATATATATCCTTACTCTTCCCCTTTACTTTTCACATGCACTCTCCTCGCCTACCACATCAACCACACTTTCCACAAATTTTATCATATCATTTCACACTTTACGGCACTTATCACAATTTTACCACACTACACCATTTCCACATCTTAACAACCGATCTTAACAACTGCAGAAAAGAACATTAACTTAAGTGGGTACATAAAGATAACTTTGTAAATTGGGTTTTTGCATTCTACAATGCACATAAAATACTCCACCAAAAACACAAAACCCAAGAAGAACAGAACCCAATTCACAGGGAAATGAAAAGTTGAAAGATGCACCCCAAAAAAAGTACTATTAGTTTAAAAAATGAGCCTATTTTCAACTCATTGGGGAAAGAGTTTCTTATATGTAGTGAATTGAGGCAATCATGGCTTCCTTTCCTACACTCAACTCTTACATCTTTCTTTCTTTCTATCTTTTCAGCTTTTTTTCAGTTTCAACCCTTTTCTTCCTCCTTGAGCTTTGAGTCCCCCCCTCATTATTTCTTCATTATAATAACACCCCCAATGCCTTGATTCAAACCCCATCTTTTTTCAACCATTCACACCCGTTAAAACCCATCATTTCAAATTATATATATATATATATATATATATATATATATATCTATCGTCAACCAACCATCATAAGCAAAATAAATCGTACTCGTACATTTGCCAAATTTTATCTTGCCTGTTAATTTATTATTTAACCTAAAAGTTAAAATAAATATTTTTCTACATATATTTTTTTACTAGGCTAAAATTTAGAGTTCAGATATTTGATTTTTAAAAAGTTCATTAAAAAAATTTCAATTAAGAAAATATATTTTATAATGTTGTACTAACACATATATAATTATGATTTTTTTTCGTTGTGAATTGTGATAGTTGTCATAATTAACCACCACTAAACTTTCTCTCTGTGTGCGTGTGTGTATATATATATATATATATATATATATATATATATATATATATATATATATATATATATATATATATATATATATATATCATGCCCCCATGTATCAATTAGTGTTCTTAGAAAATGGCAAAGATTACAGAAAAGAACAAAAGTTTGCATGAGACAAAGCCAAACCAAAAGCAGTAAATAAATGCAATAAATGAAATAGAAAAGGCAATTAAAGAGATCAAATCCCTAAGCCAAAAGATCATCTTTCAAGTTCTCTCCTTTCTCGTCTTCACATACATAATGTCCTCCATTTAAGACATCCTCTGTTTTTTTTATTCTTTAATGCCCAATTATTCAACCCACAAACAAACAAACAAATAAATCCAAATAATAAAAAAAAAAAGGAAAAAGACAAGGTTACCCAAAAATAAGTTCAAAAACTCAAAGATAAATTTCAGAAAATAAATTCAAATTCAAAAAATCAAATTCAAAAAAATACTACCTCCAATTCAAGTAATTGTCACTAAAACTACTTTCACAAAATTTAAAAATTAATAAATATAAGGAGTTGAATAAAAATTTTGCACATAACACAAAAACACCCTTAGGAATATCCTTTAAAAATGATAAAAAAGTTTATTTTTTATTATAATTAATAAAATCATAAAAATTAGGTAATAAGTTTAGAACAATTCACTAAGAGCGCGTTTGGTTGATCAAAAACCTTAAACAAAAAATTTCACGATAAGCCCATAATTTTCCACCTTTACTGATGGAAATTTTCACATAGATTAAGCTATGGAAACTTTTTTTCCCCTGAGATTCTTACTAAAGGCTCTCTAATTCAATCGAAAGGAATTCCATTAATTTTTTTTTTTTGAAAAATGTCTGGGTATTATTCAACCCATCATAAACAAACAAAAAGACAACAAAATCCAAACAATTTTTTTGAGGGAAAAGGATTGGTTAGGTACCTGAATTTTGGCTAGTAGACAACCCAGGAGAAAGAACAACACTCTTCTCCGGCGCCGGCGACCCTGCACTGATTGTCTGAACTTTCGTGCTCTCCAATGCCAACGCGTCGCAGAACGCCCTGTGGGTTATGAAACTGTCCCTCCTGCATCGTCAAACCCGGAAACACCATTAACCTAAAACCGTAAAACCTCTAACAATGGCGGAATTCAACAATGGAAGATGAACCTGAATCTAAACCACCATACGGTCCATACTAACGAGCTTCAATGATGGCGGAGTTCAACAATGGACGACGAAAAACAACCCAAGTCGTCAGAAAGGCGATTGACAAAAATTCAGGTCCGGGTCAAATTCAGACATTGCTAATGGCAGAATTCCACGTTCAAAAAAAAACCCGAACCCGAATCAAAAACCGCCATACCAAGAAGCTAGCATTGGCAAAAATGTACTCTAACTAATACCAGTAGCCCAAAACCTCTATACACAGCTTATTCAACACCAAGCTACCAGCAATTGGCAGAATTCAACAACAATAATATTATACTTTTAGCATAATACTTTTCATCACGAATCTAATGATAATAATTTCACACAACTAGTAACTGTATATACATTGAGAAACGTATGGTCAAAATTTAACGGCATAATTTCCAAAGATGACAAATAATACGAAACGATGGTCAGTCGCCGGTCAGAGGGAGTATCTAGAGAAGAATTCTCTATAGCTCACTCCTCAGTCTCACCCAACTCCAAGCCTCCAGGCTCCATCAATAGCAGAATTCAACAACAAAAACATTATATTTAGCACAGTACGTTTGTTACGAATCTAATGATAATAATTTCCCACAACAAGTCATTGTATATACATTGAGAAATGTATGATAATCATTCTACACAAGTCATTGTATATACATTCAGTAACATACAGTCACAACTTCTAACAGCATAATTTCCAAAGACGACAAATAGTACCAAGGTCGGTCGGGCGTACCTGGAGAAGACGGTGCCGCAGTCGCAGTGATACTGCCTGGTCCCGCACGTCTTGAGGTGGGCCTTCCAGTCGGACTGGACGGCATACTTCTTCGAACACCTCTCGCATTTCCACTTCTTCTCGCCGTGCTTGCGGCAGAAGTGCTTCTTGATCCCGGTGAGGTCCCCGAGTGCCCGGGCCGGGTCGTGGTGGACGCAGGATGTTTCGGGGCAGACGTACACCCGTTTCCGGGGGGGCGCGGAATCCTTCCGCTGCCGGAGCTTCCATGGGAGGTTGTGGCCTCGGCGGTGGAGTTGTAAGTTCTGGTCGCGCTGGAAGCCCTTCCCGCAGACCTCGCACACGAAGCGGTTCGTCGCCATTAGGGACTTTGGTGACAGGGCGATCACCTCGGCATCCGGATCTGTACCCACAACCGCCATTGTTATAGCTCGTGATTAATACAAACACAAATTCTAGTATAACACCGTCTCATGCAAACGATATATCGTGAGACATATCTCTTACAATCTTACATGATGACATTCTTCAGTCTTCACAACTTTTATGACTAATATTTGTCACTTTAACTAAAATTTTATTTTCCATAATATTTGTCACTTTACAATTTCAATACAATATTAATGACAATTTTCTAAACATACCTTTTACTTTTTATAGAAATTTATTTATTATTTTTATCATTTCTAATACAATTATCATTTTCAAAACTAGTTTCTTAAAACATTCCTAAACCCAAATGTGACAATTATTGAGGAAAGAAAGGGAGCAAGTGACTTTTTCATACAAATGTGACGAACCAATTACCAAGATATAACTTTTATGAGAACCATCTCAAATGAATTATAGTTACCCTATATTCATGAAAAAAACCGCATAATTATATGTCTAACCATAAATTTACGGTGAGACGATGATTATGATATAAACCAATTTATAACTGTTATTAGGTCGGGTCAGTCAGGACAGAAGTCAAAAGACCACAGCTCGACTCCAGAATCCACCATTGTTAAAAAAACTCGAGATTAACTGTTCTCGGGCGGGCCAGAACCCGCCCTCGACCCGACTGCAGAACCCGCTATTTTGTTGTAGTAAAATCTGGAATTTAGTATTTTTGTCATCATGTCATCCATTGTGAAGAAGGAAACACGGCCTCAAGGAATCCGCCATTGTTATCATTTACATACAGCTCGAGATCAATGGCGAAAAGTTAGAACTATCCTCTAAATAATTCAAAAATAAATCTCAAAATTGCGAGACCTGGACCCGACCTGACTGCATAACCCACCATTATTATTTATAGAAAAAGAAGAAAAAAAAATCTGGAATCTGTTCTTTTCTCAATGGAAAAATCTGAAATCCAGTATTCTACCCTGTCATCTTTTTTTTTTTTGAATATTCAAACTTCCAAATCCAATCCAAAATTAATTATCAGCTTCACTTTCTTTAAATGGAAAGTTGGATTCTATGTTTATATCTGTAAAAATTTGAGAATTAGGGTTTTGTAAAGGGGATTGATGAGCGATGTATCTTACCGGGCATACCAGGCTGGCAGCGTTTCTTCTTGGGCGGCGGCTGCGGCGGTGGTTGTTGGTGGAGGTCGCCGGAGGGCGGCGGTGGTTCTACGGTGCTGGTGGCTTCGGCGGAGGCGGTGGAGAGAGAGTACTCAGCTTGTTCCGCCATTAAAGATAAGTTGCAGCTGCAGTTTACTGAATTCTGAGTTGAAGAGTTTTTGATGTATATGTATTATGTATACACAGTGAGGAGGTTGAGATTGAGGTTGGTGGTGAAGTGAGGGAGCTTGGATTTTGATCAGCGAAGGTACAACAATGGCGGCAAGATGAGAGAGAGAGAGAGAAGGAAGAGAGAGAGTTTGAATGATGAATAAAGAAGAGAGAATAGAGAAAGAATGAAAGAAGTAGAGAGAGAAGTGTGGGAGTGTAGAGAGATAAACAGTGACAGGGAGAGGTTGGAGGTTCAACATGGTTAAATGCTGCTCGCTCCTGGTCGGGACTATTACTATATCATACTATGTGCTCTTTTTTTTTTTTTTTTTTTTGGTATTGGAATTACTCCCACCGTTTCATATTAATTTTCATAATTTTGACTAATACGGTTTTCAATGTTACTTTTTTATTGATAATTTCTTGTATAATATATTTTATTAACAATTGCAATATTATACTTTTATGATAGTATTTCTCGTCACAAATCTAATAGTGGTAATTTTAAATAGCAACTCATTGTATATATTGAGAAAATTATGGTCAAAATTTTTGAAATTTGACTGCACATTTTCCAAATACGACAGTTAATATGGAATAGAGGGAGTAAATAATCTGACCTTTAAGATAATTTAGATACGCCGAACGATGTGATAAATATACTACCTCCGTCCCAAAATATTTGTCCTTTTACCTAATTTCTTTGTCTCAAAATATTTATCCTATTTATAATCTCAACAACTGTAATTCCTTTTTTATCCCTAATTAATAGATTCATTTATCATTTTTTACAATTCCAACAACTATTATCTTCAATTAAAGTAAGGGTATTTTGGGTAAATTATAAACTTTTCACCTCAATTCCCAATATACATTGGTTTTCTCAAGTTAGGTAGATGGACAAATAAAATGGGACAGAGGTAGTACTTAACATCCTATTAGATTAAATGAATTTTTACATATTTCAACTTGTCATAAAACTGACTTACGGTGGTGATCAACGTGTTTTTTCTTTACTTCCCCTTTGCCAGATAACTTTTCAAATAAGTTGAAATCAGTTTAAGTTCACTCAACCTAATAGGATGTTCGGTATAGTTTGTCGAGTCCAAATTCCAAATGTCTGTTCGTTGTATTCAAATTGCCCCAAATGTTGGATTATTTAATTCCAATAATTTTTTTTTTTGACAATTAGCTGTTTGCACTAATTGTTTGGATTGACGATTTGAAAAGTATATATCAAATAAAGTTAGTTATTTATGAAAATTATTTGTTTAAGTTTCCTTTATATCCTCTATAAATAATATGTTTAAGATTTTTGGAGTGACATATATGTCATGTTAGACGACTTTTGGACTAAATGTCATTTTCACAATGAGTCTCAATATAACATTCTAAGCAGCCTATTGAAAATTGATTGATTAAAGTAAAATAGTCAATCAAATAAGTTGTTTACCAAACACATCAATAGTTTATGTAACATTGAAATAAGTCAACCTTTACAATAAACTGTTTGATAAGTCATTTATCAACAGGACCTAAGCCTTTGGTCCCAAAAAAAATTCGAGAAACAAAGGTCAATTTTTTGATGCAATTTGTTACATATTTTTTGAGCTTGTACTTTAAATAAGATTATTGTTTACTTACATACATATAATAGGTTACATATTTTTTGAGCTTGTATTTTAAAGAAGATTATTGTTTACTTACAAATTTTTTAAGTCAAGCACGATTACAAATTTTTGTCCGAATTTTAACATTGAACAATTTGATGAAATATTCGAACATAATATTTTTCTTTTTCAAGTTGTCTGAACTGATTTTGACCCAAATATAAGTTCGTCTGAATTGTCTGACCTTGTCTTACCGAAAAAAGGCTAACAGACATGAATTATTGTCCAACTTTTGTATACCAGTTTGACCGACCCGAATATGACTCAACCCCATGGCGCTAATTACGAGTTTATGGAGGTGATTATAAAATGTTTAATTACATTTATACACATAAGGCATTGTTGTTTTAAGCGGTATCGTACGATGTAGTACCACAACTCACCATACCACTCAATATTCTTCTACAATTTGTCATACCATGCCACATTTTACCTCAATCATTACTAATATATCTCCTTACTTTTTTCTCTTATCATTTTTTCTCATATACTTTTCACATTTTCTCTCCCCGTCTACCACATCAACTATCATTTACACAAATTTCACCCTATCATTCCACAACACACCGCACTTTCAACAATTTCACCAACAACGCACAATTTTCACATTTTATTAACTGCATAAAAGAACATGGCCTTAATGGTGTATAAGCTTATTGATAAATAGTTTTACAATCATTTACGGATATGAATATAATTAAGAGTGCGTTTAGTTGGTCAAAAATCACGGAGAAATGGTCAACCTTTTCAGGTTGACTTAATTTCCCCATGTTTGAGTATAGGCTGGCATTGGAAAAAACATTGTAAAGGGTCAACCATTTCCTACATTTCCTCGGGGAAAATTTTCCTTGAGGAGCTTAAGGAAAATGTTCTCAACGAAATCTTTTCCATAAAAAATTTTCCTAGAAAAAGTTTCTTTGAAGTTCTTATAAAACGCTCCCTAAAGATTCAATGGTCTCTCCTAAATTATAATTCATAACTTTTCATAGTAGAAAACTCATGTCAAAAACTCTTATTACTATAGTTTTTCTTTCCAATTTTTTTTAGATGTTAATAATATACTCTACATGTAAAATATTACACATTAGTGCATTATGTAAATTTTTTTAAAAATATAATCTTACAATTTTTTAGAAAATATTTTTGTCAAATAAAATGGTAAAAAAAATGTATTCAAAGATGACAAAGGTAAGGTTGTTTAGGTAGAGTTGATCAGTGATCAGCAGAGAGAGCAGTGATCAGAAGGGTGTGGATGGACGGCTGGGAGAGAAGGAAACAACAGCAGTCAAAATCTGAGCGTACACGTGGCAGAATCATGTAATTGATGGCACTTGTCTGATGGCTGTGTGGGTCCCATAAGGGACAGGAGCTTGTCGTGTAGTGTGGAAAAAAAAGTTTGAATTGTTGTTTGGATGAGAAGAAACTGTAGAAGTAGAAGCAGAAATAGAAAATTAGAAATGGTAGGAAATTTTAATTTGGTATTCTTTTATATTATTTGTTTTCTTTAAAAACTGTATGATTGAATTTTAAAATTTTTGGCCGTAAATTTCTGAATATATATATTGCCTTTGTCCAAGATGTTTGTCAATTTGACTATATTTTGAACGTTGATTACTCACAAATTATAATGAGTTGTAATATAAAATTAACAACATTGTAATTTTTAGTAAGATATCTTTCTAATAACGGTAATTTTATTGTAACTCATTGTAATTTGTGAGTGATCAATTATCAAAATTTAATCAAATTGACAAACATTTTGGGGCATGAGTAGTACAATGATTTGTTATATAAAATTATTAGTGTTGGAGAGATCCAAAGCGGGAGCGCACTTCAACCAAGACCCATGACACATAAGTTAAATGAGATTCCATTTAGTGTTAAGATGAGTAATTCGCTTGACTTATATATCATCTCATTTCTATTTACTTATTCGATGTGAGACATTTTACTTATGGGTGAATCATATCGATTATCATTTGTATAAAGAAAAATATTATTCTAAGAATATAATATTATAATTATTAATAAAATATTATATAAAAAAATCTCTAATTAAAAAAATAACATTGAAAATGGTCGTACTTAACTAAAAAATAAATAATATGGAAGAGAGGCAGGAGTTTCATATTTACATATGCATGTACATTCATTAATGAATGGATAATCTTTGGATAATCTTTGATGGACACTTCATGGTTTCAATCAAGTTTGGTTTTGAAAATTATTGTGGGTGGGTGTTTATATATTTAGCCTATACTTTATTGTTCAAGTATATCTCATGTTACTCAAATCATATTCAATTTTTCTTTACCATCTAAATATAAATTTATTATTCAAGCTGTCATTTAATTTTGATATGTACGTAAAAATTAGGTATTATGAAATTTGGCGGGTTTGAGTAAATTTGGACAGAAATAAGTTGTGCATTTTTAAAGTTTAGATGAAAGTTAAAGTTTGGTAAGAATGAGTAAAGTGAAATATAAGATTCTACGTAGCAGTATTGAATCTAAGTTATGATGCATCTGGTAGTTTTGAGAGAAGGAAATACTTCCAATTTCTAGGGGAAAATGTTTATTGAATTAGAGACCGAAATAAAAAAAAAAATCACATATCACAATAAAGTTATGGACCTTATGGTGAAATGGTTTATATTCTATAATACGTGCTGTACAAAATCCAAAATAAATGTTTTAAACTTTGAAATGTCATGTTGTTTAATATGACATATTATTTTCGTTACACCTTATCTTCATAATAACAGCCACATTTACGCAACAAGAAAAATTATTTTGGGCAATAAAAAAATTTGTTACCTTAGTCCAATTTTGTTGTCCTTTAACATGGTGTTACAAAAACAAATTGTCACGATTTGATAATTTTACCCTCGAAACACAAAGTTCGGGCTACAAATTAGTAAAAATGGTAGCACAAGTTAATTGTGGTGGACAACCAAATTTTTTTGTTTCCTTCGTAACTTTTGACAACTATTTCCTCTAAATTGTTGCCCAATATATATCAATTGCAACTACAATTTTTTTTGTACATATGACGTATTTAACCACAAAATTATTTGGTTCCCCTATTTTAGGTTAATGCAATAATAATTTTTTTTATTGTCCAAGATGCTCTAAATTTATTATCCAAACATACTTTTCTTATTGTGTTGCTTTTTACACGGTCTTAAATGTGTCATTTTATCTTTCGATTTCTAACACTATATAATTTGAGAAAAATAGATCACAGTATTCATATAAAAGTAATTTTCGCGACAAATCTTATGATATTCATTTTATTTTAGTCGTTGTATACTATTTAATAATAAATAGTTAAAGTTTGCAAAAAGTTGCTTGCACATATCCCATAAATACTCCCTATATTCTCAAATATATGACCCTTTGACTTTATTTTGATTATTATACTACCCCTGTCCCTAAATAATTGTTCATTAGATTAAATTTTGACCGTTGATTACTTGCAAATTGTAATGAGTTACAATATAAAATTATCGTCATTAGAAAGATATTGTATTAAAAATTACAATGATATTATCATATTAATTTTATATTGTAACTCATTATAATTTGTGAGTAATCAATGATCAAAATTTAATCTAATGGACAATTATTTAGAGACAGAAGTAGTATATGATTAATATAGTGCATAAAATCATATTTTTATGAAAATATTTCCTTAACTACAAATTTAATGATAATAATTTCATATGATATATTACTAATTAGAAATTTGTAAAATTATATACAACTTAATAAATTAATACTAGTAGTTACGTACTGTTTGTAAAACTTATCCATATGATAATAAATTTTTTATTTAAAATCAAGGAAATAATTCGTATATTAATTTAATTTAAAGGTAGGCAAACCTTTTATGAATATTTCTTGCCCTTTAAAATATAGAGATATAAAGTACGTACTCATTGGTCTGAAGAACACAAAGCATGTCCTGCAAAGCCAAAATGGAAAAGTAAACAGTGTTTTTACTATACTCCCTCTGTTTGGTTTTATTAGTCGTCCTTGAAAATTGTGTCAAAATTTTGACCGTCAATATTTTAATTTATACAATAATTCATCATACAAAATTGATGTCATTAGATTCGTAATAAAAAATACTATTAAAAATTATAATGTTATATTTTTTTGCAAAATATTTATAGTAGAAATTATTGATTAAAAAGTAAAAACTGGTACTGAAAACCGTAAATAACAAATAAAAAAGAACGGAAGGAGTATTATTTATATTATTTTCAGCACATGATATGATTGAGTTTAAAGTAAAGTCAAAGTTTATCACTAGTTACTATTATATGTGTCAATGCTATTATTAACTTATTATAGCCAGACTGTTTGATTAAATCACAGTAACTTTTACTATAAATTTAGTTAAAGACATATATGTTTTAACAAGCAGTAATCTGTAGTATTTTCAAAGTTTATAAGAGAGTGTTTAGGCCACGTTCTTTTTTATGGTGCGGTTGCGATACGGTTGGTTGTGGTGTAGTGGAATGTAGAAAACTGTGGTGGAAATAATGAAAGGTGGGTTGATATATTTTAATTTGAAAATAATTATAGGTAAAAATAAAGTGAAAATTTTGATTTTTTATTTGAAAAGTTTCAATTTTAATGAAAAGGGAAATAGAAAATTATGGTGAATTGCGGTGGAAAATGACAATTTGCGGTGCAGTGTAGAACCACAAATGATCCCACCGCATAAAAGAACGGGGCCTTAGTTGGTCAAAAATTATAGAAAAATAGTTAATTTTCTCAAGTTGACTTATTTTCTTCATATTTGATTGTATTTTAATGGTAGAAAAAAATTTACACTGGGCGTATATTTCTCACCTTCACTTAGGGAAAATTTCCATTAGAGGAAGGTAGGAGAAAATTTTCTTATCGAAAAGTTTTGCAGGAAAAATGAAGATTAGAATTACTTCTCTGAGACGACAAAAGGTTACATATAATAGTTAAAATGAGACTGATGAAATATTAGACGAACTTTAAAGTGTTAAAATATAATTAAATTTTATGAATTATCTGGAAAAAAAGAGTAAGAAGAGCATATATGAACAAATTGGAGAGTTGGGCAAATGAGTCGAATTAAAAAGTTGAATTTGTACTGTGAGGTCAACATATCGAAATAATACTACTAGTACTTGCAACCACTCCAACATGTGTGTTGTAAAGTCATTTTATTGACGCATTTTTATAAAAGTTTGCTTTTCTTTTTTTGGGATTTTACTATACTCTGTAAAAAAAAGAAAGAAAAAAGAGACAGTACAACTTATCTACTAATGTAATTGCAAGGCTTATAATTTTAGAAAATCCTATCGAATTTGCATGTAGTTAATTTACTGTTCAAGAATAGTTTTTAGATAATGCTAAGTTAGCTAAATATACTCTTCTACAAGGTGTATACTCAGCATAATAGTAGATGTAAAAAAATATATTGACCCTGTTTGACAATTAGCCAGTAACTAATAGCTATTAGTTTGTAGCTGTTAATTGGCAGCTGTTTGAGTTAGTTAATTGTAGGAAAGGTATTTGGTAAATTAGTTTTTTTTGTGAAAAACTATCTCAAAAAACTTCCTCAAGTGGTTTTTTAAAAACTAGATTATTGGATCCAGAAAGTTAATATAAAAAGTTTGTTACCAAACACCTCAATAGCTTTTTCACATTGGTCAAAAAGCTAATAATGTCCAAAAAATTAAAAGCTACTCCAAAAAACTAGCAACCAGCTCATTGTCCAGTCTAAGGTCCTGTTTGGCAACCACTGGTAGCTGGTAGCTATTAGCTGGTAGCTGCTTGGATTAGCTGTTTGACTTTAGTTGTTTAGATTAGCTGATTGCAGGAAAGTGTTTGGTAAACTAGCTATTTGTGAAAAGCTATCTCAAATAGCTTTTTAAAAACTAGCTTATTGTCTATTAGGTCCAAAAAGCTAATATGAAAAGCTTGTCACCAAATACCTCAAGTAGCTTTTTCACCTTAGTCAAAAAGCTAACAGTGTCCAAAAAGCTAAAAGCTACCCCTAAGACCCTCGATGAGTCTCTAGGAATACTAATAATGCCCATCAAGTCCCGTTCTTTGCTTGAATAAACTATCACATTTTATACCTCGTATAACGTTATTCAAATAAAATATATTAACATCCAATATCCGTTATGAATGCCGTAACCAATTAGCAAACCATACTTTCTTTTGGTGGGAACATTGCATAGATAGATAGATGGTGACTTCAACTAGCCTTGACCAGACCCTGCCGTCTATACACCCAAATCACATGTAACAATTTGCACTTTGCTCACATTTCAACCATTCATATGTCAAGACTATTAAATATATCATTATCATGTCCAATAAATTCAAGTATTCCACACGGAAAAAATGGGGAAAATGAAACTGCAAGTGTTAAGGGAACAATCCAACTAAAATAAAATTCCAAATTCTAATCATGGATAACCCGATTAAGGGACAAAAAGTTAGCAGTAGCCATCGCCTCGTTAGCGTTTTGTGTACAAGTTCTATTTTCGGTATACCGTATGAGACTGCCTACATCCCCTCAGCTTCGTATGAACGAAGTTCTAATTATGGGCAACTCAATTATTTTGTACAGATTTTCTGTTTTTAGTATACTATATAAGACAGTCTACATTTGAATTCCCTAAGCATCATATTAACGAAGTTTTAATCACTGGCAACTCAATTATTCTGTGCATAAATCCTAATTTTATTATACCATGCAAAATTATCTACATTTGGATTCGCTCAGCATCACGTTAACGAAGTTCTAATCATGGGCAACTCAATTAAGGGACAAACGGTTAGCTGTAACCACCACCCCATTAACATTTTGTGCATAAGTTCTGTTTTTATTATATCTTATGTGACCGTTCACTTCTGGATTCCCACAGATATCGAGTTAATGAAACTATATAGAAATTTGTTGTTGTGAATTGAGAAAGATTGAGTTGATTTTCAACATTGTAACATCCAAATTAATTTGAGGCATAGTTCCCATCCTCTAGTACAAAGCGTATTAGCCTAGCGTCGACCCTATTAAGATTTTCTTGAAGCTCATATTATACAACATTGACCATGTATTAGCATCGCTCGGTTCATTCCCAACATTGAATTAGTAGAAAACAAAACAAAACAAATAAAAAATAAAACCTTTACTTCGTCCTCCAAATAGAAAAGTTTGCCCAAAAAGTCCTCTTTTCATACAACTGTTTAGGCTTCTTTCTTTTCGTTGTAAGGTTCCACTCAATAAATATCACAAATTAAATAAATATCACAAATTATACCATTCATCAAAATGTACGCATTTAGGTACATCACATTTTATGTAATTATTTTTTGTAAAATTTTGATAACTTTTCAAAATATTGATAAATTTTATGATAATATTTGATGAATTTATAATAATTTTAATAATTAATATTGATGAATTTTTATAAAAATTTAATATAAGTTGTGTGCCTAGATGGGAGGACCATAACGATTTAAGGTTGTTATCCAAACTTATCCGACCTTATATTTACTCTACACTAACTTACCGACGAACAAAACATGCTCATAACTCACCTACTTAACCAAATCTAAGCGAACGCTTATTACAAAATCATAGATTAGTACTAGATTTTACCAAATCTAACAAGGTAATCACAAATCTGCTTGTGTAGTGTACAATCTATAGCTACTAAAGTGGGTGTGATAAGGAATGCACAGAACTTAAGTAAATACCATTGGATTGAATACCAAGTGATGGAAAACCGAGCGAGCGGTAAGTTATGAAGATCTGCACTTGTTATAGATCTCGCCACGCATCATATCGACGGGAAGATGTTCGACTGTGTAACGTTCCGGGCCCTGATAAACCCCAGTTCTTTCCAACAATGACACGCTCTCTTCTCTTCCAAATCGTGAAGCGTAAAGCCTCAGGTACTCGATGTCCTGAATGATGGTCAAAAGAAAGATCGCCGTAGTTAATGTCAGTGAGTTGCCAAAACTAGGGCTGTCAACAAAAATCTCTGGCCCAGAAAAAACTGGGTGGTGAAATTGACCAGACCCAAAAATGTCAGAAAAAACAATTGACCTGAAATGAACCAACCCAAGTATATAGAGACTCAAGCTCAACTTGACATGAAGATGACCCAACTTGAAACCTATTGACCCGAATTGATCCAACCCAAACCTGACCTGAATGACCCAATTGCTAGGTCTAAATTTGCCCGAGCACGAATCCTCGACCCAGGGAAAAATGGGTATTGGACATCAGTTTTGTACCCAATGTCCCGCTCAATGAACTGAAATAACCCGAACTCGAACATTTGACAGCCGTAGCCAAAACTAGCAAGAGTAGTAGCTAGCAAAGTTGGCCTACAACAAACCAACCAATCCAGAATTCAAATTGTTATAAAAAGTTTACCTGAAGACCACTCAAAAGACGCTCCAATCTCAAGGAAGCGACAGGTTCTCGTGATGTTGAGAATACCTGGCCGGGGTAATAGAGAACACCATCTCCAGGAGGGAGGCCACGCCGGAACCGAATCTGCCCAATTTGAAACGAAATCAGTAAAAAGTTGAACATCTGTAGTTGTGTTTTCCCCCCAAAAGGTATTCCGAATAAGGCTGTCAAAAAACTGTCCAAACCTGAAAACCCAGTTCGATCTGACCTTAAAGAAACAGAGAATGGTGATAGATTCTTTGTCCGAATTTTAACATTGAATGATCTTTCCCTAGATATAGGCAATATTTTTCTTACTCTGTTGTATGAACCCAAATTTAAGTTTGTCCGAATTTGTCCGACCCAGAATAAACCCAAAACAATTGGGGTATTGGGCATCAAGTTCATCCAAGATCCAAACTGTAACCCAAACTTTTGAGGCAAAAGGATGAATCTCAAATAAGGGCTCTCTTGGGAGGTATCAGTCGATTCAATTTTTATATTTACCAACAAATTTGAGGTGATCCAAGAGTAACTTATAACTTAATAATGAGTGTATGAAGGGCACCCCACCTCAGCGCTAGGAACTGAGGCTTTTTCATAACAATTGGCACCCCAATACAGAAAACCAGTACCGCCTTCCTTCCATATGCGCCACATTACTGCACGGTGTTGAGTGCCTCGCATACCCAGATGCCAGTTAGGGTGAGGGTCGGACGGTCCCATGCACACATACGTCCACCACTCCTGCAGGTGTCACAAGCTTCAACACTGTCAGCTTATACACAATCACAATTTCGTGTTTTCTGTTCTATTCTGACATGGCTGTTCTTTTCCCCGGTAAGGTTGGGCAGAGTAATTACAGACTTTGGTAAATTTGGGTAAGTTGGGAATATGTTGAGTAAGTTGGGATTCCCGAAATACCCTAAGGGTGTATTTGAGTGTAAAATAAAGGGCCCCATATCAAATTCAGATGTTAGATTTAGGAATCAATCAGTTCAGGCCCGCTGTGAACGGCCATGAAATGTTTTAGAGCAACAAATTCCATTGCAGGTTAAATAATGTGATGAGTGACACCTGGTATGCAGCAAACATTTGGAATTGAAAATAACGAGATAGATATAAAAAGGAGCAGCGGTGAGATCACCAACCATTCTTCAACGAGCTATATTTGATAAAACATGAATTACCTCGCCATTATCTAGCTCCGCAACAATATCTTTCACTAAATCCTCTCGATTTCCAAGCACCCATTCACTGCAAAAAGGGGTATTAGAAAACAAAGGGTTATCCACTGGAGTACATCACCAATAAAATAAAATAAAATAAAATTGTCCAATTATTCATGTTATTAGGACTAAGAGGGAAAATTCACCAGAGTAATCATCAGGGTTTAAGCTAAGATTAACTATAACTTATGACAATTTACAGACCTATTGTGTGTATAAGCACAAGAGAGGTTTAGTTGTGAACTAACAAGCATTGACACAAACATGTGACACTAACAGTACACCGATGTGTGGACACATGAGTTTTCAACAAAAGAAAAGGATATGTCTAGCAGATACGCAATGATTTAAAATACTTAATCCACTATGTGTGTATAATCTACTTTATGTTTCTTGCTTTGTGGTCATGTTTGGATGAGAATGAGAACAAAATCTTTGATTGGCAGGTTCTCACTTCTCACCATTGGTTTGTACATAAGGTCAAATAAGGAAAGGAGAATGTGCCTTCTTTTTCTTTCGATGAACCAGAAAGAAGGCGAACATAATTCATGGTTTTTGCATACACAAATTTCTAGAAGATTAGGCTTATATGGGAAGGGTCACTAATGCTCTGCCAAGAAAAGAAAGAACCGTCTGTCTTACTTCAGGAAACTATAGAGGCTAATTTTTGCTCCTGATGACAAGTCAAAAGATTACATCAATCAATATATATTACATGCACCCGGAGCATGTGCTCCAGACATTTGCGAGTGAACAATCATAATAATCAGAGTGGACAACCTAATATATGTGGGTGAACAATTGTAGAATCTAGAGCACATGCTCCAGGTGCACCTAATAAATTGCACAAATTGAGACCCCAATTAGGCAATGGAATTAGAGTATGTTTGGTTCGGTGGCCACTGCTTCGATTGGGGTCCAACAGGACATGGAATTGACTCCAATTACACAGTTTTTGAAAAGAAAGTTTGAAATCTTGGAAGGACATCACTCTGCCCTCAAAAATTGGACAATTCCTCTCCCTCCAAAGTATTCCACCATCTAGCCAATGGGATCTTCTTCCCAATACTTTGAATCCAACTTTTCATCGACCCACTTCTTCAACCCACGGCACACCTCGAGTAGTCTCAGGTTACACCCAGTTAACTATCAGTAGAAAGAAGATACTCTAACCCAACGACCACTTACAAAGGACAATCATGCATATACTTGAGAATTTGGTTCCTTTAGCCATTTGATGGGCCACTACGAAGGAGAGCAACCGACGGGCTTTTCGGGACAAAACTCTGTCCTTTAAGGAAGTCAATCAATACCCTTTGGGGATATATAGCTGAGCATGGAGCTAAAGGGTAATAGAAATGGAATTTATTAGATTTTGTTGATAATGTCAGCAACGAGGGCATGAGAGCGCAGTGTTTTTGTTTATGCTACTATTGTAAAACAGGTGACATCCCCTTGGTGTTCTCTCAATATATATTCTGAATACTTATCAAAAAAATTAGCTAAATAAATGCGGCACCTTTGACCAACAAGCTCTCGCCAGAATGGCTTGCAAGAATGCATAGAAAATTGCATTACCTTGTACAGTAAATCTGAGTGTGAGGTCGTAGATATTTAGGAACCTTCAGAAATGCCTCAAATGATGTTGGTGCGAGCGGTGCATCACTGGGACCTAATCAAAGGAAGACTTACATTTTCAAATGTGCTCAAACATATAACATCATCACATACAACATCATCAAAGATAGATAGGGAAAGCCACAACAAAGGCAGATAAATATTAAATTTCACCAACACTACGAACACATTGCAACTTAACATGATCTGCATCTCAAACTACGCAACATTAGCAACTTTAATACATAAGGGCATATCTGAGAATTGAGATGGTTCAAGGTTCAGATAACATTACATGCAACCATAGATTACAAACACGGGCCCTTCTACGATGAAATGTCTACATCATTAAGGTTATGAAGCTGTGAATGAACCTACAATAAGCTACAAGATTGCCGCAGTAAAGAGACTTTGTGAAACCAAAATCATTATGCGCACTGAATCTGCAATTTGAGTCCTAGTATGCTATCAAATAACAATCTGCTTGTATTACCCCTAAAGTGCTCTAATTTCTGCCAACCTGCTCACCATTCCATCTGATCACCACTTTTAATGTGCTCAACCCCCCCCCCCCAACCACCGAGTTTGGTTTCCCTCATCTTGTCTTTTATTGATGCTGCTCCTACTCCTACCTTCTCCCCAACTGTTTCATTCCTTGTCCTATACAATTTCATACGGCCACACATCCATGAAATCGCCCTCATCTCTCATATCTACATTTATCAACCTTTGAGCTTTTCTTATTGTTGACTGCCAATACTTAACCCTAATAAAGTCAATTTATTCACCATGACATAAATTCTCGATTTTAACCTTGTGGAATCTGTTCATAACGCAACTACCTTTATTTGATGAGCAATATCCTCGTCAATGTCCTCGTCTTCCTTTATTATGAGTCGAAGTATCAAGTATCTAAACTTCTTAACTCTCAGAACTACCACCTCTCCAATGTTACCACTCTTACAGCACCTCATTTCCTATTGCTAAACTTCAGTCTATTTAGTCATTTAGGAACTCAATCTAAAACCTAGGTCTCTAGAGTGTCCTGCCGCTCCAATTTGATATTAACTCCTTACCTAGTTTCATCAATTTGATCATGTCATCTACAAAAAGCATATAACACTTGACTTTATCTTGGATTCCTTTGATGAGCTCATCCATAAAAACTGAGCAAACGGCTTGATGTAGATCCTCGACGTAACCAAATATCAAACTATCAATCCTCACACATGGCATTACTCCCTCATACATGTATTTAATGAATCAAATATATGCAGATGGGAAACACTTTTATTTTATTGTTATTTTGATCAATTACAAAACTGGTCCTATTCCCATCTCATAGTGGGTCTCCCGTCCCTTCTATCAATACAAACTCTTAGTGCAACCATATCTACTCTCCCCCCCCCCCCCCCAAAAAAAAAAAAACCCCGGTGCGCATATTTGTTGATTTCAGTGACCAATAACAATAAATGCGTCCTTGTATACTACCCAGTGTTTTAACCCAGCATTGCTCCATGGGAGCAATTTCTATAATAGTACTTCCCCTTTATGATGAAGCGGACTAGATCATGCCCCCCTTGTAAGTTATATCACCCACAATAGGCAAAGATGGCAGTGCTCGCTTCAGTCTATACCGATTGGCAATAACAGTTCAATAAATTGTTTTAAGAAGAAGCAAGATGAGGCCATCAAGAAGCATGAGACTGCAACAAAGAATTTCATATGAAGGGGCCACAATGAAGGCAAATGATAAAACATATAAACTAATTAGAGAGATTCTCACCGCAGTAGTAAGTGGTGAGAACACGCGCATCTGGAGCATGTGCATAAATCTCACTAGCCATCGTCCGTATGTTATTAAAATGTTCAACATTCAGTGGCTGCAGTATACAGTGCATTCGTGTCAAATGGCATAGTCCAAAAACTTCTAACTTTTCACCTATGTTCTTGATTCCCTCTAACTTTTTATATCAGCTGAAAAGTTTTAGACCATAAAAAACTCGCCAAATTTTAAAGTCCATAATCGATGGACAAAATCAAAAATAAAATGATCGATGTTTTGATTCCAATATTCAACAACAACGACCTCCTAGGGAAAATACGTTTTGATTCCAAGACTAACTAATAAAAATCGAGAACAAAGGAAGAAAACAAACTAAGGGCGCTCAAGATTCTTTTTTTAATAAGTAATCAAAAGTTGCATTAAGAGAAACCAAGGGGATGTCACCCATTTACAAAAGAAGGTGATCTCAAATCAAGAATATTCTCAAAAACACATAATTCAAAAATATATGCATATATGGTGAATTTTTTGCAGTTTAGCAAAGCATACTTTGTCCTTGACCTCCATCACTAGTTACGTCATTCTTGACATTCTCAAACTGACATTAGAAGAAACCACCACAAGATTCGATATTTGTATAAAATGGCATGTCCCCCTCCTCCAAAATAGAAAATAAACAAGGAAAACAAGGGGGAAAAATACCCTGAAGGGGTGTTACATAGAACATTTTGGTGATAATTAATCATAGATATTTAAACTTGCTGACAAATACTATCTATTTTCAGAGAGACTGGACAAACATACAATATGGTGCGGAGAGCATCATGCATAGGAATACAGAAATGTACTTCAACCACTGTCCATTACAACCTTTTCAAGTTAGAGAGCCACATTCTCTATGCAGGAAGAATGCTAAAGCAACCACTAATAACTTTAGCCCATCCTACTAGTAAACCAGTTACAAATGCAGAAGGTACCTCGTCCCACAAATAGAAATAGGCTTTCTTCCAGTGGGCTTTTGTCTTCAAAATGTCTACCTCCTTCTGCAAAAAGTTCGGCCCAGCATCAAAACTGGGTCACATAAAGGGAAAGAAATATTATAAATCCAGTTTGAACATATGATCAACAGCAGGAAGAAAAAAGGCACCAATTACGTACCATGATACTACTGGGCGATAAGGAACAGCATATGCGGCCAGCCTCGGATCTGAGTAGTACTCCTCTGACTTTGGATGACCAGCTTCACCAGCAGATATAAGCAAAGACATCAAATCAATTCAGCTTGCCTTCCAATTACAAGGAAACAAATAAACTGGACCTGATAACTGAGCCTACTTAAGATGCATAGCCAAAGGAATAATATGAAGACAATGTCTGACAAATTTGCTAACCCAACCTGAACAAAAGGCTTTGGGTTCAGGGTGAATTGGTGCTATTCTTGGATTCTATATTTTTAACCCTCCTCCCATAGATACTACACATCTCCTTGGCATGTGTAATTTACTTACTTTGGGATGCCTTAGGCACTGTTACTCTGTTGGCTTTTTTTTTTTTTCCCCTAGAGGGCCTTCCGTGATTTTTACTAACCATGTGCTGGCTCATGCAAACACAAACTCTTGGATTGTGAAGATAAGCCACCGTAAATCTGGCTCAGCTTACGCTCAGCCTCAGGAGGATTCTACAGTCAGCTAGTTCTTGTAGACCTCCAAATAAACAACTTAAGGGAATATTTGGTTCCAAAACCTTCCCATGTTTGGTTGTCCAAAATAGATGGGAAAGTTTTAGTGTGGGACCCATTATTTCACTCTCAAGTTCAGAAAACAGTTTCCCAAGGGGGGCCTAGGGAAAGTCTTTCCTGGGAAAGTTTTTCCCAGGAAAATCTTTCTCAGCAAACTACCAAACGCACCATAAGAAACGCAATAATCAACGGACACACGAAGGACAATGACAAATTGGCCTAGCCCAAACTGGAAACAACCCTGCTGTATCAGGGCCCCATGCCCCCTCCAACCCAGCTCTTACCAACAAAAACATTCAAGGTAAGCCAGCAACATTACAGCCATGGGCATATTCAGTGGTCACATCATACATCAGATAAAATATATCTAGAGGCAAACAACAAAGCTGACAACAGGAAAACCACTGTATACATGTGCAGTCATACAATCAGGGCCCAGTAAAGTAATCCTACTGGAGGAATACATGTGGTTGCAGAAGCTTGCTGGGCTATGCTACACTTACACATGGTAAACATACTGAAAGAAGAGAAAAATATGAAAGGAACTCCAACGCAAAGAGGTTTCTTACTGTAACCATGATTGTTAACACTGGCAATATGAAGACATAGCATCAACCTACAGAAAACCAGAATTATAACAATGGATAAGCTTAAGTCAAGGAAATACCGGGCCATGGGCAGGTGTATGTTAAGACACGCATGCCATCACCCCATTTGCAAAAGTAGGGGCTAATTTTATATTGAAGAAGCCATTTGAAATGTTGATCCAATGCTTCGAACCACTCATCACTTCCATGTTCCACACCAAATCGATCCTCAATTACAGTATCAGATATCTGGAAGTAGATTTAAGGCACAACAGAACTACCAACTTTAAGCCAGAATACTAAACTCAAAGTTAGCACATCTAACAGTAAGAGGCATTCTCAGATTGAAGTAATGCAAAAGAGGCATGTGCATAATGAGCAAAAAAAATATCCAGGATTGCATATTTGCAGTGAGTTCTTTGCAGCGCATTTGGAACACATGATTCAGCTGCAATTACTTAAAGAACATAACGAATAGGATACACCGATCACAGCAGGAAGTGAAGGTGTAGCTGGAAGAGTAAAATCCCAAACAGTCAAGCTTATCTTCACCGAAATTGAGCGACTTGAAATGGCATCTTCATCCATCAAATCAACCGCTCCATTATCTGACAAGAACTCAGAAAATGATGGAGATAGAAGAATACGCCTCAGATTTGATGTTGCAGATTTTACTCTGTCAGCCTAAATACGAAATGTTTACAAGCATACTCTATTAGAAGAATAAATGATTTGTAACAAAACAATGGAAAGGAGTCAATTGTTTAGAACAATATTAAAACTTCAGACACACCACTTCATTCATAGAACTCTGTTCAACAGGCTCCATAAGATCAAGACAAGCCCTCAACTCCGTGAACAAACGCTGCTTCTCAGCCTTGCCCATGTTTAATGTTGTAGATCTGTGTTTAAGTCAGAATAAATTATCATGAAGAAACATATGAAGGTCAAATACAAATGACTAAAATGCAATATTGCATCCAGCCCAATTAAACTAGAAATTAACTTAAGTAGATAGGGTAGACTATCACGGTGGATCAGGCTTCACAGCAGTGATAAATATCTCTCCCTCATAGACTCCAGGGGGTTGCTCATTTGGTACATCGACAGAAATCCATAACGCTGTTGTTTCTCTGCAAAGATTACAGGATTTCCCTCAGAAAGTGCAAAACCAATCCAAAACATTAAGGGTTTTTTTTTTCATAAGCCGTGATGATGCTCCAGAAAACAAGAATAGGAAATAATTAATGAAGGAATAAATACCCAGGAAATAGGTTTATCCGACAGCTTGGGAGATCAAGAGGCACAAGAGCATCTGGGACTCCTAGGATAGGCACCACACGCCTGATCTTTAGAGATTGGCCAACAAACAACCTGAAGAGGAGATTAGAAACAATGGTTATGAAGTTTATATGATGGTCACTAGCAAATCCAGAAAAGAATATAGATGCTCCTTTCATAATCCAATTGAAAGCTTTTTTATACCCTCTCAGTATTTGAGGGGGTCACGTGAAATTGAAGCAATAGCCAAAGAGATTAAAGTTGAGAAACCAACCTATCACCTGAAGCTGAACAAAGATCATTGCACTGAATTTGTACTGTTCCTGCAATACCAGAACCAGCCCATGAAACTTTTGGTCGTATAGCAACTTGAATGCTTTCTCTCTCATTCCTAGCAGCCAACAGATTCACCTACAAGATGGAAGATTAGCAGCACTGATAGAAAAACTTGAGTCATCCACTCCGATTCCCAGCCAACAGATTCAAAACCAATCATGCTGATTCATTAAAATAGTATATGCAAATTCCATTCTACACATGACTATCATGTCAGTTTCATTTGATAGACCCAAAGCTTTTGAAATACACATGCTACCCATCAGAATAGTACTCCTCCACCAACACAACTAGGACATTCTAGAATATGCATACTAAAACTCCATCTCCATGTTTTAACTAGACTAGATAATGAGCAAGCTACCGTATTTTGATTTGGAAAAACAAAAGTTGAAAAGACAGTGGGCACATTTGGACTTTAGTCACAAACATAAATGATAACCGGTCTGCACCACAGGCCTTTTTTTTTTCTTTTCATAGTTTCTTTGTCCATCCAAACCTCTTTTGATAAGCCAAGAAGCGGTCTTTAACTAATTAATTGAATGTTTGAATGAATCATTCATAAACAAACAAAAAGGCGATGGAATCATCTAGTGAAGTTAGCATTCATTCAATTCCCAGCCATAAATGAAACGGAAGGGAATCGGCTGTACTTTTTATTTTGCATTTATAAAATTTAAAATAAAAACAGGCTTCTTTTTTCTTTCTGGGGGGACAATCCAAGATCATACTGCGCCTCTACAAAGACAACACGCGCTCTCAACGGCTGGGCGCCAAGCTGTAGGCAACGTTGCTCAATCCATCGATGGGCCCCTCCCCCCCCCCCCCCCAAAAAAAAAAAAACAAAAAAACAAAATCCTGAGGCAACATAAACATAACAATCCCTGCAAAAGCTCAGATTCCATAAAATTGCAATGCCTTCGACATAGCAGGGTGTGCTAATTGCAAGGAATCCACTTTCACAATACCATCCCCCAGACAGGTCAAGCAAAGTTATCACCATTGCATAGTAGCCGAGAGCACAGCATGTGGTACAATAACATGTAATGCATCCATACTACAAGTGAATTTAGTTATTAGTTTGCATCTATCGCCCCCAAAATAGCAGGAGGATAAGTGGATCCCAGCAACTATAATTTCAAGCACAGTTTATACAAAAGTAAAAGCGAAAAGCTGAAAATACGTACTGGCTCCAAATGTCTGGGCATTTCCTGTGACCCGACGTTGGCTGTGCTTGGCATGCACCAAACATTCAGCAACTCAGAAGATGGAACTTCTGTGGGATCAATTGCCCCCTTTAATGCAGCTGGAATCTGGATAGTGGCATCACTCCATCCATATGATGTCCCCCCTCCAGCTACACCTTCAACTGGAGGCACCATCACCTCTTGGAGATTCCCTATCAACCCAACAAGCACACCCATACAAAACAAACAAATAAGCTCGCCAACCAATTACAAATAGACTTTAAACCAACATTTCCAAACCCAATGATCTTTAAGGCAAACTAGCCAAAACTAAAACCACTATTCTGGAATCCCGCCCAAGCGATTATGGAAGGATCTGATGGAGTCTTGCCCCTATTTTGCAACTTAGAGAGGCTGGTTTCAATTGACCCAAAAGCCTTAAATTTTGCAACTTAGAGAGATTGATTCCAATTGAGCCTATGGTCTTTGAGGAAACTAGCACAATACATAAAAGCAAGCAAGCAAGCAGGATTAATCATACAACACTGAAGAAAGTTTCTTTACAACCAATTACGAAGTCAACAACAGCTTGTAGTGTGGGTCTCACTTTCATGAATTAACAATAATCAACAAAAAAATGCCAAATAATCAAAACTAACAACATTGAAAACAGTTTGAGTTCTCAATCACATTCATCATCAAAGCTCCCAAATTTCATCAACTCACCCCACTGGTTCCACTTAACAAAAATCAGGCTAAACAATCAAAACAACAACATCAGAAAAATTTTGAGTTCAATCACATATTCACATTCACCATCGAAGCTTCCCAAATTTCATGAACTCAATCAACTAGATCCCACTTAACAAAAATCAACAATCAAATGCTAAACAATCAAAACCAACAACATTGCGAACATATTGAGTTCAATCGCATTCATCATCGAAGCTCCCAAATTCCATTAACTCGACCAAATTAAACAATAACTCCAGGAACACATCACTTAATACTAAAATCAGACTAAGAACATCCACAACAGATTGAGTTCAATCACATTCACATCGGAGCTCCCTAATTCCATTAACTCAACCAAATTAAGCAATAACTCCGGGAACACATCATTTAATACTATATTCAGACTAACAACATCGAGAACAGATTGAGTTCAATCACATTCATCATCGGAGCTCCCAAATCCCTTTAACTCAACCAAATTAACTATTATAAGTAATAATTCCGGGAACATCACTTGATACCAAATTCAGACTAACAACATCGACAACATATTGACTTCAAACACATTCATCATTGACGCTCCCAAATTCCATTAACTCAACCAATTAGCTATTATAAGCAATAACTCCGAGAACATATCACTTGAAACCAAATTCAGACTAACAACATCGAGAACATATTGACTTCAATCACATTCATCATCAACGCTCCCAAATTCCATTAACTCAACCAATTAGCTATTATAAGCAATAACTCCGGGAACATATCACTTGAAACCAAATTCAGACTAACAACATCGAGAACATATTGACTTCAAACACATTCATCATCGATGCTCCCAAATTCCATTAACTCAACCAATTAGCTATTATAAGCAATAACTCTGGGAACATGTCACTTGAAACCAAATTCAGACTAACAACATTGAGAACATATTGACTTCAATCACATTCACCATCGCAACTCCCAAATTCCATTAACTCAACCAAATTAAGCAATAACTCCGGGAACATATCATTTGAACTCGAATTCAGACAAACAACATCGAGAACAGATTGAGTTCAATCACATTCACCATCGCAACTCCCAAATTCCATTAACTCAACCAAATTAAGCAAAACTCCGGGAACATATCATTTGAACTCGAATTCAGACTAACAACATCGAGAACAGATTGAGTTCAATCACATTCATCATCAAAGCTCCCAAATTCCATTAACTCAACCAAATTAAGCAATAACTCCGGGAACATACTAATTCAGATTAATAACATTGAGAACAGATTGAGTTCAATCATATTCATCATCGGAGCTCCCCAATTCCATTAACTCAACCAAATTAAGCAATAACTCCAGGAACATACTAATTCAGACTAACAACATTGAGAACAGATTGAGTTCAATCACATTCATCATCGGAGCTCCCAAATCCCTTTAACTCGACCAAATTAACTATTATAAGCAATAACTCCGGGAACATCACTTGATACTAAATTCAGACTAACAACATCGAGAACATATTGACTTCAATCACATTCATCATCGAAGCTCCCAGATTCCATTTAACTCAACCAAATTACGAAATTAAGCAATAACTCCGAGAACATATCACACGGAACCAAATTCAGGCTAACCACATTGAGAACAGATTGAATTCAATCACATTCATCATCGCAGCTCCCTAATTCCATTAACTCAACCAAAACTAAGCAATAACTCTGGGAACATATCACTTAACACTAAATTCAGACTAACAACATCAAGAACGATTGAGTTCGATCACATTCATCATCGGTGCTCCCAAACTCCATTAACTCGACCAAATTAAGCAATAACTCCAGGAACACATCACTTGAAGCCAACTTCAGACTAACAACATCGAGAACATATTGACTTCAATCACATTCATCATCGAGGCTTCCAAATTCCATTAACTCAACCAAATTCAGCAATAACTCCATGAAGATATCACTCAATACTAAATTCAGACTAACAACATCGGCAACATATTGACTTCAATTACATTCATCATCGAAGCTCCCGAATTCCATTTAGCTCGACCAAATTACGAAATTAAGCAATAACTCCGGCAACATATCACTTGAAACCAAATTCAGACTAGCAACATCTAGAACATATTGACTTCAATCACATTCATCATCGTAGCTCCCAAATTCCATCAACTCAACCAAATTAAGCAATAACTCCACGAACACATCATAACACTGGGAATCAAATTCAGACACCCTAACATTGAGCTCTAGAACCCTAGAGAAATCAGATTATCAAACAACGACGGAATTCATCAGCAGGCATTCGCGAGTGCACAATTGGAATCATCAACTCGACAAAAGCAGCAGCGGAGGTGATCAGACAAACCTGAATTCTCCATTAGAGAAGTTGAGGTCCGAGAAATTGGAGGTGAGAATCGATGATCGCAAAGTTCTGGCAATGGAAGACGAATCGACGAGGAATTTCGCACTAAACTCGAGAGAGAGAATCAGTGATTGAAAGGGGTTATGGCTGTGGATGGTGCACTCCAATCTACACTAGCAAAATGGATGCATTTTGTTTAAGGTAAGGAATGTTTTCTTATATATAAAAGGAAAGATTTTTTTGGATGATAATACACTTTTCGGGCGTTGGATTTGTAATATACCGTTATTTATTATTAGATAGCAATATCTTTGACTTTTATGTTTAAATGACATTATTATACCAATTGTAATTAAAGAGGTGGTAAATTGGTCTCCATGCTAATATGACTGGCGGAGGAAAAAAAAGTATCTCAAACCAATAACCTCACTAACCCCTCAGTTTTTCTCACTAACCCAAATTACAAGATATTAGTTGGTTGTGTGTCATGTCAGTACGAAAACCGGTTCACCATACCCTTAGTCATTGTGTTGGTGTCGATTCTTTTTTAACATGGGTTAGTGAGAAAAACGGAGGGACTAACGGGGTTATTAGGCAAGGGCCAATTATTTTCCCTCTATTTGCCATGTCAGCACAGAGAGTTCACTAATCACCACTTCCTTAGTCATTGGTATAATAATTTCATCTAAGTATAAAGGTCCGGGATATTATTGTCCAATAGTAAAGATCGGTATTTTATAATTCAATACCTCCAAAGGTCCGTATAATTTCATCCAATATCCCTGAAAGGGAAGCAATATCTATTACATGCACTTATAGCATGTGTTCCGTGTAAGTATGGATGAACAATTATATTATTGGAAATTAACAATTATACGGTATGAGTGAACAATTA
>CM055871.1:25089301-25254301 GCA_029582165.1 Portulaca oleracea
ATACCCCCATCATTTTGCTGCTCATTATATCATGAATTGTTTTAGACCGATTGAGTTGATTTTGCAACAACATTCCTTTTTTGTTGATTTGTACTTGTTGATAGTTACTGGCTCCTTACTGCTTCCTAGTGTATAAGTGGTTTGCAATTTTGGTTTGTAGCCTCTTTAGTAAAGATGTTATCAGAGGAGAAACTACTATTTTTTCATAGGAAATGAATAACTGCTAGCTATACTTTATTTTTCTTGTTTTTGCTTGCTGATTCTTATAGTCTTTTCTCTATAGTCTATAAGAGTATATCTGTCCATATAAATGACATTGCTGAGATCAAGTCATATGTTTGTTCAGTGGAGCAATTTAGTTGCATCCCTCAACTTTTGGCTGAAAAAATGAAGAATGGAAGAGATTTGAAGATGAGAGGTTTGGTTCCACCTGATTCATGTTTTTGGTCAAAGAATTGGGGTCTTTGCACAAACCATTAATTAATTCTATGCTGAACAGTTTGATCTTTAGCCTTCGATTTTGCTTTAATAGGCGCAGGGCTGCAATGTTGTCTTTTTGTGGCAATCTTGTGATATTTGTGCTATCTGTGCAAGTGAAGTGTCACTAGGGATGACAGTGGGGCGGGGAATCCCTGTGCCTGCCAAGGCCCCGCTCGCTCTGGGGAAAAATCCCCGCTCCCGATGGGGATGGGGCAAAGAATTAAATCCCCGCGTGGGGACAGGGCGGGGATGGAGACAAAAATTTTGCCCGTCCCCGCCCTCATTACCCCGCTCAGGGAAGTTACCCACCACATATTCCCAATCCCCATGCTTGATTTCTTTTAAAATACATAAATACCCTTCCTACATTAAATTTATATATATACTTTGGGCAATTTTAAATTTTAATTAATAAAAAACAGTGTATTTACATAATTTATTCTCTCTAACCATAATTCCGCATTCTCACTCTATAATTGTCTTAGTTTTGATATTACTCTTATCCCTGTTGGGGCCCTGCTGGGTTTGGGTACATGCTGGGGATGGGGATGTGGGAAGATTTTGCCTCCGCAGCGGGTAATGGGGCGGGGGTGGGGTGCCCGGGCGGGGATGGGGATGGGTAATATACCCCCCCGCACCCGCCCTCCTCGTTGCCATCCCTAGGTATCACCTACTAATCAACCCACTTGCAAGGTGCTACCTATTTATCAAGATTGATGGATTGAGAATTTTGTTGTATGGCTATTTCTTTCACGGGCTTATCAATAACTGGAGTTGATGGTCGAAGATATTGGAACCATAGTGTTAAATTTCAAATTTAAAAGTTTTATAAATAATTGATTCCTTGGGCTCATCGTTCATTTGATTTTAGGTTTTTTACTTATTAATTAATTCAATATTGTTAAATTGGTGATAGGTTATTACATTTGATGTGACAGTGAGGATTTGATTTGTTGCTGCTGCCTCGCTACTGCCGTTGCTGCTTATGCAAAGGATTCAAGGTGCTATTATTTTATTTTATTTTTTTTTGCATTTTTCTAAATAATGTTGCTTAGAAAACATTACTCCTATTTGGAAATATTGTTGTTTAATATCATTGTTTAGTATGCATTTTGATTAAATTTTTAGTACCGTTGTTTAATATGAATGTTGACAGATATTTTTAAAAGGGGACCAATATACAAATTAGTCTACTATGTTGCTCGGGGTTCCAAAAATATCATGACTGGGCCTGCATGGATAGATTTTTTTTGTGAAAGAAGCACTTTGGACAAGACTAATAATACGTTCTAAAATAGGTCTCATTCGGTTAACTAAAATTTAAGAAATGATTTTGTACAGATTGTTACACAAACTAATTGGCCTAAAATGACTTGTCATGGTAGGACTTGCTGCTTTCTGAATCAGAGTAATGTGAGTACGATTAATGACAACATTGAAGACAAATTGGCTACCTTAGGAGACAAATTGTCACCCCAAGTCATTCACCCATCACTTTACCATCCTACTCTATCCCCATAGCCTTTGAATTTAAGAGCATAGCTTGCTTATTTTCAACAACGTAGATCACTCTTGTTGACAATGGTAGCAACCCAATTAATTAAGTAGTTGAAGATTTTGGCTATAAAAGGTCATACTTGCATCAGTAGAGATAATCAAGCAATGAATCAAGTTTTATCAAAACACAATGAGTGTTGTGTAAGGTTGAGAAAATGAGTCTCCCTTCCCCTTTCGATCAATTCTTGTGAGTGAAGTATAGATTAGTCTATCAATTCCTCACAGTTGAAGTATAGAACCCTCTAATTTGAGAATTCAAATTGGAGTTTTATCTATCCTAACCCATCCCCTATCCATCCGATGTCAAATTTGGTATCAAAGCATAAGGTTTGATTACCTGTTGATCTGCTGCTTGTTTGCTGCCATCAAATCCATCGTCCATCATCAATTCTTCATCACCATCTTCATCTTGAGTTATCATCCACATCGTGATTCAGAGATTTCCAAAAAAAAAAAAAAAAATTGCTGCGTACTATTTCCTCATCAGCCATCGTTACTCTGTGATTTTCAATGATGTTTTCCTTTCTTTCCAAATTCCAGTAGCATAGAAAAAAAAGGGGAGAGAAACAGGAAAGTTTAGGCGTGTGAAAACACATGCTACAATTCCCTCAAAAGGTTCATATTCTTTTCCTATTTAATGGTCCACGTGACTCTTTCATACTGCAACTTTTCCTATCAATTCACATACTGCAACTTTTCCTATTAAATTATTAATTCACTTCCTTTATTTTAGTTACAAGCGTACGCACGCAACCCTTTTATTATTAACTTTGCTTTGATTTTCTTTCTACTAGAATTATGTTTTTATTTGTTTAATCTATTCATGGACCTAAAAAAAAGTGCCAAAAAAGATAGAGAGTTAAAAAAAGAGAGTATTGTGCATTATTAAAAAAAAGAGTGAAAAAAATAGTAGTACAAAAACAAAGAAACAAAAAAAAAGAAGAAAAAGAAATATTTTTTTGTATATTTTTTTCTTTGTTTTTTTTTCAGGTAACAAAAATGCCACCAAGACCACGACGTGGAGGACATAATCATCGTTCAGTTAGCGATGCTACTATAGCCGATCTTCAACAGGAGATCCAACGATTGCAGGAACGGCTTGCTCGATACGAAGGTCCAAACAATCAATCGGGATGTGAACAAACCGAAGGAAATCATGATGAAGAAAATCCATTTCACCATTCCGATGACTCTTCATCATCAGAATCATCTATTCCACAACGCGCAGTTCATATCCGATCTCATGAACGAGATTTGGGTATAAAAGTGGAGAATCCCGATTTTGAAGGAGATATCCACCCAGATGACTTCATTGAATGGCTCCATACTGTCGAGCGTGTCTTTGATTTAAAAGACATTCCCGATGACTGCAAGGTCAAGTTGGTTGCTATTAAACTCAAAAAGCATGCATCAATCTGGTGGGAAAATTTAAAGCGCCAATGAGAAAAAGAAGGTCGCCGCAAGATCCGTACGTGGGAAAAAATGAAGTGAGAACTCAAACGCAAATTTTTGCCCAGTCATTTTCAGCTTGATACTTTCCTAAAGTTTCAAAGCCTCCGACAAGGAGGAAATTCTGTTGCTCAATATGCTGCAGAATTAGAAGAATTATCTATGAAGTGTGACAACTCTGAGCGAGAGGAACAAACCATGGCTAGATTTCTAGCTGGTTTGGAACTCAAAATTCGCAACGTCGTACAACTCCAACAGTATTGGACGTTGGATGATGTGGTGAAGTTATCCCTTGAAGTTGAAAAGCAACAGAAAAATGAAAGAGAAACTTTGAAGGGAACAACAAGAGATGGGTCTAGATACGACACAACCTCATCAAGGCCACCTCCGAGGCCTACAACGTCTCTACCACCAAAGAAGGGAGGGACCTTAGTTGGGATAAGCAAACCAACAAGGTTGAGGAGTAGCAATACTCGGTGCTTCAAGAGCCAAGGCTTGGGATATTATGCATCTAAATGTCCGAACGCCAAGATTATCACCTTTGTGGAGGAGAAAGCTTTTGATGAAAGTTTTCTAAATGGAGAAGAAGGCCCAGAGAATGATGACCCACAAGAGATTGTGCAGGCCGATGAAGGAGAATCACTGGTGATTCGCCATGTATTAAATGCTTCTCTTGCAAAAGAAGACAACTGGCTTCGTAACATCTTCCACACCCGATGTACTTCCCAAGGGAAGGTATGTGATGTCATCATTGATAGTGGAAGTTGCGAAAATGTTGTCGCCGCGACCATGGTGGAAAAGTTGAAGTTGCCAACCCAGGATCATCCTTATCCATATAAGCTCACATGGCTTAAAAACGGCAACGATCTCAAAGTTGCTAAACGCTGCCTTGTTGACTTCTCAATTGACAAGAAGTATCATGACAAGGTATGGTGTGATGTCATCCCTATGGATGCATGTCACATTCTCCTTGGCCGACTCTGGAAATATGATCGACATGTCATACATGATAGGAACAAGAACACGTACTCGTTTGGAAAAGATGGAACAAGGATCATGTTGGCACCATTCAAAGGTCCAACTCAATGGAAGCCAGCTCAGAGCCAGGACCACATTGTGTCCAAATCCATGTTCACTCCGGCATTGCAAGAATCTGAGATTGCTTGTGCCTTGGTGCTGCTAGAAGAAAACAAAGGGAGCGAAATGGTCCCAGACCAGGTCAAACCGCTCTTACAAGAATTCTAGGAAGTAATACCAGATGAAATTCCTGCTGGATTACCTCCTATGCGGGACATACAACATGGCATTGATCTTGTCCCTGGAGGAGTTATTCCTAACAAAGCAGCCTACAGGATGAGCCCAAAGGAACACGAGGAGTTGCAATGACAAGTTTCGGAGCTCTTAGAAAAAGGATTAGTCGGGGAAAGCGTCAGCCCTTGTGCAGTCCCAGCCCTTCTTGTTCCAAAAAAAAGATGGAACTTGGCGCATATGTGTTGACAGTCGTGCTGTCAATAGGATCACCATTAAGTATCGCTATCCAATTCCTCGACTTGATGACCTACTTGATCAACTTCACAATGCTGCTATTTTCAAAGATAGATTTGAGAAGTGGGTATCATCATATTCGAATGCGCCCAGGAGATGAATGGAAGACTGCCTTCAAGACAAGAGATGGGCTATACGAGTGGATGGTTATGCCATTTGGTCTTTCAAATGCTCCTAGCACCTTCATGAGGTTGATGAACTAAGTATTCCGACCATTCATCGGAAAGTTTGTCGTCGTCTATTCGATGACATATTGGTGTACAGTCTCAATCCTGAAGAACACTTACACCATTTGAGGGAGATTTTTCAAGTTATTCATCAACAGAAGCTTTATGCCAACTTGAAGAAGTGTCATTTTATGACTGATCAAGTGACCTTTCTCGGGTATATTGTATCTACCTGTGGAATCGAGATGGATCTTGAAAAGGTTGAAGCTATCATCAGTTGGCCAACACCAAATTCAATTCATGATGTTAGAAGCTTTCATGGCCTGGCTTCGTTCTACCGACGAATTGTGAAGAACTTCAGCACTATTGCTGCACCAATCACCGAGGTTATCAAGAAGGAAAAGTTTGAGTGGAACTCGTCCGCCCAATGAAGCTTTGAAGAATTAAAGAAAACTATTACAAAGGCTCCTATCTTAGCGTTGCCAGATTTTGAGAAGGTGTTTGAAGTTGATTGTGATGCCTCAGGAGTTGGGACCGGCGCGGTCCTAAGTCAAGACGGACAACCTATTGCGTTTTTCAGTGAAAAGTTCAGCGAATCCAAGCGTAAATATTCAACCTATGAGAAGGAATTTTATGCTATAGTTCGTGCCCTTGATCATTGGAGTCATTACTTACTGGCCAAAGAGTTTGTACTCTATTCAAATCATGAAGCACTCAAGTATCTACATAGCCAGCATAAGCTTCAACGACGTCATGCTAAATGGAGGGAGTTCCTATCCACATTTCATTTTATGCTGAAACACAAATCTGGAACTCAAAATAAAGTTGCTGACGCATTAAGCAGGCGACATGCCTTATTGTCCACCCTCCAAGTGAAGGTAGTTGGTTTTGAGGTCCTAAAAGAACTATATGAAGAAGATGCTGAATTTGGAAAGATATGGAAGAAATGTGTTGAAGGGCCTTATAAACAATTTCATCGTCAATATGGATACTTGTTTCAAGGCAATCAATTGTGCATACCTCAGAGTTCCCTTCGTGAGATGATTTTGAATGAGTGTCATGCAAGTGGTCTTGCTGGACACTTTGGGCGTGACAAAACATTGGGAATCATATCGGAGCACTTCTTTTGGCCTCATTTGGCGCGAGATGTTGACAAATATATCAAAAGGTTAATACTTGTCACATTGCAAAGTCTCGAGCACAAAACACAGGTCTTTACACACCTTTACCTGTGCTTGAAGCTCCGTGGGAAGATGTCAGCATGGATTTTGTTGTTGGGTTACCTCGCACCCAAAGAAATAAGGATTCTATCATGGTGGTCGTTGATCGATTTTTTAAAATGACTCATTTTGTGCCATGTCACAAGACCCATGATGCCAGCCAAATTGCTGACCTTTATTTTTGAGAGATTGTCCGTCTCCACGAGATTCCAAAACCATCACTTCAGATCGAGATGTGAAGTTCATGAGTCACTTTTAGCGAACCTTATGGCATAAGTTAGGAACGCAACTGCAATTCAGTTCTGCTATACATCCACAAACTGATGGTCAAAATGAAGTCGTCAACCGCACTCTAGGCAACTTGCTCAGAAGTTTTGTTGGAAAGAATCTTCGTCAGTGGGATTTGACTCTTGCTCAAGTAGAGTTCGCTTACAACTCATCTCCGAGTCAAACTACTGTCCTTTCAAAACCATGTATGGTAAGAATCCCATTACACCGGTGGAATTAGCTCCTTTGGCTACACTTGATCGCTTTAGCAGTGATGCCGAGGAAAGAGCTAAAGAAATCAAAATGTTGCATGATAAGGTGAGAAACCAAATCGCCAGACAGAATGCAAAATATTAACAGCAGGCTAACAAATTTCGTAAGCCAGCTGCTTTCAAGGAAGGAGATTTGGTTTGGATTCATCTGAGGAAGGAAAGATTCCCTCCAGGCCCATATGGGAAGCTCAAACCTAGAGTCGATGGACCTTTCAAAGTCTTGGAACGAATCAGAGAGAATGCGTACAAGCTAAGCTTCCTGGAGAATATAATGTTTCCGCCACTTTCAATGTTGTTGATTTGTCTCCATATTAAGAGCATGAAGAAGAGCCAAGACTCAAGGACGAGTCTTCTCCAACAAGGGGAGCTTGACAACATTGAAGACAAATTGGCTACCTTAGGAGACAAATTGCCACCCCAAGTCATTCACCCATCACTCTACCATCCTACTCTATCCCCATAGCCTTTGAATTTAAGAGCATAGCTTGCTTATTTTCAACAAAGTAGATCACTCTTGTTGACAATGGTGGCTACCCAATTAATTAAGTAGTTGAAGATTTTGGCTATAAAAGGCCATACTTGTATCAATAGAGATAATCAAGCAATGAATCAAGTTTTATCAAAACACAATGAGTGTTGTGTAAGGTTGAGAAAGTGAGTCTCCTTTCCCCTTTCTATCAATTCCCGTGAGTGAAGTATAGATTAGTCTATCAATACCTCCCAGTTGAAGTATAGAGCCCTCTAATTTGAGAATTCAAATTGGAGTTTTATCTATCCTAACCCATCCCCTATCCATCCGTATCAATTAACCTCTCTAAGTAATTTACAAATGTTAAAAAAAAAAAATCCAAGATGCACCTAATGATATAGGGCCCATTAATGTGCCAATGTTTTTGAAAAAAAAAACAACCCTGCCCCAAAACCATTGGGACCTGGAGCCTTAGAAGGATCCCTTTGAAAAACATCTTTAACTTCTTGAGGAGATAAAAAAATAAGCATATTGTTGTCCTCTTCGATAACCATTTTGGAAAAATTAGAATTTAAATGTTGGTTCAAGCTCCTCCTTTTGGGATTTGAAGCGAGAAGAGAAATCAGAAACAGATCTATCTTCAATACCAGATTTTTCATCTAACCACACTCCAACTTCATCTTTGATACGATATGATAGTATATTTACGCTTACGAGCCTTAAGGCACCGATAAAAGAATTTAGAGTTTCAGTCACCTCCAAAGGAAAAGCCATACTCACGAGAAAGTTTTTGAAGGGTTAGGTTTGGAAAAACCAAACCCTAAACCTAAGAATAAATGTTTCTAATAAAAATGGAAATATTTTACTTCCACCAAGATTTTAACCGTGGTAGAGAGTTTGAAAGTTAAAAGAGTGTTTTTACTTAGCTACTACATCTTTAGTATTATAAAATGTCAACTTACAAAAAAAAAAAAAATCATACATATAAGTTACAAATAATATGAATAATTAAAATAAGGGAAATTCCAAATGATAGGCACCAACTAATGGGTATTCCAAATGGTAGACATCTTTTTGACCTATTTCAAATGGTAGGCTTCATAACAAAAAAAATTCATTCTGTAGGCATTCTCTTTAACTGTCGTTAAGTAGGAAAAAATAAAATAAAATCAAAAAAAAAATTGAAGTTTGAATTCATTCGCACAGGAACGTTTAGTTTCTCCAATCAAGCACACAAATACTCCAGTGTCTCCAACCAAGCATTATATATAGTTCCATAATTCTTACTTGTGCTAATTGCTAATAAGTTTGTGGATTTTGGGTTTTTCTACCCTAAAAATTTGTCTAAATACTCAAACCCTAAAAATTTGACACACATACCCGAGTCAGGCAGGGTGCTCTGCGTCGTTCGTCTGCAGCAAGCTACCGCCGGCGACAGATTCAGGTCGGTTCGGGTGAGACCGCCGACGATGGAGCTGTTCGTGTACTTCTGCGTGGTTCAACTGAGTCAGGTAGGATGAAGGTCTGCGTCGTTCGTCTGCAGCAGGCGACCGCCGGTGACAGACTCACGCCGGTGAAGGAAGCAACCGCCGACGATGGAGGAGGGCAGCAGTCGACCATCGTTCGTCGGCAATTGGGGGTGGAGCAGGCAGGGGGTTTGGTTCCAATGAAGCAGTGAATCGTTCCTTTGCGGATGAATTCAAAACTTCAATTTTTTTTTATTTTATTTTATTTTTTCCCTACTTAATGACAGTTAAAGGAGAATGCCTACAGAATGGATTTTTTTTTTGTTATGAAGCCTACCATTTGGATTAGGTAAAAAAGATGTCTTCCATTTGGAATACCCATTAGTTGGTGCCTACCATTTATAATTTCCCTTAAAATAATATTCATTAGCTTTTTATATAAAAAAATATTCATGAATTAATCTTTCTTCTACCAAATTTACTAATATAATATATCAATCCAAATATAAAAATATATTAAAGTAAAATATAAGAGATATTAAAGTATAAAACTCTCATTAAAAGCCTATATTATTGTTCAATTTTTTCAATAAATGTAAAAAATTAAAATAAAATTTTCATTAACATTACAAAAAAGTTAAATTAATAATTACATAAGTGATTAAGCCTCATGTGGTAAATGAATATAAAATACGTCTCAAAATTGTCTCAATGTTATGTATAAAATAAAAGATTGATATCATTATTTATAACGAGTAAATATTATTTTCTTATTAGAAAAAAGTGGCAAAAGAATTACGTAGTACAAATGAAATCACCACCAAATATATAAATTGTAAGTTCATAAAAAAATTAACATTAAAATTCTTTATTTTAAGATAATTTATACACTGAAATTACATAAATAATGATAGTACAATTGTTGTATAATTTTATTTATTACTCCCTCGTTTTTTATCTGTCATTTACGTTTTTCATATAAGATTTTTATAAAAAATATAATATTAACTTTTCTAATAGTATTTTTTTTATTACGAATCTAACAACATCAATTTTGTATGATGCATCAATATATAAATTAATATTTTAATGGTCAAAATTTTTGGCACAATTTCCTAAGTGAGATATAATAAAAAAGGGAGGGAGCATTTTATAATGATTATTTGAATTAATGATTGTAAATAAACTAGGATTGTAAACTATATATAGAATTTTCATATATATTATGGGGAAAATTTAGTTAAAATGACATATAAAATAAGAACAACGGCATATTTAAACTAACATCCGTTAAAATAGTGACACTTACTTGGCGCGCAAGCTAAATGTCACCCAACCGACTTAGGTAAGCGAAAAAAAAAAAAAAAGTAATTGGTGCGATTTGCTTGCTATAAATACCACAGGTTAGGGTTCCTGTTACAAATCTGCAGAAAGATCAAAGAAGTTGTAGATTGAAGATCGACGATCGAATTTTGAATTGAAGATGGCTCCGAATGTTGTTCGATTCAGCGGTGAAGAGTGCATGGGTCGCTATCTTGATCTTCACGAACATTATCACAGGTACAATAGTTTCGCTGGCCCTTTGGATTACCCTACTTATCTCTCTCAATTGTCTGATAATCTTGCATCTTCATCTTCATCGTCGATGAATTCATCATTCAAGGCTTCGAATCCAGCAGAGTACAGAGATTACCTGATTCATCTCTTGCAATATTTGGTATCGTTCATGGATCGCACGAATCCATTGATGGATTTGGATCGTTGTTTGTCCTCCGAGGTCAATGCTCTAATCAAGCAATCGAGCATGAAAGGGAAGAATAATGGCGTCGTAGTACTCATGGAAGCGAAGTTGAGAAAATTGTGTGTGTTGTTGAAAGACGCCATTGAGCGAACGAAGAAGCATGTTATCAGTAGGTCAGCCATGACTTTCAAAGAGCTCGAAGATGATCGTCTGTACAATCAAGGCGAACAAGAACATGAAGATGAAGATGAAGAAGAAGAGGATGTGAATCGTAGCCATGGAAGTAGTCGCGAATGTAATTCCATGCCGTTGTGGATGTATAAACTCCACGGGCTCAAGCATCGATTCAAGTGTGAAATCTGCGGAGATTGCACTTACAGAGGTAGGAGGGAGTTCGAGAAGCACTTTGGAGATGCTCGACACCAGTTTGGATTGTGTTGTCTCGGAATCCCGAATGAATACAGCAAGTGTTTCCGTGAGATAACCCTAATTGCCGATGCACAAAGCCTGTGGAAGGAGATGCAGCGAAAGCAAGGGCTTTCGAGGTGGGATCCTGAAGAAGGCGAGGAATTCGAGGATGAAGATGGTAATGTCTATGATAGAAAGACTTTCAACTATCTCAAGAGGCAGCGTTTGATCTGATAATTTTGATTTGCTGTTACTACTTTTATCTTCTTAAAAAAAGTTTTGGTTTGTTAGATGACACTGTCCTTTCTAGTTTCTACTGTAGTTTTCTTCAATCTATAATAACAATCCATGATTTGTATTTTTTCAGCAGTTATATTACTTTTCTTCTAACATGATGTTCTTTCTTGTCATATATAGTGTGTTCCGCTTGCTGATGCTTGTCGTTGAACTCGATGCAGAAGATGATCCATTGTCTCAAGCTTTTTGGTTTGATCCATGACACACTCCTTACTTTCTTCATTTGTGAATTGTGATCGTCTCCTTGAAATTGAATTCAACCCCTGTTCATGTTCTTTCATCTGGGTAAAAGTTTTGGTGATTCTTAAATACACTGTTGTGTGTGTTGATTAATCATGTTGCTTTATGCTGAGAGTTCGTCATTCTTCAGCTTTTTACAGGTTTTTTTTTTTGGGTATTTGTTTCGCCTAGTTTCGAGTTTCCAAGTGTTGTGTTCTATGTGCTGTGTCTGAAACATGTTATTGTGGAGTTGAACAAGTCAGTCTTAGTCCATAACTCTGCCTAGTTTTATTATTGCGGGATGCGATAACCCTTCGTCTATCCAAGTGTTTCAACTAATGAGGGACTATGGGACTAACTATGAATACATTTTCACACACTGGCAGCTTATTGTGCTAAAAGATACACAAGAGGCAAGAGTACATCAGTTAGACACCCTAGGTGGCCATTAAAGCTTAGTGCAGCTCTGGTATGAATGGAGTCAAACACTATACATATTAATAGTTTTTTCCTTTTGGTTTCTCTTACTCTTCAACTCTAGACTCTACAACATTCTCTGTATAATGACAAGCTTTTAGATTTGAGGCCGGTTATCATCAATCTAAAACTGAAAACGGTGAGCATGCATTGGAAAGAACAGTTTCCTTTTTGCAAGAGCTTGTATTCCTTAAGTCCTCCCATTCATTAATCTCATAAGCGTCTCACTAGTAGGTGGTTGCTCTTTATTTATGTGTGAACTAACAAAATTAAAATTTGGACATAGGATAAACAACCTCTTCTAGTTCTTATGCATATAATATATATATCAATCATCAGATCTTAAGGGTACTGTCGGTTAACAAATAAGATGGTTAGCCTTGTAGAAATAATAGGCATGTGGATTGCCCTTCCTTCAATCCATCTACACCTTTTGTAGGAGGGAACCATTTTTGACATTGACCTATTCTCTGAATTTTCATTTGGAAAATCTTCTTGGCGTCCCTTTTTTCTTCTCCAGACTGCATTGTGGGAAAACTTACAACTTTAGGCTCAACAGCATTTGGCTAAAATTCTGTCATGAAAAGTAATCTAAAATGTTCGTACGCCCCACCAGTAATTTGTTCCGATCCTCATCTTCGTCAAAATTTGAAGACTTCAAAACTAGTTTTGGGCATTGAGTTCTGAATCACTCCTGGTACTTCGGTTTCTTGATCGTCAATGACGGAGTACATAAAGACAATGAACACCCAAATTTCAGGCAAGCTTATGGATCTTCATTGGTTCCAAGGCATCGAATGAATTTTGAATTCACTGGGATCTATGTTGAAGGTGATACCTTAATTGTAACCCATATGTTGATCAAGGTTAAAAAAAAGTCGTGTAAAATTTTACTCTGAGAAAGGAATCAAATGAACGCATCTTGCAAGTTCGAATTGTTCAGCTTTTATGCTTGATTGTGCTTAAATATCGTAAGCTTGCTAATTAAGTTGATGTGATGATGTGTAGAAATTATGGGATGCTGCTTTTGTACTGCCAAGTTCAACAAGTCACTAATCTAATAATTTTGGTAAGGATGCTCTCTTGATTATGCCAATTCTTCAATTAATCGGTTTTGCCTGTTTTCCTGTGAGTATTCGAATTTCTGATTTATGCCAATTCTTCGAAATACTAGCAAAACTATTGTCCCCTTTCCCCAGTTAAGTTACTAGGAAGCTTGGTCAATAGTAAGCTTGGTACCTTGTCGACTTACCTTATTAGATTAGTGCTTATTTTTGTGATCAGTAGTAGCCAAACCGCATACGGATGATCCAGACTCTACCTACAGGTACTGAGAGAGATGGAAACAGTGTCGAAGAAATTCTTTTTTATACACAACCCACTCGTAATTTCTCACATATAAAAGTAAATTATTGACCTTTAAAATAAGAAAGAGTAGTCAGTGATCAAAGAGACACCTTTTACTAAATTAAAATCAATCTCTAGGCAAACATTTGACCTTCTCCATTCTTAAGTTTGTTTGCTCAAGAAAGCTCGCATGTAATCTCTTATTTAACTAGCATAACTCCTGCCCAAGAGTTACTACATCAGCTTCCTTTTGAGGGCTTCCTTCAGACACAAATCCATCCTACAACTCTGCTATTTTCCCTCCTTGATCACAAACTACTCTCTGCCATGCTTGAGTTATTTTTGTGAACTTGGTAGCTTATTATATTCTACCTTGTTTGACTTATTTATGATACTTGTAAACTTGGTTACCTAAGCACCTTGTTTGACTTATTCATGATACTTGTAAACTTGGTTACCTAAGCCTATTAGCTCAAATGGTAGAGCATTTGTGTATTCACATCAAAGTTATCAGGAACGCTTCCTGGGTCGTTAGTCCCGGAACGCGGGTCTAGTTTTGACTTCGGAATGCTTGCTCATGGATCGCGGGTCGCAGACATATGTCGCGTTCCTGGTAACTATGATTTATGCAAACATTGTGGGTTCAATTCCCATATAGGCTATCATGGGACTTGGCAGCTAGTCAACTACTGCTTGGCCTTGTGGACATTTTGTACTATTGGTAAAAATGTTCAGAAAACAGAAATATAGAAGAGGGATGTGAGGGATTTATGCCATTTTGATTGTGCTCTATATTGCTTGATCATTGTGCGTGTGTATTACAAAATGAGGGTCGATTCTTTTATCCACAAAATCGAGTCTCGTTGATCCCTTGAACAAGCTTCATGATTGGAATCACGTATGTCCCTTGAAGTCACTATAAATTTTTCATGTTGCCCCACTGATTGCCATCCCCCCCCCCCTAAACACCCACACACCAACAAAAAAAGGGGGAAAAACCCAAAATTAACTGATTGTCATTATATGTGTTGTATCATCAGTTAATTAGATTCAATTTGAACTCTTATCTTCCAGGTGTAATTTAAGAACTTTTATTCCTGAGCTCTAGGAAGCTATCTTTTGTATAGATTGACTTGTCTTTCTAAGTAGGTGCAGGGATATTACTTGTTCTTCTCCTAGCAGTAGGAAGCTAATCTTTTGTATGGATGTATAAGAAAGCAAATGGACAAGAAACGCAAAGAGAAGTTCTTCGTTCTAAACGGGGCAAAATTCTTGAAGTAGAATATCGAAAGGTCATTGTTCCATCAACAACATCAGAATCTTCAAATCAGAGAAGCTTGATGTAGCTACTGACAACCTCAGTGACAACAGAATTATTGCGGAAGGAGGTTTAGGCGCTGTTTACAAGGGATACTTGTCCCGATATTCACAGAGACATCAAGCCAAAAAACATCCTCCTAGACAACTGCTACTCAGAAAAGGTTGCCGACTTCGGCTGCTCGAAAGAGATGTGCACTTTGGTCCAAGGAACTCGGGGCTATCTAGACCCGGAGTACCTACAAACAAGCCAGTTAACCAGGAAGAGCGAGGTGTACAGCTTTGGAGTTGTCCTCCTAGAGCTCATTACAGGGCTAAAGGCTGTTTCCTTCAAGAGCCCCGAGGAGCAACGGAGCTTGGTGCATTACTTCCCCACTAATACCCTCCCCTTCTAAAACCAAACAGACTATTATAGTACTTTATGTTGCAACTTTTTTCAATGATCACGTTTCGGAATGTGGAACTTTATTTGCAAGTGATTATGCATTATTGAAATCAAATATTGTTGAAATTAGGTATAAAATGTATGAAGTTGGCTAATAGTATTAAATTTTTTAGGTTTTATTTTTCAAAATAAAAATTTCCAGGTAGTAGGACCTGCAGACCTGCTGACCCGAAGCTGCGTCGGGTTTGGATCAGGGATGCCCCAATCTGAAGTCAGGTTTGGGGCGGTAGGTCAGGGACTGCTAACCCGATTGACTTACCTAATGTGTGACTCGATAGATGAATACATATGCTTTCTCTCGTTGACAATGAGGATGATATTTTCAAAATTCAAACGTAATATATATATTGGTATTGAAATTGTAAATGTCGGATAATTTAAAGTATGGTAGTTAAAATTGGTATTGGTAGAATTTTCATAATTTAAAATAGTAAAAGATAGTTAAATGAAAATGAAGGCAATAGCTGGCGTTTTGTCTATTTTTATTGAACTTTTAAAATTTGAACAACTACAAGGTACTCCCTCCTTTCGAAATTAAGTGTCACTTGGGACACAATTTAAAAGATCAAGAAAACTTCTCATCTACATTAATTTAGTGCATTGGAAACATGAAAATGTTGAATAAAATGATGAATAAAAAAGGAAAAATGTGAATAAAAAAGAAAAAAGAATGAAAACGATGTAATTAATAAGGTTAATTAGATAAATTAGTAATTAATGTGCTATTGGAAATATAAAGTGACAGATATTATGGGAAAAAAGAAAGTTAGTTAAAGTGACAGATAATATGGGAAGGAGGGAGTATATTTTATGTGTAATACAATCTCCATCCCAAAATATTTATCCTCATAAGTCATAACTAATTTCTTTGTCACAAAATATTTATTACTCTATAATCATAATAATTGTAATTTTTATTATATCCCTAATAAATATTAATAATTTTCTTTTAATTAATATCTGTCATTTTTACACATCAATAATGTAGGGATAATAATAATAGTCACATATTTTCACTATAATTTCCAGATATATAGGACCCCAAATAATTTTACCGCGTCTCAAAAAGTATTTCCAAGGGTTTATTTCGAACGTTTGTAAACTCCTTTTTTTTTTTTAAAAATCCCATTTATATATTGTTGGTTTCGATAAATTAACGGAGTATGAATTTTCACTGCTCTGAACATCGTCCGTCGTCGCAATTGCAAGCCTTCTGAAGCAAAGCTAGTGTTCCGTTCATCATAATCACCAGGTAATTTTGATCAATTCACCAAATTCTACTCCTTTTCTGTGATCTCAATCCTATTATTTGGTACTCTATTCAACTGGGTTCCAATTTCTCGATCCAGTTTTAACTTTAGGGTTTCATTCAATGTCGTCGATTTTCCCATTTGGTACTGTATGCAACTGCAGGGGATAGTGATTCCATGGATTCTTCGGGTTTGGTCGATAATGGCGGGCCTAAAACTTGCACTGTCACTGCGGCGGACATCAATGGTGGTTCTGTTGTGCTAGAAAACTCGGTTGAGATTGATTCTGATAGCAAGGGTTTAGTCGAGGGACATCAATCGGTTGAAAAACCATTGAATGATGATGCTAGATTTGGTAGAGAGTATGATGAGGAAATGTTACCTTCTGCAGATTCAGAAAAAACTGTATGTGGTAAGTCTGCGATGAGCAATGAAGTCGAACAAGGGGTTGAATCAGAGATTGATTCTGATAGCAAGGGTTTAGTTGAGGGACATCAATCGGTTCGAAATCCATTGAATGATGATGGTGAAAAAACTGTAGTAGTTGAATCAGAGGAGGTTGAGGATGGTGAAAGGAGCAAAAACAAAGCGGAATTTCGTGCGCCGGATTTGGTTTGGGGCAAAGTGAGGAGCCATCCATGGTGGCCCGGCCAGATCATCGCGCCAAGCGATGCATCGGATAAGGCTCGAAAACATTCCGTGGCCCACAGTTATTTGGTTGCTTACTTTGGGGATCATACCTTTGCTTGGAATCGCAAGGCGAAGTTGAAACCATTTGTTCCACATTTTTCTCAGCTGGTGAAACAGACTGGCATGGAGGCGTTTCGACATGCTGTGGGATGTGCTTTGGATGAGGTTTCGAGGCGTGTGGTATTCGGGCTTTCGTGTGCCTGCGTAAATGATGATGTTCGGCGTGGATTGAAAACCCAGGTCGTCGACAATGCTGGGGTCAAGGAGCCGCAAATTCAGCACGAACAACAAGCTGACGGGTGTTTTACTGCATCAAGTTTTCGGCCCGTGGAGCTTCTTGATTATGTGACCAGTTTGGCTGTGGAGCCGCATGCGGAAGTTGATAAGCTAGAATATGTCACGGCTCGAGGACGAATCTCCGCCTTCTATAGATGGAAAGGGTATTACCATCTTCCTGAGTTTGGACCGTTGGTAGGATATGTGAATAATGAAGCTGATGCTCCGATTACTACTCATCAGAAGGAAGAAAAAGCCGAAGTGATTGATGCTCATAAAGTTGATGAAGAAGTTACCCTTAAAGAACACGGTCGGAAAAGGAAGAACTTGTCTGGTAATAATAGTTTTCATCCGACCAAAAAAGAGAAGTGCTTGGCTGATATGGTGCTTGAGAAAAAGGGCTCATACAAGAGAGACCGTGATGAGAAGAAAACTCAAGGAAAAGCTGACAGGAAGATTTCATCTTCTTCTAGTACTGGAAATGCATCTGAAATGTCGAACACCAGCTCGAAAACTGAGAATCCGAAAGATGCAAAGCCTTGTTTTAGAGTTGGAGCAAGCATTCTGAGAGTTGCAGGCGAGCTGAGTAAGCCGTCGCCCTTGCTGAAACTTGATGCTTCGTCGACGTGTGTGGCTAAAGAAGGTGGCAGTAAGAGAAACAAAAGTAGGTATGTCCTGCTCAGCATGCATGCATTCTTGTGATGAAATACTATACTTTGAAATTTCTTTTTCTGATTCTCAGAATTCAGTTGTGCAGGACAAGGAAGATGACATCTCACGAGCGCACGAGGAATCCGGGGTTACAGATGTAATTGAGGAAGGCCAGGAGTCTGATGAGAAAATGCAGCCAACAGCTTTAACTTTGAAATTCACTGACATCGATTCCATCCCTTCAGAAGCGAAACTGAATCAAATATTCAGCCACTTTGGTGCTTTGAGAGAGTCGGAAACGCAAATCCTGACCAAGAAAACCTGCGCCAGGGTGGTGTTCGAGAGACGTTTAGACGCAGAGACGGCTTTCAGCAGTTCCGGGAAGTTCGAAACTTTCGGACCTTCTCTTGTTTGTTACCGGCTCAATGATTTGTCATCATCTCCACGCAAATTTCCATCAAGAACAAAAGGGGATTCACCTCAGAAAGGAAATGAAACTTGATACCGGTCATTTCTGAGTCACACGGACCATTGCCTACTTCAAGTTTAGTAATATTCCGTGCAGCGCATCTTCTTATGACCAGTCGGGTTTACTAGGTTACTCAGCTTGGTGACAATGTTTTGGTACAGATACGAACTTGCTTCTAATTCAAATATCTTCTGCAATCTGTTAGTTACCAATTAGACTTTGTTCGATATCATGATATAGGAGATCGTTTTGGCTTCTTAGCTTGTTGGTGCTTATGTACTATTGTCTACAATGCCTTTTGGTCCGAGAATGTAATGCAGTAGCAAAAACATCAATAGTGAAATGAAATTTGTGGGGAAATCACCCGACAAAGATTCTGCCTTTTTCTTTATTTCTTGCATATTTTGTTCAGTTACGAGTTGAAAATTCAGGCCATTGCATAGTTTTGTCTTGAAATGTAACGAACGTATTTGCTGTCTGACATTCAAATGGCTGAATACAGTATCAGTATGCACTGTCAGAGTATCAGTATCAGCATTGCTGCAATAACAAAGTGAGCAAGTATTGTTCAGAAACGTCGTTTACTACTAAAGACGAACTGTTTTTACAGGAATCTGAACGAGGAAATCATGGTGGGAAAGAGGAACGTCGAGCACTTGGATCCCAAATCGATCTGAAACAGTTTGATTAAGTTGATCCGGTTCATACTCATTGAGTGCTTAGACGCTTACACTAAAGAAACAAGACTAAACAAACCCAGTACTCCTGATTCCTGAAACCAGCTTGCACCAAACAAACACAAAAAAAGCACACCCCATAACTACACAAACACACCACAATTAACCCTTAATCATAATTGGGGGAGGTGAAGGGCCTGCTCGGCATGGTCAACGATGGCGATCCGGTCCAGCGACCCGTACAGGAACTGCTCGAACTTGTACGGCAGAGCGACCACCCCGCTGCCCTCGACCTTCGTCTGGAAATGGACCCAGTGCATCTGTGGGATCCACGTGGACCTGTAATGCTCCAGCAGGTGTCGGAACCCCTTCTTCAGCCTGAGCAGCGCCGCCTCGTAGTTCATGTCGGCGCACGGGAGGCCGCCGGCCTTGGCCTGGAGCCACGTGCGCTGCACCCGGAAGAGCTGGTGGCCGTGGTCTGGCCGCTCCGGGTCTTGGCCATCCCGGAACACGAGAACGGGGACAACGTTGTCCTCGCCCATCTCTGCAAAGGCCTCGGTGAAGTCGACGTTGTCGGGCTGGACTGGGTCGGGGTAGTTGGGGTTGGAGGAGCCGGTGGCGTCTGGGTTGGCTGGGGCGTTGAAGATGGCGGTGAGGGTGGCGTCGATGTAGGCGCCGGAGTCGCTATTGGTGTTGTGGTCTCCTCGGGCACCACTGACATGGTGGTCATCATCATCATTATCATGATGGTCATCATCCTTTTCAGAGCCACCACCGCCACCACCACCATCACGGTCGCCGTGGTCATCATCATCATCTTCCCCTCCGGAACCACCGCCACCATCATCATCATCATCATCGCCACCAGGATCACCATCATCACCATTGTCGTCGTCGTCATCATCCTCATCCTCATCACCACCTCCACCACCACCACCTCCAGAACCACCACCATCTCCACCACCACCACGACCATCATTATCACCATCACCATCACCATCATCATCATCACCACTAGAACCACCTCCTCCTCCACCACCACCTGCACCACCACCACCATCACTACCATCATCATCATCACCACCACCATCATCATCATCATCACCACTGCAGCTGTCACCGGAACTCTCTTGGTCACCACCATCTTCCTCCTCCTCCTCCTCATCATCCCCACCATCACCACCACCACCACCTCGGCCGCCACCATCATCATCTTTGTCATTCCCTACACGACCACTGCCCCGATAACCACCACCTCTACCACCACGGCGACCGCCACAGCTGGCCCTGGCGCCATCGGGCCCACCACTATGCCCATTAGATTCATAATCACTATCAGCTCTGCATGCATGCACGTAAAGTGAAGCTCAATCAATGCAAACTAGCTAGGTACGTAATTAATGAAGAATTAACTAACTAATACAAACTGCATGAAATTAAACAGAGACGATATATATATATGATCAGGAAATTGAAAGGTAATAAAGAAAAATATACGAGTAAGGTTCATAATGATCAGAATCATCATCATCAACTCCTTCAGTATCGTTCTGATCAACACAATCAACACCAGAATCGCTAGCATCATCATCAGAATCTTCTTCACTGCATTCATTGATTAAGTCAAGCTTAATTAACTAACTAATTAACTAACCAGCAGGGTAATTAAAGAAATTAACATGCATGCATGCATGAAACAAAGATTAATTAAGGAGTAATTGAAATGTATAAGAGTCATACAGGTTGCAATTAGCGGACATCATGAAGACAATATCATCCTCCACATATCCATTTCCTCTGCAACGGTCCATTTTAATTAATTTCACCACTCTCAAATAATTCCTCGCAAGATCATGAAAGGTCTCTTATATACTGCACGAAAGACTGTGATAAAAAAAAAATGGCTTTTATGTGTTGGAGCTTCCTGATTGGTTGTTCAACTTAATTTTGATTCTTAGTAATTCAATATTTGTTTGGACCCACAGTCAACTAATTTAACTACTACCCTGGACTCAATATACACCTGATGAAATGAAACTTGATAAATTACTAAATAGACCCTGCAATATCTAGTAAGGTATACTCAATAGTTATAGTTTTTAGTCTTTTTGTCTATTCCTAACCCTCTTTTTTCTCTTTGTATATGTGAAAAACATGTGTATAAGTCTACCTTTCAGTAAATGATTGGTATAATAAATGTTACTTTTGGAAAGTTTTGGTAATTTCCAGTTTGTATGTTAAATGTTATTTTTGGTAAGTACGGTAAATTTCGATAACTTTCGTAAGTTTTTATACCCTCATCCACTTACCATCAAACATTACAGGTATATGCCAAGGTAGACCAAATAACATCTCACTAAACCCATGTTTAAGTTTGAGATTTCGTTTGACGGACCCTACTCTATATAGCAAGGTATGCCTACACATTATGTTTCATAAGAAAAAAAATAGGAGGATTACGAACAAAGAAAATGAAAAAAGAATTTATAGTTATTTGGCCTACTTCACTACATAAATCGATCAGGATCTATTTAATAATTCGTCCTTAAGTTTGGGTAAATTTGATAGGTTTGAATAAATTTAGTAAATTTGGATATAGTCAAAGGCCCTGTTCGGCAAAATTAGTGTTTTAGGTAGCGGATAGAGGTTTATGTAGCGGATAACGGTTTAAGCAGTGGATAACAGTTTAAGTAGCAGATAGCGGATGACTGTTCAAATGAAAGTTGTGTTCGGTAAATTTAGCGGTTGAATTAACAGATTAATGTGAATTGACATAAAAGGATATGAATAATTTTGAAAGATAAAATTTTCAAAGGGTATTTTTTGACCGATAAATATGAAACGCTATACCCCAAACGCTAAACGTTAACTTTATTAGCGTTTCACAAAACGCTCCTTAAAACACTAAATGCTCCTCAAAACGCTAGCTTACCGAACACTAATATTTACGCAATTAGAGTTTTGACTTGGTCAAAACGCTAAACGCTACCCCAAACGCTACTGCCGAACACAGCCAAAATCTCAACTTATTCAAACCTAACAAAATCTATCCAAAATAATAAGAACTTATCAAATTTAAATTTACATTTAACCTATTCAATTTTATCCACGAAGAAAGTAGGTTTTTGATGTATCTATGTTGTTCTACACATATCTTATATAGTTACTCCTATCTCACAAGGACGGTGCTTGACACAGCTAGATTCTAGTGTCTTCAAAGTGCACAACTTTAAAGTATTATATATCTACTTACATGCCATGCTTTTATATATATATATATATATATATATATATATATATATATATATATACACACACACACGCACACACATATTACATACATCCACACACGCGCATATATAGACGTACTCGTATCTTTCATTCTTATGATTATTGTAATGCGAAATTATAAGTGTTTTAATTCAAGATGGTTAATAATCATCTTGAATTTCACCTAAATATGTCCAAACTAAATTATAAGCATATTAAATTATCCTAAATGTATGCTTCACTGCGTTAAGGGTTATAATTATGACTTATAAATTATATCAAAAATATTTATTTATTTATATTTTTTATAAATATAAAACTATGTATGAAATGTACATTCTTTACTATGGTTGATAAAATTAAGCTATCATTAATAATGTTGAGGTTGGTTGTTGTTATTTTTATTTATTAACCTAGCTAATAAGTGTTATATTCTTATATTTGACAAATATATATAATTATTGGAAAAATAATATTAAAAGTTACTTCCTCCGTTTTCATTTATCCGTCGCCTAGGAACTTGTGTTAAAAGCTTTGACTGTTAATATCTTAATTTGCATAATGATTTTTCATACAAAATTGATTTCATTGGATTCATATTGAGAAATAATATTGATATTTTTTTAAAAAAAATTTATATTAGAAATTATTGATTAAAAATTGACACTAAAAACCGTAAATGATAGACAAAAAAGAACGGAGAGAATACAGAAGTATGAATTATGGACAATTCAAAATGTTTATTAACCCTCTTAAATAAAGACATGTCCATTGTTATTCTCAACTAAGCTACTCCTTCTGTTTTCTTTTATCTGTCATTCACGCTTTTTGAGGTCCGTCTTTAATCAACAATTTTACACATAATACTTTTATAAAAAAATACAATATTATACATTTTCAATAGTATTTTTTTATTACGAATCTAATGGTATCAATTTTGTTTGATGAATCATTATAGAAATTAAGATATTAACGATCAAAATTTTTGACAAAATTACCTAGGTGACATTTAAATATAAACGGAAGGAGTACTTTAATTAGTTTCTTGAACTTTTTCCACCTCCATTTACCCAATTTTCGGTTGTCATGGAAATTGTATGGGAAAATTTTCATGGCCCTTGAGATTTGATATGGGATACCTGCAGTGAATCAGAACACATGCTTATTGTGTACCTGCAGTATCTCACAACTGATATATAACAAGAGAATCAGAATCACAAATTACAGTAAGAATATTCACTTTTACTGCATGGCAATATATATTGCATGCACTCTTTTTCACTTTCTTTTTTTGGATATGGGCAGAAGAATATTAGGTGCATGCAGTTTCCATTTGCCATTTACTATGCTTTTGAAAAATAAATATAACATTTTGGGCAACTGATATATAACAAGAGAATCAAAATCACAAATTACAGTAAAGAATATTCACTTTTAATTACTGCATGGCAATATATATATTGCATGCACTCTTTTTCAGTTTCTTTTTTTGGATATGGGCAGAAGAATATTAGGTGCATGCTGTTAATTTCCATTTACCATTTACCATGCTTTTGAAAAATAAATAAACATTTTGGGTAAGAAAATATATATTGCATGCAGTATTAGGTGCATGTTAGTTGAATTGGATGTTGATTGGCCATTTGATTTTCACATGAAATTTCGTGCATGTACTTGTAGTTTGTACGTACCAATGGTACCATTCCCAAGTCCTAAATCACATCAATTGTACTCCCTCTTCTCGTTTTCTGTGTTACTCGTATTTGTTAAATCCTCGTCCGTGCTTTTTAATATGTTATTTATAATTTTTATTGTCAATCTTTAATCAATAATTTTTAATATAGATTTTTTTAAAAAATACATAATATTATATTTTTTAATAGTATTTTTTGTTACAAATTTATTGACATCAATTTTGTATGATAAATCATTATAGAAATTAAGATATTAACGGTCAAAATTTTTGACACAATTTTCTAGGAGACAGATAAATAAAGATGAAGAGGTAGTATTTTACAAGTTTTTTTTTTTTGCATTGCATTTAAGAAAAGTTGTACTCCCTCCCTTTCATATTAATCATCATAATTTTGACTTTTACTGTTATCAATGTCAATCTTTGATTGATAATTTCTAATGTATATGTTATTAACAAATAACAATATTATACTTTTATACTACTCCCTCTGTTTTTATTTATCTATCGTCTAGAAAATTGTGTTAAAAATTTTGACCGTTAATATTTTAATTTGTGTAATGATTCATTATACAAAATTGATATCATTAGATTCACAATAAAAAAACTATTTAAAAAGTATAATATTATATTAGTTTATAAATATTTTATATTAGAAATTATTGATTAAAGATTGACACTGAAAACTATAAATTACAGATAAAAAAGAACGGAGGGAGTAATATTTTCCACAAACTCTAATGGTAGTAATATTACTCCATCTGTTTGGTTTTATTAGTCGTCCTTGGAAATTGTGTCAAAACTTTGACCGTTAATATTATAATTTATATAATGATTCATCATACAAAATTGATGTCATTAGATTCGTAATAAAAAATATTATTTAAAAAGTATAATATTATATTTTTTTGCAAAACATTTATATTAGAAATTATTGATTAAAAATTGGCACTGAAAACTGTAAATGACAGATAAAAAATAACGGAGGGAGTATGTAACAAGTCATTCTGTATATTGAGAAATTTATGGTCAAATTTTTTGATGTTTGACTGTACAATTTTCAAAGACGATAATTAATATGAAAAGAAAAGAGTGTTCCTTCCATTCATCAATATCTGTCACTTTGATCAATTTTTTGTTTTCTATTATATCTGTCACTTTACAATTCTAATGCAACATTAATAACAATCTTTTCAAATTTACCTCCTACTTTTATAATTTCCAATACAACTACTACCTCCATCCCATTTTATTTGTCCATCTACCTAATTTTAGAAGACTAATGTGTATTGGGAATTGAGGTAAAAAGTTTGTAATTTACCCAAATTACCCCTACTTTAATAGAAGATAATAGTTGCTGGACTTGTAAAAAGTGATAAATGAATCTATTAAGTAGGGGTAGAAAAGGAATTACAGTTGTTGGGATTGTAAATGAGACAAATATTTTGGGACAAAGAAGTTAGGTAAAAGGACAAATATTTTGGGACGGATGTAGTATATAACTAAAATAGAAACTCAACTCTTACTTTTACCATTTCCAATACAATTATCATTGTCAATGCTATTTTCTTAAAATCTTCAATTTCCAAAATGACAAGTAATAAGGAATGGAGGGAGTACTATATCTTACTACCAAAATATTTATTAATTTGACTCAACTTTAACCGTTGATTACTCATAAATTATAATGAGTTACAATACAATATAAACTTAACACCATTGTAATTTGTAGTAACGTATAATATTATATTATAACACATTGTAATTTGTAAGTATCAATGATCAAAGCTTAGTCAAATTTACAAACAGTACTTTGAGATGGAGGTAGTATTTCAATAATAGTACTTTTCAGCTTTCACTACAATCATAATGATAGTTTCACAAAATAATTTATGTATATGTTAAGTACTAATTGAAAATTTCAATATTTAAGAAAAGTGTAAATGATAGATAAAATGGAGAGAGAGAGTATGATAATATCTACTTATGTTCTCTTACAACTAGATTTGTGGCCCATCCTACAGACGGGTTATGGCCCTATCTTTTATAATATATGATAGATTTATCTTATCTATCATATTCTTAATTACATTATTCTAGCTTTTTTTACATTATAAATTCTTCCTTACCTATTTTACATAATATCTATTTAAAAATTCATATATTAAATAAATAATGTCATTGATGTGATTTGTCTTACTCACAATACCTTATTAAAAATTATGGACTACTATATTTAAGAATTCATATATTTAAATGACGTGCTGACGTGACCTAGATTTTGAATCATTATCCTATCCACCAACTTTATTCTACCTTTTCCACCCGCCAACTATCTTACAATTTTCTTGTATATATTTGGTGTATTAATGCACATGAAATATATTATATAAAACACATTTTAGTTTATCTTACATTTTGATAAGTATGAAAAGTTACAAAGAATAATACAAGTATTTATAATTTTATATGTAATATTATGTTCATTTTTCAAAAACAATGCACATTAAAGTTTACATACATAAAAATCATACTGATTTAAAATGGTCATATATTAAGACTCTTAACGTTCTCTATTGTCAAATAATATCCAACCCACATTTACTCGGATGATTTGAAAATATACGTGACCCATATTGACCCGAACTCGGAATACACTTAACACATATTTACTTGAGACCGTATTTACCCGAATCCGAAATATACTGGACCCATATTTACCTTATCTAGATATACAACCAACACGTATTTAACCTACTTCTCGAATTGATTGATTGGTTTATACATAAAATTTTATTTGATGCTAAACTCCTTAGTTATTGTAGCATGAGTTAAAAATTACAGTTTTATCATATATATTTGGTGTAATAATGCACATAAAATATAGTTTATTAATTTACCTTGGATTTCAATAAGTATGAAAAATTACAAACAACAATACAAATATTTATAATTTTATATGTAATACTATATTCATTTTTCAAATACAATGCACATTAATTTAGTTTACATACTTATAAAAATTATGACGCTTTAAAAGTTGTCATATGTTAAGACTTTTAATGCTTTCTATTGTCAAATAATATCAAACCCGTATTCACCCCGATCCCGAAATATGTATACATGACCCGTATTGACATGAGCTCGAAATACACTTAAACCCATATTTACTTGAACCCGAAATACAAATAACTGGTACTTATCCAAATCCAAAATATGTTGGACCCGTATTTACCTTATTTAGACATACACCTAACATTTATTTAACCAGCTTGATATAAATTCGAGTGTGAACACAAACTATAAGGTAAGCTGTTATATAAACAACTCTTTCAAACATTTTTTCGTCCCCCATCCCCCATTAAGCCTCTTTTTATTATTCTCACCGGTCCATATTAATTGTTGTCTTTGAAAATCGTGCAGTCAAATTTCAAACATTTTGACCATAAATTTCTCAATATATATAATGAGTTGCTATATAAAATTACCGTCATTAGATTCGTATTGAAAAATATTATCATAAAAGTATAATATTGCAATTGTTAATAACATATTATGTAAGAAATTATCAATTAAAGAGTGACATTGAAGACCGTAAAGACAAAATTATGACAATTAATATGGAACGAAGGGATTATAATAAAGGAAAAGAAAAATAAAAAGAGAAATGATAAATATCTTGGACAAGACACTTGTTAAGTGCCTTGTGATGCTACAAAACCTATATATTTATAAATTAAATTGCAAAAAAATGACATGATTGCCTTCTTCAACTATAATAATATATATAAATGTTATAAAATCACATTTTTATCTATATTTTTTAAAATTTATGAAAATGTTGTGTCCAAAATATGTCCAACGGATGGGGTTCATTCGTTAGGGTGTCAATTTCAATTGTTGGCGTAGCCAACACATTCCAAAATTTTTATAATTGATAATTAATAATATTTGTCAAAAAAATTGAGGTTAAAAATGATAATAAATATGAATTTTATAAGAGAGAAGACATTTAGACAGTGTCTTGGGGCAAGACACTTATCATCAAACAAGGATATACAACATGTGGCAAGCCAGTGCATAGAAATGAAGCAGCAGGAACCAAATTTTTTCAAACATTTTTCGTCCTTCAACCCCCCATTAAGCCTCTTTATATATATACTAGTCATGTGGCTTGTCCTACGGACGGATTAAGACCATGTTCTTTTATGATGTATGATAAATTTATCTTATCTATCATATTTGTAATTATTTTATCTCATTTTTTTACATTATTAAAACTTCCTTACCTACCATACATAATATATATTTAAACATTCATATGGTTAATAAATAATGTAACTTATCTTACTCACAATAACTCAGTACAAATTATAAAATATATATTTAAAAATTCATATACTTAAATGATGTGACTTATGTTACTTGGATTTCTAATGACTATCCTATTCGCTCACTCTATTCAACATTCCTACCCTTCAACTATCTTATGCTCTAAAAGAACAAGACCCAAGTTTTCAAAATATTAAACTTATTTGTGTTTATCTTAATCTAAATACACCCCGTTCGTATTTTTAAAGTCAAAATTGCATGAAATCGAAATACACATACATGACATGTATTGACCTTAACGAGATATACATACAATATTGATTCAACCCGTCTGTCTTAATTGATTGGTCTAAAATCATAATTTTCAATTGATGTTAGAATCGTAGTTATTGTATTCGAGGGTAAAACAATACATTCAAGGGTGAATGTAAGCTACTAAAGCAAGTCGTTTGTTATTATATTCTATTGGATGACAAAATGTTAAATTTGAGTGTGAACATATGTTACAAAGCAAACTATTTATTATTATTTTATATTAAGGGCAAAAGTGTAAATTTCATGTGTGAAGACAAGCTACAGGACAAACAGACAGGTAATGTGCTTGTTATTATTAGGGCTGTTCAAAAAAACCCGTCCTGAAATACCCGATCCGAAATTCGTTACCCGATCAGAAATTTCGAGTACCCGAACCAAAAAAATAATATTTTTAATCGGGTCGGGTACCCAAACCGGAAAAAAATAATCGATTCAGATACGGGTCGACCCCTGGTCAAAATCTAGTACCCGAAATTAAAATAATAATAATAAAAGCAAAATTAGTTTCTTTAATTATAAGAGCTAATTACCCGAATTACCCAAATTAACATGTATTTAGGATAGTGTGATTCACCTTCTTTTAAATAACAATAAAATTAGTGGCTTTAATTATAAATTTACAAATTAAAATTAAAAATAATAAAAGCGAAAGCTCATAAAGTTAGAACTAATCGGGTCTTTTGGTTAATGGTATCCAATCCGAAACTTACAGATAAGCAAACTTCGTGTACCCGAAACTTTCGGTTACGGTTATGGTTCGAGGGTATGGCCGACCCGAATTTTCGGGTACCTGGAAAATTTATTCAATCGGTTCGGGTTCCCCGGCGGGCCCGACCTATGAACACTCCTAATTATTATATTGTATTTGAGGGCAAAAAAGTTGATTGATTGGTCTAAAATCATAATTTTCAATTGATGTTAGAATCGTAGTTATTGTATTCGAGGGTAAAACAATAAATTAAAGGGTGAACGTAAGCTACTAAAGCAAATCATTTGTTATTATATTGTATTGGATGACAAAATGTTAAATTTGAGTGTGAACATAAGCTACAAAGCAAATTATTTATTATTATTTTATATTAAGGGCAAAAGTGTAAATTTCATGTGTGAATACAAGGTACATGACAAACAGACAGGCAATGTGCTTGTTATTATTAGGGCTGTTCAAAAAAACCCATCCCGAAATACCCGATCCGAAAATTCGTTACCCGGTCAAAAATTTCGGGTACCCGAACCCAAAAAAATTAATTTTAATCGGGTCAGATACCCAAACTGGGAAAAAAGTAATCGGTTCGGATACGGGTCGGCCCCTGGTCAAAATCGAGTACCCGAAATTAAAATAATAATAATAAAAGCAAAATTAGTTGCTTTGATTATAATAGCTAATTACCCGAATTACCCAAATTAACATGTATTTAGCATAGTGTGACTCACTTTCTTGCAAATAACAATAAAATTAGTGGCTTTAATTATAAATTTACAAATTAAAATAATAAAAGCGAAAACTCATAAAGTTAGAATTAATCGGGTCTTTTGATTAATGGTATCAAATCCGAAACTTACAGATACGTAAACTTCGGGTACCCAAAACTTTCGGTTACGGTTAGGGTTCGAGGGTATGGCCGACCCGAATTTTCGGGTACCCGAAAAAATTATTCAATCGGTTCGGGTTCCATGAACACTCTTAATCAATTATATTGTATTTGAGGGCAAAAAGATAAATTTATTTATCAACACAAGATAATGAGCAAGTAGACACCTAGGGTAGCTGCTCAAACAAACTTTCGTGCCGCCCAGGCCATAAGCCTCTTTTATATTATAGAGGATATATAGATATAGATATAGAGATAGAGAAATTACCTTGTACTCCCTTTTGCTTTTGTTCTCTTAATTACAAAATTGCCTTGTTCAACTTTATCATCACCTCCCTTTCAAAATATTTGTCCCAATAATTAATTTCATAATTATCCTAATTTACTTGTCACATTTTACAATTTCAACAGCTTTCGTTTCCTTTTTACCCTTAATCAAAAAATTGTTTTCACTTTTTAATATTCCAACGACTATTATTCCCAATTAATATAGAGATAATTTGGACAAGTTACAAATTTTTGACCCAAATTCCAATGTACTTTGGTTTTAACAAACATAATGTGACGAAGGCAGTACTTCATTTGCTTGTTAATAACTGTCATTTTTTACTTTTTAAAATCTCCAATATACCACATTAACCTTCAACTTTTAACAACATAATTTGAAAATATTACATAATTATATTTATATATAAAAAAATCTAACATGAGAACTTTATATTTTAAATCATTACATATATTGAATAATTAATACTCTTTCCTTTTCATTTTATAAGTCACATTGATTTCTATATCAATAAAACTTAAACTTTTTTACCATGAATTTCTCAAGATACATACATTCTATTATATATATAAAAGTACTATCATTGAATTGATAATAAAAAATATTATTCTAATTAGAATACAATGTGTTGTAATTTTAATAAAATATTTAATGAAAAATTGTTGGTCAACGAAAAAAATGTAAAGGTGAGAGTAGTCTGTAAAAATTTACAAAGTTAACTATATGTGTCACTTGGCAACAGAGGATAAGCAACTGAGGACATACTTAGTAGTGGCCAAAAGTAAACACACATATATAGGTCATAGCCATCCCTAATAGCTTACTCCCTTCCTTCATCAATATTCGTCATTGTGAAAATTGCACGGTTAATCATTGAAAATTTTGACTAGGATTTATTATCAAAAATTATCATCATTAGATTCATAATGAAAAATACTTTTGTAAAAGTATAATTTTATAATTTTATTCCAAAAAATATATATATATTTCAGGGAAGACACAACTTTTGTGTCTTACTTTCATAAAATTAACACTTATTATGATTTTTGATACTCATTATTTTGAGCAATATTACTAGTTAATTATCAATTATAAGAAACTCATGATGTGTAATACAATTTTAGACACTTTTTTGTAAATTTAAAAAATTATTAATAAAAATAATATTTATACAATTTATATATGTATTATTACAGTTATAGAAGTCTATTATATATATATATAATCATATATAATTTTCAATTTAATGTATAAATATATATGATTTTTATACTAGTATAAAATACTTAAAAAATATACTGTCCCAAAACTCATATTACTATTTACTCATTAGAAGTTGACCATCAAGTTATTACCTTAAAAACTGTAAAAAAGTAAAAAAGTGAAAGATACTACTGTAATTAAAGAAGGGGGGAGACTGGGGAGTATATAAATAGGCAAACCTTCCCCTTCCCCTTCCCCTTCCAGTTTCCTGTGCTGTCCTTGTGATTCTGAGTTTTGTTGATATCATGTCATCGTGGCCGCCTGATGTATTTCCAGTGGAAATCCCCAGCAAGTACACGTAATTAACTTAATTACCCCATGCATATATACATACTTTTTCATCTATTTATCATCTAATTATCAAATCTCTCATTAATTAATCATATTATTATGCTAATTTGGTGTGTAATTACATGCATTAATTAATTACTGTTGCAGCTGGGTTAAGGAGGTGCATGAGAAGGACCCCCCTGAAACTGGGGAGCTGGTGTTCCTGTTCTACGTCGACATGCAGCACTTCATGTCTCTGAGCGATTTGTATGAAGGTGTGATGGATAAGTTTGAGAAGGAGTTTTTTGACGACGAAAAAGCAGAGAAGTTTCCTGGGAGGCAGAAGATAGAGTTCCGGCTCGAGACTGACCCGAAACCACCGGGCAGCTACCACATATTGCCGGAAGGGTACAAGGATTTCGAACACCAGACTGTTCGAATCGTACTCATCCAGCACCCATAGTTGGGACTTGGGACTAGGGTTGTATGTGCATGAATCATGATTCTCGTGTAGGGCTACCTAGTTCTTGTGTTTTTAGGTTAATTACTTGATGGTGTGTCTCATGGGAGAATGTTTCAACGGGAGTATTTAGATTATTGTAAGTGTCTGTTACGTTTCATGGGAGAAAGTTTTAATGGGAAAGTTAAAATAAGTATTTTTTTTATTGTGGTTGTTAAAATTAAATTGTTATTTATGTTTGTAGACCTAATAATAAGTGGTATACTCTTTTAGTTGAAAAATATATATAATTACTAGTGAAAATATTATTAAAAGTTATAAAAATATGAATTGCTGAAAATTTAAGATAGTTATTAACTATCTTAATTCAAGACGTACGTATATCATTATCCTACTATATATTTGTGTAAATGGGAATATATACTTAATTAATCAACAAATCATTTGGTAAAACCTCAGCATATTTTATATACTACTAACTAACTAGAAAATTACAAATTCAATATCATAACTAAGATCCTCATAGGCCCTAGGAAGCTTTATCATTTTCATTTTTGATATGAAAAAACTACCAAAAAATGGGTTATTTCCATGTATACCAAAACTAACTACCTTAATATTTTGTAGGCATATAAATTTTATTTTTAAAAGTGAATCATCGCAGAACAGCTTTATATGTCACATATATACTTGTCCATCACAATTGTATCCTCAAAAGGGGGCAATACGACAGTATTTAGATGCATGAAGATACTATGAACACATATATATACTTGGGTCTGTACACAGTATTAGGTTTAGGTAGGTTTAGGTGTTAGAATTAATATTCGATCTTCTGCTTATGATACATGCATGAAGATACCATGAATTAGCCTCAGATTTGGGTCAGATAGGATTTAAGTTGAGTTATTTTGGACATATATACTTGACTAAGATTTTAGCTAGATTTAAGTTTGGTATAATATATTGTCTTATAAAACCGAATTTCTTCGGTAAAAAAATAATTTCAAATTAAATTTTTTGAGATTTGGTTCATTTGAGTCGGGTGTGTTTATTAAGGCCATGTTCTTTTCTGTGATGGGAATTATGGGATAATTTTATCGCACTTAACCTAATTTATCTCATTTTATCCAACTTTATCTACATAGTTCGCTCATTTTATCCAATTTTAATCCACTATATTCCACATATTCAATCTATCCTACCAACCTAGCTACCACACAAAAGAAATAGGGCCTAAGACTATCTACTCATGTTAGAATTCTCAGGGCGCAGTTAGCAGACAAACAATAATAAAGGGCGAAAAATAAATAAAGATTTAACACAAAGGAATTAACGTGGAAAAGCCCAAACCGGGAAAAAACCACGAACGATGCACTATCAGAGGATTACAACGGTGTTTCAGAAATTCCCAGACCTCAACAATCTCTCACAGCCTTCCTAGAATTACAACCTGAGAACTTGATACTCACAGTTGAGCCTCACACAACTCCCTCAGGAACACAGAGATTACAGATCAATCTCTTGTGGTATAAGATGAAACACTCTCAATTGCAATACAAATAAACCTAGCATCTAGGCTCTATTTATAGTACAAGGCTAACACAATTTTAGGATTAATAAAATCCTTACAGCAAAGGAATTACAAAAAAGGAAGTGGAATAAATCAACAACTTGATTCCCACTCAAACTCTTTTACCTTGCTCCCCAAGAGATAGAGACCAACCCAAAATTGGTCTCCACATCAACCCAACAATCTCCCACTTGGAACCAATTGTAAACGCAGCCTTCGTCGATTATCATCAATCACCACTTCAACACCTCCTCGAATCCTCTAGTGCATCCATATAGATCTTGTTTAGCAAAGATCAACAGAGGTCCCAGTTGACCTCCCATCAACTCCTCCTTTTGCAACAGGCTCCCACTTGAGCTGATCACCGCAACTTCGACATACGCATCATCGTCAACAACTTAGGGGAATTTTGGATTGGGACTTTACCTCGTGTTGAACTTGTCGAATTCCCGTGCATGTTAGATGTGTTCTCGGCTGACCATCCGTTACCGTAGCCTCGACCGGAAACCTCATCGTTTCTGGTACCCTTCTCTCATCAGAGAAGCTAACACGCCTTTGACGAGCATGAATCGGCATGTTAGAGTTATCAATAACAGAATATAGCTTCCCCTTTTTCCTGCCATTTGCAATTATCAGAGATCCTATCGTTACCCTCCAATGACCAGCTTCAAATCTCGTCGTGAACCCTCCTCATCCAGTTGACTAACAGATACAAGGTTCTTGGTCAGACCCGGGACATACCGAACATTCTTCAACCTCCAAGTTCCACCCTTAGAAGTTTTAATGTTCACATCACCTCTTCCTAGCACCTTTAGGTTGTGACCGTTTGCTAGCCTAACCCTGCCAAACCTCCCATTCACAAAACTACTAAAGGTCTCCCTGCTAGACGAAGAGTGAGACGAAGCACCCGAATCTATCACCCAACTCCCTTCTGACTTATCAACACTAACAATTAGGGCATCACCAAAATCCTCAATAGAATATGCAGAGTCCTGGTCATTATGGTTGCTCTTCTTAAGTTTGGGACAATCCCTACGAAAATGACCTCTATCACCACAGTTCCAACACAACACTTGCTCCATGTTTCGACCTCTAGATTTTGATCGACCCCGACCCGAACTCCCACTATTCCTCCTACCCCTGACAGTCAAAGCATTCCCTGAAGACTCAGACACATCGGAATCTTTCCTACGAATACTTTCATTCAGGACAAAGTCTCTAATTTCCCCAAACTTTAGTTTCTCACTCTTCTTAGTTGAAGAAGTTACAGAAGTCACGAAATTTTCCCAAGACTTAGGTAGGGTAGCCAATAGTATGTTAGCATTCATCTCATCGTCGAAATTAAATCCCACAGAGGTTAACTTTGATAGTATTATATTCAACTCATTCATACTATCATGCATATCACCAGACTCTTGCATCTTAAATTCAAACAAACGACGTAACACATATACTTTGTTCACCGTCGAAGGTTTCTCATATGTATTTTGCTAGGCCTCGAGCAGTTATTTCGTCGTTTTCTGATCTTTGACGTTGAAAGCCACGTTCCGAGCTAGCGTCAGCCTGACCGTACTGAATGCTTGACCATCAAGCTCTTCCCAATCCTCCTGTTCCATCTCTTTTGGCTTATCACCCATCGCAAGATGCAACCTTTGCTGGCGGAGCAAATCCTCAACGCGCATCCTCCACCATGCGTAGTCTTTCCCATCGAACTCCGGAATCTTCACAATAGCGCCCGCCATTGCTTCTCCATCTGTGATCAACCACGCTCCAACCAAAGCTCTGATACCACTTGTTAGGAATCTCAGGGTGTAGTTAGCAGACAAACAATAATAAAGGGCGAAAAATAAATAAAGATTTGACACAAAGGAATTAACGTGGAAAAATCCAAACCGGGAAAAAACCACGAATGATGCACTATCAGAGGATTACAACGGTGTTTCAGAGATTCCCAGACCTCCACAATCTCTCACAGCCTTCCTAAAGTTACAACCTGAGAACTCGACACTCACAGTTGAGCCTTACACAACCCCCTTAGGAACACAGAGATTATAGATCAATCTCTTATGGTATAAGATGAAACACTCTCAGTTGCAATACAAATAAACCTAGCATCTAGGCTCTATTTATAGTACAAGGCTAACACAATTTTAGGATTAATAAAATCCCTACAGCAAAGCAATTACAAAAAAGGAAGTGGAATAAATCAACAACTTGATTCCCACTCATACTCTTTTACCTTGCTCCCCAAAAGATAGAGACCAACCCAAAATTGGTCTCCACATTCAACCCAACAATCCAACAATTCATATGGCTAAAAGATGGATGCTAAAAAGAGGACTTTAATGGTCAACTTCATTTGAATTGTTAGAGTATAAAACCATTCTTGGGGCTTCACCATCAGCTTAATCTTTTGTTGAGATGGTTCCACATGGTATCAGAGCCAGACCTGAACAAAAGGTCTCAGGTTCGAATCTCAGTACACCCCATATTCATTTGCACAAGGTGAAGGGGGCCTTTGCAGCATCCACGCTTCAAGCCCAAAGAGCGTGAGGGGGGCGTGTTAGAGTATAAAATCATTCTTAAGGTTTCAACCATCAGTTTAAGATATTGAGATAGTTCTACAAATTATGTGTTATGGAAAAAAATAATATCTTATTTCTTATATATAGCACCTATTTTGATAAAGATATATAGACTTAAAAAAAGGATCATGTTTTAAAAAAAAATATTAAATTTGTATTTGAAAAATTACTTGTTTGTTAATTTAGGGTTTATTCTAATTACTATTCCCCACATGGCAACCATTGTAATAGCTAGTGTGAAAATATGGAGAGCTATAGCTTAGATTTAGGTTTGGATTTGGGTAGTCAATTTTAGGTTGAATTGAGGATGTTAGTTGGTTTAAATTGTACTACCTCCGTTCCTAATTATTTGTCAATTTTTCTAACTATTTTGTCTCTTTTATTCGTCAAATTATCTAATTTTTACAATTTCAACAACCATTTATTTGATTGATAATCTCTTATTCTCTTATACAATGTTTTATTAATAAGGGTTTTTGGATGATAATATACTGACCTTTGGGGGTGTTGGATTGTATTATACCAACCTTTACTATTGGACAACAATATCCCTGACCTTTATACCTAGGTGACATTATTATACTAACAGTAAATAAGGGGATGGTAAACCGATCTCCATGAGCGCTAACGTAGCTGGTGAAGGGAAAAATCTGTCCCAAGCCAATAACCCCATTAACCCCTCAGTTTTTCTCACTAACCCACATTAAAAGACATTGGTTGGTTGTGTGTCACGTCAGTATGAAGACTAGTTCACCACCGTGTTAGTCACTGTGTTAGGGCCGATTTCTATTAATGTGAGTTAGTGAGAAAAACGGAGGAGTTAATAGGGTTACTGGGCAAGGGTTGGTTAATTTCCCTCCGCCTGTCACGTCAGAACAGAGACCAGTTAACCAGTCATCACCTCCTTAGGCACTATTGGTATAATAATCTCACCTAAGTATAAAGGTCAGGGATATTGTTGTCCAATAATAAAGGTCGGTATATTACAATCCAATACCCCAAAAGGTCGGTATATTGTGATCCAATATCCCTATTAATAATTGTAATATTATACTTTTTTTCGAAAAATTAGGGACGATAGCCCTGCTTTATTCGAAGTGCACAAAAGAAAAAAATATAACAAGTCATTATATATATTAAGTAATTTTCATGTTCAAAAATTTAAATTTTGTTTGCACAATTTCAAAGATGACAATTACTCCCTTCTTCCCATATTATGTGTCACTCATTAATTATTTCATGATCTTCAAATCTAACTTTGACTGATAATTTCTTGCATATAATATTTTATTAAAAAACTACAATATTACACTCTTATTATAGCATTTTTCATTCATTGTGAATCTAATGATAGTACTTTTCTAAAGTATGTTGAGATACTAATGATCAAAATTTTCAAAATTTGATAACGCTTACATCTAAATGACAGATAACATTGAAAGGAGACAATAATATGAAACGGAGGAAGTAACTCGTACTATTACCGTAAGCAGTCCTTTACAGTGGTGCATGTCTACAATATTGCATTGAATTAAGTGTTAGAAATTCAGAGACGAGATTGATGCTTTGAGGCGTGAATGAGATCACTTTCTTTGAGACAAGATTTGCCCCTTATGCAAATTCGTGTCTCCATGATACAATAAAGCTTCCTGGATTAACGTATATATAATCATCAATCCCCATGGCTGTCTGCTGATATCTATCCACTTGATAGGTTTTGGATAAGAACAGTTGTGGTAACTGCCTGTCAACTGCAATTGATAAAATAATTATCAAAAGATAAAAGGAAAGGCGTGATTATAATAGTTGCTCCTTTGGTTCGAGCTTACGTGCCAAGTGCGCCTAATAAGCGCCAAAAGCGCCCTACAGTTCACGCCGCGCATGCGTGTGCGGTTCAATGCGAAGCATGGAATCTTAAGCACATGTTAGCCCAGTCCATGGTTTATTATTTATATGTCCATATAACTCTTTAACTTAGGAAACCTATTTATATTCCCTAGGAGCTAGAGATGACATTATTCTATCCATGTGGGACTTTGATAGAAGTAATGCATTAACTCAACTTTTATATTCTCATCAACTTTTACTGACGATTTCAACATTAAGCACCAACATACAGCTTGAACATCATCACATGCAATTAAGTTGATAACCTATATATGCTTGAACTCTTGAAATAATCTTCAACAAATTAAAATACCCGAGACATATATTATCTAAATATACGATTAATTACTTAATTAATCATGGATTTGAATGCGGGCAACCATGGTCTTGAACTCCTGAAACGTGGTGGGAAGCGGGTTGTAGCCATCTATAGTACGAACTGCAATGAAGGCAAAAGAGTATATGTCTCGAGGATCTTTGTTAGAATCTTTGTGAGCCCAACCTTTGCCCGTTGCAAGGAACTTCTGGAGAACTGTTTCCTCAAGTTCATTAAGATGCTCATATTGATCGATATCCTCTTTGAACAAGAACTCTTCCTTTAGAGTATGGTTTTCCTTGAGCAGAAACACGTCCACAATTTTCCTGAAATAATTCAACATTTATTTTATCGATCGTAATAATTAAATCAAGTATATCGTATCGATGCATGTGTTTGAAATTACGTGGTAGATAGGTATGATTATTAGAGATATTGAAATGAAAAAAGTTAGTTTAAAAATCGAATAAACAAATATCGGGAATATGATTAAGAGAATATTGGCCAGATAGAATTAATTAGGGGATATATATATGCATATAATAATTCATGTAATGAAATTGATGAACATTATATTATAAATTAAAGCGACAACCATACCTCTGGTCTGCCATTGGAGTCCTTATGTGAGAGAGAGAGAGAGAGAGAGAGAGAGAGAGAGAGAGAGGTGGGTACATTCACTACGTTGTTCCTATTTATAGTCGTTATAAAATGGTGGAAAATAGCTTTAAAATAAATTTTTAAGATTGATTTCATTTGAATTTGGTCAGTTTATCAAGACTGTCTACCCATATGGTTAAAAGATGCATGCTAAAAAAAAGGGACTTTAATTAATGGCCTCATTCGAATTATGTATTATGGCAAAAATAATATCCTATTCCTTACTATACTTACTACTATCTTCATAAAGACATACTTAAAAACAGTGTTTTAAAAAAAATATTAGCTTAGTATTTGAAAAATTAATTGTTTGTTAATCTAGGGTTTAGTCCTAGATTTAGGTTGGGTTTGGGAAGTAAATTTTGGGTTGAATTGCTGATGTTAAGCTGTTTATGCAAGCAGTTTATTTGTTGGTTGGAGTTAGGGTTAGGGTTTGCTGATATGAGTTAAAATTGAAAACAAGCGGGTTATTTAGGATTGTTTGTCCGTGTGGAACTGTGGATAAATTACCCTAATCAAGGTTACGTTGTTAAAATCAGAATCTTATTAACTCAGATTCATGGGGTAGTTAGGGTCGAAATTAACCCACGTAGGATCGTGGATCGAAATGTAGATAGTAGAACTAGAATTTCGGATCATAAAATCGGTGGATCGTAGATTAGGATCGGGATTTTAATAACTATGCTCTAATGTGGGTTATGTTCATCTATCCAATGTGGTGTATATATCCACCAGAAAATGGAGAATAAACATTATAAGTGAAGGGGAATAAAAGAAAGAACCCTTACATAGCATGATTGATACAATAACAATAACAAATTTCTAGAAAAAATACATTTGAGAGCGATTTGAGAAATTCTACTTACTGATCCAACTGTATAAAATAAATTCATACTTTTTTGGGTAATAGACATGCATAATAAAAATTAGGTTAAATTCATACACAAACTCAAAGATAGAACCATTTTTTTACACTTCATCCATAAAAAGTTACTTATCCAAGCATTGTACATATACCTATATATATATATATATATATATATATATATATATATATATATATATATATATGTACTATAAGCTTGGAAACTACTCCCTCCATTCCATATTAATTGTCATAATTTTGATTTTCACGGTCTTTAACGTTATTTTTTTATTGATAATTCCTTACATAATATGTTATTAACAATTGTAATATTATATTTTTATGATAGTATTTGTCCTTAATTACGAATCTAATGGTGGTAATTTCATTGAGCAACACATTGTATATGTTGAGAAATTTATAATAAAAAATTTTTAAAATTTGACTACACAATTTCCAAATATATGATAATTGATATGGAACAGAGGGAGTAGTAATAACTATTCTAAGTTCTTAATTTCAAAACTAATAAATGTATACAGAGTTGGATCATTGCACAGAATTATTGTGAACTTACGGTTAAAAAGGAGGGTAAAAAGAAGGAACTACTGTAATTATGTAGTTGAGTCAGTACGTACACAGAATTAGGTGTCAGAATATTCTTCAATTCTTACTGCAGGTACATGAAGATACCGTGAACCCTCAATGAAGAGGAAATACAGCAGTAATTTACCTGCTCATCATTTTAATTGATTGATTCTTAAAGGTAGTTATAAAATGATATACCAATAATGCAGGTTGAATTGATAATAAAATTGTTATTTGAATTTGGCCTAATTTTATGTGCTTAGTAGCTTACCAGTCACCCTATAATCAAGTTAACTTTTGGTAAATATCAGGATAATTTAACGATTAAATTTAGTTATACATCATTTGAAATGTTTTTGTCAAAATTTATTTCCTTTATGTTCTTTTATAAAAATAATAAGCCTTTTGGATCAATACGGTTATTAATTAACCATTTTAAATTTTACTTAAACAACTTTTCAAATTTTGTCGAACAATGATATAAGTGTCTTGAATCAAGATAGCTAGCAACCATCTTGAACGGTCTATAATTCACATTTTTTTAACTTTTTTAATAGTTTTGTTTAGTAATTATATATATTTATCAATTATAAGAGTATAACACTCATTAGTTAACTTAACAAATATAAATAATAGCTTAGCTAATTTTATCAACCATAGTAGAGAATGCTGATTTTATGCATAATTTTATATTTATGAAAAAAATATCAATAAATTAAATAACTATTTTATATTAGTTTATAAGTAGTAATAACCTTCAAAGTAAAGACACATACATTTATAATAATTTAAACGAAAATCATAAACATCTTGCTGCAAGATTGACCATCTTGCATGCATCTAACCTAAATCACTCATAAAATTAAATGTAAGTATATTTAAATCATTACAAAAGTATGTTTTATTACTTTGAGAGTTATTATAACCTATAAACAATATAAAAATATTTATTTATTTATATTTTTTCATAAATATAAAACTATACATAAAATGTGCATGTAAAACGATGAGTGTCTTGATTCAAGATGGTAATTAACCATCTTAAATGTTACTCAAATCACTCTAAAAGATATATTTATACATATTTAGATTGTGTTATAGATATATATTTCATTATTAAGGGTTGTACAACTCATAACTTACATATAAAATCTATTACTGGTTTATTATTTTTTCATAAACATAAAAGTACACATAAAATGTACATGTTCTATGCTAATTAATATGATTAGGCTATCACTGATCATTTTTGACGTAACCAATGTTCACAATACACTCTTATGCTTGGTAATCATATGTAATTACTTTTAGCAAATACTGTTTAAAATCATAAAAAAAACATAAATTTTAGGTAATTCAAAATGGTTATTAATCATCTTGATTTAAGGCACATATCATGCTTGTACATGCATATCCAAATCATTATAAATGTAGGTTTCATTACTACGAGATTTAATTAGCATCACACGTAAACTATCTAAAAACAATTATTTATTTATTCTTTTTTCATAAATATAGAATTATGCGTTAAAATGTGGATACATTCTCTATTACTTTGGTTTATACGATTTAACTATATATTATATTTTTATGCACAGACAATAAATGTTATATTCTTATAGTTAATAAATATATATAATTAGTATAAAAAAATATTATTTAAAATCATAAAAATATTAACTAGAGGTAATTTAAGAAACATCAACTTTCTTTTCCTTTTTTTAGAAAAAGTTAAAGGTCCTAATATCTTGATCCTTGGCTTTTGGTTTTAGGTAGCATGGTTTACTTGCAGAGCTGCAGTGAACAAACTGTTGTGAAGCTAATTAGCCAATAAGAAAGCAACAAGTAGTACCTAGCTAGTACATATATATCACCTTTTTTTCTAGCATGCACATTGAACTTACTTGTTGTCTGTGTATAAAAGAAGAGGAAATTAACATCAAAAGGATAACATAGAAAAGATGGAGAAAACCCAAGTAAGAAATGTGGTTTCAGTGATTAACCCTAATCATTTTGTGAGCTGCTCTGCTGTTTTATTCATCTTCCACTGGATATTGATCTTCAGTACTACTACTCCATGCAAACTTCATGATGAACATTCGTATGTATATCCATCTGTTAGTTGCATTTGGTTTAATCTGTTGATTACTTGATTGTATGTGTTTTATTTAGGTTACTGATTAATGAGTATGTACGTGCTGCATGCATGCAGGGGTGATCAATCTGGTAGTGGTGAAGTTGATGATGATGATGATGATGATGATGATGATGGTGATGAGCCCAGGTATGGTGATGGTGGGGATGATGATAATGAATCTGGGAGAGGAGATGGTGATGCTGATGGTGGGGATTGTGGGGAAGGAGATTATGATGATGATGATGATGATGATGATGATGATTCTGGGAAAGCAGATGATGATGCTGGTGTTGGTGGTGGTGGTGATGATGGTGGGGAAGGAGATGATGATGATGATGATGATGATGGTGATGATGACGACGACGATGATGAAGAAGGAGATGATGATGGTGGTGGTGATTCTAGGGAAGAAGATGATGATAATGATGACCATGGTGGTGGTGGTGGTGGTGAAGGAGGTGGTGGAGGAGGAGGTGGTGGTGGTGGTGGTGGTGGTGATCATGATGATGATGATGACGACGACGACCACGAAGTGGCTGGCAGGAATATCATAGACTTAGGCGATCCATTCGTGGATCCCAAGGACGAGCCGGAGTACAACTCGAGCGAGGTGCACGTGATCACTCCCAGTGAATCCGCAACAGACATAGACGACGGCACCAAGATCGGCAGCATAAGACACAAGTGGTGCTACGAGGTGGCCGGGGGGATCGAATGGGCCCACCACCACGTGTTCGAGGCTGCCACCATGCTCATGGACGCCATCCCCCAAGTCGTGCGGGGCCGCCCAGGCGTCCCCCCTCACTTCACCGTCCAATTTCAGACTCTGCCTGAAAAAACCTACGATGAATACTACGACATCCAGGATAAATTCGCCACCTATTTGATCACTCTTAAGCGAATTGCTTTGATCGAAATCTCATCGCCACAATCTACCACAGGTAGTAGTAGCTAGCTAGCCAGTAGACTCTTTGCTAATCAGCATTCTTCGTTTTTAACCCCATGTGTAGATGAATTCAACTTTTTATTTATTCAGACAAGATCGATTATCAGAATATTTTCCTTGAGGTTTAATATTTGGATGACCGCATATCATCGTCGTTTTCCTTGTGTCCTTGGTATGGTATACTATCAACACCCTCCTGTTTTTTCGATTATTTGATAGCCAATAAAGACTAAAAATCACATCAAAAGATACTACAAAAATCCGGAAAACAACAATACATGAAAAAATCAAGACAAAAACTAGATCCGGTACAAACCATTCTATAGAAGAAATCTACAATTAACAGTAAAAACCTACATCAACTTACGTAAGAGCGGGCAAAATTTTTTCGCGACCCGAGTAACCGATTTGTCTGATTTGGAAAAACCCGCTTCCAGGCATCAATTTCTCGTTTAGATTTTGACATTAACCAAATCTGACTGACCCGAATTTGACCCCGACCCGAATTTGTGCCCGCACTAAATTCTACGGTTAAGCACTACGGTAATGGTGCAACTTGAAGAGCAACACTTTGGCTTCTTCCCCCTTGTAATTTGAAGCCACAGCCATGAAACCACCACCAGGACTAAAATCCAAGCAGGAAGTTTGTCCCAATTTCGTGTTTTTCCCAGGCCAATTAGAAAACACGGTGAACGATGGAATGTGTACCAGTTTCAAACCCTTGTCTTTCCCGCTCGAACATATAGCGAGTACCTGAGCGTCGTGATTGAACCTCACGAAATCCACCGGTGTGGTCAGATTCGTGAGGGTTTTTACCGGCGTCCTCTTGCCCCCCAAGAACTCCTACCTGTTGTATACATTGACAATCCCGCGTTCAGAACCAGCAGCAAACAGGTTTCCCTGCCGCGAACAACAGAGTGCTGTACCATTTGTACACCCTTCGTCGACACCCTTGTGGAAGCAAGTCCTTGTCCTCAAATCCCAGTGGTAAATTTGCCCGTCACCCCCGAAGCTCAACAGTTGTCGCCCTCCATCAGAGAATGCCAGAGCACGGACCGTCCCATTCATCTTCATTGTCCCAATGAGTTCCTTTGTCTTCAGATATACCAACAAGATGTAACCTTCATTTCCCACAAAGGCAATTGTGGAAGAATCGGGAGATACCTCGAACGCTTCCAAGCTTCTTTCCTCTCTACCTACTAATGGCCCGACTTTGTCTGCTTTCGCTTTCACCAGGTCAATGTTGTAGAAGAACTTCCTTCTCCCAGAAACAATCACTTGGGACCCGTCAGGCGAGAAGGAGGCTTTTATGACAGGACAATCATCAAGGAAGACGCTGTCTGTTAGGTGGTTTCGCTTACCATCTATCTCGAAAAACCTCAGTCTACGGTCTAATCCACCTGCAAGAAGCAAGTGACCGTTTCTATGGAACTGGACAGAGTTTATCCTTCCACTGGATCGACCTCGCACATTTGCATCTACCATTGTCGAATATTCTAGTATTCCAGGTGGAAGTTTTGAGCCGGTCTTTGTGACGAGCTCTTCATCTGTTCGGAGGATACTATTGATCATGACATTATCATCATCTGAGCTGCTGCTATAGCCATTCTCATTTGAACTAAGTCGTGCCCAGTCCGTACAAGGATTCAGTTTTACATGCAGAGCCCTCAACCTGGACACGAAAGCTGAACCGGATATTGCAACCTCGTGTTCTTCCTCTCTCAGTTTCCTCAAACGGTTAATGTTCGCTACGTTTATAGTAGTTGTATCCTCCTCCTCGTCTATCCAAGCAGGTTTCGATCGCTTTGTTTCAGTTTTATCAACCATAGTATCTCCTTGGAAGTCATCTTCATCCTCTTCGTAAGCAGACATGACACTATGAGCAGTCCTATCAGTAATAAACAGAAGAGGAGTTTCCGTTTTTTCATCATCCGCGTCGAAATCAACAGGGGAATACAGAGAGCCAAACAAAGAGTTCTCCAGATTTCTCATTTCTGTTTCTTCTTGACAATGCACTTGCTTTTCATCATCACCAAGTCTTTTCTTTTTCCTTTCATGACCAGTATTAGCAACCAAAACTCCATTGCCATCAAGCTCCCTTCTAAGTTTCTTGACCCTATCCTTCGCTACAGCATTTTGGGAAATCAAGCTCATTTTTCCTAATGGCGAAATTATCGAGCGACACTGAAAGGAACAAAAATTCAACAGATTACACAGTTTGAAAGATACAGAGAGAGAAGAATAGTTCATACAGAAACACCAAGTAAACTCCCAACACACCCAAAATAAAAAAGGAAGTATCCAGCAATTTTCTTGAGCTTTCGAGTGGAATATTAACAGAACAATGTTAACTAAGGGAGCATTTGGTAGAATCCCAAGAAATTTTCCTAGGGAAGTGTATCTTACAGTATTTGGTTGAAGTTGCAAATTTGCTTGGAAAAATGTTTGAAATGTCCAAACTACTCATATTTATAATTGTTTGCATTTGTTATATCACGGGTATTTTAGAAATTTCCACACTTTGGATCCTATTTTCCCCGTAAAATTTTTCCCCTTACCCTCTAGGAAAAATTTTCCAAACAATCATTGTAAAATTGCGGGCCCCATGTAGATTGTTCCCTATTGAGTATCGACAAATGACCACCAAACATGAGAAAATTAGTCAAACTCAAAAAAGTTGACCAATTTCATCAAAGTTCATGCAACCAAACACACTCTAAACTATCTTCTACCATTCTATTACTTGTCTTCTAGAGCCATGAATTACTCAAACAACAGCAAAAAAGGGGGGCAAAATTTGATCAACTGTCCCTCCTTCAAACAAGCTATATCAGTGTCGATGATTAAACCCTAGGGCGTGTACATGGCAATGTAACACAGGCTTAACGAAACCATGATTAAACCCTAAGGCTGAATTTTTGAGACAATCAGTAAACCGAAGCAAATCGCAACCAATTATCAGGGATTGAAGCACAAGATTACATAGGCAATTCAATGGCAAATATCGTTCAAGCAACAACCGCTATAAGAACGATAAACAGCACCACAAAACAAACAGAATATGCAGATTTCAGAATTAAGGCACAAAACATAGAGATAAGAACCCTAAAAACTCGAGAAACGTAAACATAACAGCAGAAATTTCAAACGATAAAGCCAAAGTAGAGAAGAATTACCTCGAGAAAGTGAGTAAAATACCAAATTGGCACAACAACGAATTTGAGAGAAGTTTACACAATTGACTGTGGTAAGAAAAATGCTGGAAATGAGGTGAGGAAGAAAGGGTCTGAAATGAGGTGAGGAAGGAAAGATTCCCAACCCGACGGAAGAGCAGACTTATGCCCCGAAGCGATGGTCCATTCAAGGTGCTCAAAAGGATCAATGACAATGCTTATAGATTGGAGATAACAGGTGAGATGGGCGTCTCATCCACCTTCAATACTGGGGACCTGTCTCCTTACCTTGAGGACGATGACCTAGACGTGGATTTTAGGGAAAATCCTTCTCAAGAAGGGGAGGATGAAGCATCCCGGACTCCTTTCCCGGTCTTTGTTACTTGGGCCAAGCAGATTTCTTCTCGGCCGGCCGAATCGCTCTAATTCTACATTGACCTGGGGTCAGACCGAATGATCACGACCATCCAACAGATTGGCCATGATAGAAGGGTTTTCTTTTCGTATCGGCAAGAATAAGGAGAATGGAACCAGAGAAGAGGTGAGGAGATCAAGAAGAAAGGAGGAAAAGGGAGCATCAGGCTAGTCACGACTGTGACCTGCCCTGTCACGCCTGTGACAGACTCTAGGGGACGTCAAGGTCTGAGGAGTAGGACGTTGTGGGTGCAACTCCTCTGATCGCGACCGCGACCCCTGCTTCCCCTACCCCCATTTTTCTGTGGAGTTTCAGCCTCTTGAGACAGAAGGTTGTCACACTCGCGACGGTCTAATCGCGACCGCGACCTCCGGCCAACCTTGGCTTGTCGTGTTCACGACGGTCCTTCCGCGACCGCGACGACTATCGTAGCCATGACCTATCTTTTGAAGGAGTTGGGGGCTCAAGATCGTCACGCCCGTGACGGAGAGATTGCGCCCGCAACACCTTAGAGCATGCTTGACCAACACGACCACGACGACCGAGTCACAACCGGGATGTCAACGCATCGTCATGATGTCGCGACGGTGACCGAAGGAGCCGATGTTTGGGGAGTTTTCTCCCATTGACCCGTCGCGGCCGCGAAGGAGCTTGTCATGCCCGTGATGGCAAAACCCAGGAGTACTTGCCCCCTCGTGCAAGACAAACCGTCAAGGTCGCGACGGCCATGCTAATCCGAATTTTTCCCTTTGTTCATTGAGGATAGTTTTGTCTTTTCTTTTCTGATCAATGTAATTATGTTTTAAGCATTTTTCTTCCCAATGTATTTTTGGGTTAGATTAGGCTTTGGAATGTAATTAATCATTGGGTTAGTGGCCATTTTAGTGTCAATCTCTCTTAGGGTTCTATCTCTATCCTTTCATATATGTTGGTAATTGGAAAAGAGAGAGACTTAGTTTTTTTATGAATGAAAAATGTATTTTTGAGACCTACTCAAAACTCTCTCTAAAATCTTGTGCGCTTTATTCATTGATTTACTGATGGTGGTGAAACAAGTCATTCCTTTTATTGATTAGAGGTGAAATTTTCTTTATTTAATCATAGTGGGGTGTTAGTTCTTGGCGGTGGATCCTCTTTTACCCAAGAACATACCAAGTTCCATTGGGGATCAAGTCTTTTGGGGTTTTCTTAGTGGCTTATTATTTTCCCTCCTACAATCCAGTCATTGGTTACTATCTTTTCAAGAACGACATTATTATTATTCATCAAGCATGGATTTCTACTATTTCCATCATGCATACACTCCAAAGTCCAAAGTGCTTAATGAAAAATGAAAAACAAAAGAAAACAACTTACACATAAATCATAAATCATCCAACTGGAGAGCATAAGAAATGATAAAATGCATTAAATCACATAACAGTCACTAATATTTACTCCGTCGGTGCCATATTAATTGTTCTTAATGCCCTCTTTGACTAAAAATTTTTTTTATAACATATTTTATCGAAAAGTTAAAATATTATAATTTTTATGAGTATTTTGCATTATGATTATAATGATAATACTTTCGTATACTAGAATTATATATATTAAGAAATTAATAACATCAAAGAACAATTAATATGGAATAGATGGAATACATTAACACAAATTAAGATTTTTCTTTTTTATTTTGTCTATTTCTTCTTGTGATTATCACCTAGTTTGCACCTGCATAACCCTCTTCCAACACCCAAATATATTTGCACTTTACTCCCAACTATTTTGTTCTCTCAACATGCAAAACATACATGAGTTGTTGAATGTAGGTTTAGAGTAGACGTTCCATGCATCATTCAACATTGTGCGCACAACACACTATAAAAAAGCCCACTTACATGACATATCCCATGAACGATCACCTATTACTCTAGTAAAAAATCCAACCAAAATGCCTTCGACTAAACCCTCATCCCTCTCTAAACTCGCCTTCAAAATCATGCTCACTTTCTTGCTAATTTCTTGCTTCATCATATCACAACAAGTTCAAGCCCGACATTTGTTGCATGATGACTCCAATCTAGATCGATCTCCCAAGCTCAGGTTCACAACTCGCGAGCCAGCAAATTCTATGATTTATAAGCCTACTATGTTCCGCACACTACCCTCATTTCAAAGACGACCTCTTATCCCACCGAGGCTTATACCATCTCTGCCTAGTTTCCCCATCAGACCGACCGTGCCAACCATGCCAACCATTCCTACCTTTCCCACCGGTCCTAACTTGCCGGGGATCTCAGGGTCCACTCCACCATACGTCCCCATGACACCTCCTCCTCCACCATTCGATGATCTGCGATCGTCAGTCGATTCTTCTGAGAAGGATGTAGACAATAATAAGGCTCCGAATTTGCCGTAACAATATTAGAATACATCAAAATTTAGGGACCCTTTTATCGAGACATCTCTACTTACTATCCTGATTTGGCGTGACAACATATAGAAGTAATCATATCAATAACTACGACAATTAGTTCATCAAGTGGTAAAATTAGTTGGTTAAATTATTAGTTTATAAAAATATTGTATGAATAAGAATTTCTTAGGTGATTTACTAGGAAATATAGGATCCAATCAGCATGAGTTCATGGAGATCAGGTAGTTTATTTTAATTTGTTGGTGCACTTATTATATCTTTCTTAGCAATTAAGCGATGAAAGGATTTAATCCGGCCTGTTGTTTTTCCTTGTTTCATCCGGCCTGTTGTTTTTCCTTGTTTCTCGTTTTTCTCTTTAGTCCCTTCGTTTCATATTAATTTTCATAATTTTGAATTTAACAGTCTTCAAACCAAAGTCACTCTTTGATTGATCATTTCTTATATAATATGTTATTAACAATTGCAATATTATATTTTTATGATAATATTTTTTTGTTACGAATCTAATGGTCTTAATTTTATATAGTAATTTATTGTATATGTTGAGAAATTTATCATCAAAATTTTTAAAAACTACAAAATTTTCAAAGACAACAATTAATATGAAATAGAGGAAGTAGTATATTATGTCGGGGACATAAGTTGGATTTGGCCATTTGAGTTGCTAACATATTGTATGGCCAAGTTCGTAAATATGAAGAAAGTGAGTATTTATGTCCAAGTGGCCGACAACTCGACATGGGTGGTGTATGTTAAGCCTAACACGAGTCGTGTCAGTAGACAGGGGCTCTGGAATTGATATAACGAGCTGAACCGATTTTAACTTGTATTTAGTTCCGACCCAAGCACCTGAATCGTTTGATCCAGAAAAAATCGGGTTTGGTCATATAGTTCGTCCAAATTTTAACATTAACCGAATTGAATGAATATCCGAACATAATGTTTCTCATTTTTTTTATTGTCCGAATACGATTTTGACTTATATTTAGCTGGGTTCAAATTGTCTAACCCCAAAAGATCTGGATCCGGACATCGATTTCTCATCCAAAATTTGACATTAACTGATTCGAATTTGACCCGAACACAAATTTTTACAAACGTTTGTTGTTCTTGTCTTTTGGCTTGCTTAATATGTTAACAGGTGGATAAGGCTTGATTACAACACACAAGAAGCCATCACACCTACACAATTATTGTAATTAACCTCTCAAAGTATCATCATGCAATGTTCGTGGTTTTTTTTTTTCCTGAGTTATGAATTTTTCTATGTTAAAATATTGCATGCTGCAAGATTTTTTCTTTCATATTATTATTAGTTACATTTATATTTTTAATAACTATTTTTATCCTTAATAAATAGCTTTAAAAGTTATGAAATCAATAGTTTAACAATAATTAATGGTATTTTTATCATTTTGGTTCATTTATACCTAAAGTTTTCTATTTTATTAGTTTTTCCACTTTTTCATAAAATGACAAATAAAAGAGGATAGATAAAGTATTCATTATACGGACTTTATTTTCTAATGCTATTGAAGGACGCATTAGCTTAAATCTTTGGTTTCTCTCTTTTCCAAATTATCTTTCACTTTAGCCGCTATTCGAAAGATTAAAAAAATTTCACTTTACATTAATTTATTTTCTTGAAAATGTAAAAAATGTGAATAAAAAATTTTAAAAAGTGAATAAAAAAAGATGTACTTTAGTTACTAAGGATAAATTTAATAAATTAGTAATTAATGTGTCATTGAAATTGTAATGTGATAATATTATGAGAAAAATAAAATTAGTTATGAAATCAATAGTTTAACAATAATTAATGGTATTTTTATCATTTTGGTTCATTTATACCTAAAGTTTTATATTTTATTAGTTTTTCCACTTTTTCATAAAATGACAAATAAAAAAGGATAGATAAAGTATTCATTATACAGACTTTATTTTCTAATGCTATTGAAGGACGCATTAGCTTAAATCTTTGGTTTCTCTCTTTTCCAAATTATCTTTCACTTTAGCCGCTATTGAAAAGATTAAAAAAAATTCACTTTACATTAATTTATTTTCTTGATAATGTAAAAAATGTGAATAAAAAATTTTAAAAAGTGAATAAAAAAGATGTACTTTAGTTACTAAGGATAAATTTAATAAATTAGTAATTAATGTGTCATTGAAATTGTAACCTGATAATAATATTATGAGAAAAATAAAATTAGTTAAAATGATATATAAAATGAAAAGGAGGGAGTATTGCCCATGACGAATCTAACGATAATGAATTCACATGATAAATCATTATATATATTGAAATAATATTTGAAACTAAATTTTTAAAAGTAGACTTCCAATTTCCAGGGTGACAAAATATTGAGTAATGGGTAGACCCGGCAAAATAGAAATAACCTGAATGACCCACCCGAATCTAAACATACACAAAAATAGCAAAACTAATTAACATGAAATGGACCTAACCAACCCGAATGTATGTTTTACCAAAGTTGTTTGGTTTTGAGCGATAATCTTGTCTTACAAAAAAAAAAATAAAGCGACCCAAAATCAATCTGATCCGAAAATAACCCAACCTAGTTTCGAGCTTTGTTGACTCGAACTGACCTAATCCGGGTGGGTCCAACCCGAACGATCCCATTGCCAGCTCTAAATTAGACCTGACAAAACAAACCCGAGCCGAACGTACACCCAGAATTTCTGAACATGACTTAAACCTGTAACCGTCCGAACCACAACTCAAAAAGTGACCCAATTAAAATCTACACCCAAATGACCAAATTAAACAAAAACCCAATCGGAAAGCTCCTCACCCGAATCTATAATGTCAATCTGAACCGATTTTCAACTAATCTAGACCCAAACCGATTCGCCAGATTGCCAGTTCTTACTCTAATTTGGGGGAGTTAGTTTTATGTTAAACTCACTTAGCTCGCACCGTTGACAACTTAACAGTCTGTTTGAGTATTAGAGGGGGAGGGGAGGGGAGGTGAGGGTATTAGAGGGGAGGTGGGGAGGGGAGGGGAACTGAGGGAAGGGGAGGGAATATATTTCTATCTTGTTTGGATTACAAGTGGAAGGGAATAAGGGGTAAGAAGAGTTAATTGTTGTGTTTGGATTAGAAAATGGAGAAAATGAGGGGGAAGGGGAGAAAAAAATGAAGTAGTTATTATATCAATAAAGTTATTTCCTTATTGGATGATAATACACTGAACTTTTTCTTTGACTCTAATACAATGAACTTTGAGGATATTGGACAATAATGCACTCAGACCAATTCAGCCAGTGGTTGACGCGGTGGTTATCCTACTTTGAGGTGTCATTTTTCTATTTTTTTTCAAAAAAAAATATATTAGTCATCCTGTTTATTTGTACTTTCTTATATGGCAAAACTTTTCTCTGAAAGAAATAGAAAAACGACACCTCAAAGTAGGACAGCTACCGCGTCAACCACCGGCTGAATTGGTCTAAGTGCACTATTGTCCAATACCCTCAAAGTTCAGTGTATTAGAGTTCAAAAAAAAAAATTCAATGTATTATTATCCAATACCCCTAAAGTTCAGTTATTATCATCCAATAATCATTTTTTAAATGCATAATGAGCTCCCCTCCCCTCCGTTAACCTTGATATTGGGGGTTAATAAGATGGAGGTTAACGGAGGGGAGTAAGATGGAGGTTAACGAAGGAGAATGAAAGTAAATGGTTCCCCTCCCCTCCCCTCCCCGTCTATTTATTTTTCCAAACAAGGACAGAAGAGGTTATTTAATCTCCTTTCTCCTCCCATAACCCCAATCCAAACATACCGTAAGATAAGTGTAACCCATTTTTATTCATACTCACATAGTCACATAGATACATTACTCAGAAATCACAAATGACATCAATGGCGTCGAGGGCAACGATCTCTTCAGCTTCCACAATCTTCAACCACATCACCAACAAATCTCACCATCTCTCTCTCACATTCAAATCCAACCGAGTTGTTCAATTCAGTACTACTTGTCGCGCCATTTACACACCTCAACAAGTCGATGTGATCCAAGCCAAGGAACAAGGCCAGATTCAAACCCTAGATTATCGCGTATTCTTCCTCAATGATTCAGGCAACAAGGTACCTACGTAGTATATACCCTATTAATTATTCAACCGGTCAACCCTAATGTTTAGTATTGTTTTGCCATTGCTAATGTTGAATTCTGCGCCATTTTGTAATTTGTTCGGAATCGATGAATTTCTCTGAGTTTGTTATGGATCACATTGCATTAATTGCTCGCAGGAGTTATTTGGTGTTTGGGAAATTGGGTTTCATAATTCCGTCTTATATGTTTTTTTTGGAAGTTATTACTCCCTCAATCTCTTATTAATTGTCATCTTATTGATTTTTACGATGTCTAATGTTATAGATAATTTTTTTATATGATAGCATATTACAATAACAATTGCAATATTATAGTTTTAAGATAGTATATTTCATTGCGAGTCTAAGTTATTGTATATATTGAGAAATCTACTGTCAAAATTTTCATATTGCACAATTTTTAAAAACGATAATTTATCTGGAACGGAGGAAGTAGCAGTTATGCTAGGGAATGCATGATGGGTTTTTTTCCTGCCTTGACATTAATTAAAAGCCCATGTTCATAATTGATGCAATTTTCTAATGGTTTCATCCAGTTGTAAGATGATCAAGCTGTGTAATCTTTATCCTCAAAGTTCGTCAAATGCCCATGCACTAGTTTAACTTTTTACCTTTTTAGTTTGGGAATTTTAGTCTCAAACATATTGAGATTTAGGGTACTGGTTTGTAATATATCAACTTTTAAAATTAGACATTAGTATACCAATCTCTTCGACCTATTTATGATTATCTACTAAGATTTGGTGATGATGAGTAATACCGGACGTTATAGCAGTGGTGGCATATTGATGTCCAATTTTTTTTCATCATCACCAAAGTTTGGTGCAAAAGGTCAGTACACTAGTATATAATATTAAAGTTTGGTGTATTATTGGTTAATTCATGTGTTTTATTCGTACTTTTGTTTCCTCATGGTTAACTTAACAGTACATATTGCTCCATGCATGTATAGATTTCCCCCTGGCATGACATTCCACTGCATCTAGGGGATGGAGTTTTCAATTTTGTGGTTGAAATACCAAAAGATTCAAGAGCAAAGATGGAGGTTGCTACTGATGAAATGTATACTCCCATCAAGCAGGACACCAAGAAAGGAAAACTTCGTTATTACCCGTAAGACATATGTCATGCTCTCTACGTTCTGGTCCTTTAGATATTTGTCACCGTAGGAATTATGCAGTCAATTTTCAAAAACTTTTAGTGTGAATTGCTCAACATATGCAATCATCTATCATATAAAGTTACATAAAAAAATATTTTCAGAAATTAAATGTGTAATATTGTATGTTTTTTTAGAACATTTCGTTAAAAAATGATTGTCAAAGCTCAGTTTTAAAGACCATGAAAAGTTAAAAGTGACAGACATTTAAACATGGAGGGAGTACTTGCCATTGTACTTGAAGATCATGTTGCCAATTCTCGTAAACTTTTGCTGTGAATTGCTCAACATATGTAATGAGCTATATTGTGAAATTACTATCAGTGGATCTGTAATGAAAAATGCTTTCAGGAAAGTGTAACTTAACATTCTTTTTGAGAATATATTGTTAAAAAAAAGACAGTCAAAACTTAGTTTCGAGAATTATGAAAAGTCAAAAGTGGCTGATATTGAGAGGGAGTACTTGCGAATCTGCTTGAAATTTGGTTGAAGCTTCTCGTGGTGTTTTATGTTAGTCTATCGCTGAATTAAGAGCGAGTAATCTCACAAAGTCAATTATGAAGACCGTGAAAAGTCAAATGTGACTGATATTGTTCTTCTTGACCATATATATCAGGTACAATATAAATTGGAATTATGGTATGTTGCCACAAACATGGGAAGACCCATCCCATGCCAATTCTGAAGTAGAAGGTGCATTTGGAGACAATGATCCTGGTAATAACTACTCCAGGTTCCTTCTTAATTTAGCACTAGCAAAATTTTGTCTGATCCAAATATTCGAATTTGTGTGATCAAGAAAAAACTGGGTTTCGTCAATAGATTTTTCACACTAATTTTGACATTGATGGAATTGATCGGATAATCGAAAATAATATTTCTTTTTTTCCTATATATTGCCCGAACCCGGTTTTGACCCAGATGTAGTTCCGTCCAACCTGGTCCTACTCGGAAAAACATTGTGTCTGGATATCCATTTTTCGTCCGAATTTAACATTAACCGAATTTGACCGACATTTCTGGACTTGTAGTTGATGTTGTGGAGATTGGTGAAAAGCAAAGGAAGATTGGAGATGTTTTGAAAGTGAAACCATTGGGTGCCCTAGCTATGATTGATGAAGGGGAACTTGACTGGAAAATAATTGCCATTTCACTGGATGATCCAAAAGCTTCCCTTGTCAATGATGTTGACGATGTCGAAAAACATTTCCCCGCAAGTGTCATTCCTTTTCAGCCATGCTAGTAAAATATGGCACGAGAATTGAATGTATAAAAATACGGTATATGTTTTGTTCAGCAACATTGTTTAAATTAAAAAATATGGTCAAATACTTGCCACTATTAATGTTGACTATTACAAAATTGTACTTGATACATGAAACATTCGTGTTTTAAACGGTATACCTTCAATTAAATCAGAATTCATGTATTAAATGCGTATTTAAACATTTAATTGGGCGAGGTAAAAAAAACGCCCTTTATTCGGCTACCTCCTTAAAAAACAAATTCATACTTTCTAAATGGTCAATTCGTTCGCATGTGTTTCATACGTTCAATATGCATGTTTAAACTAACAGAGCTTTTCGGTATATAAAGGACGTGTGAAATTTATTCTGTTTGCTGTGAATTGTGAAATTAGCATCTAGTTTTGGAATACAATTCTCTCATTAAGCAGCATTTGATTGCTCTGAATGTTTGCTGGTGTTTATTTAATTTCTTAATATCGATTAGCGAGTATTAGTACTGCCATTAATTAATACATGATTAAGTCTTAATCCAGCATCTTCGACAGGGAACTCTGACAGCAATTAGGGACTGGTTTAGAGATTACAAGATCCCAGACGGTAAACCAGCAAGCAAGTTTGGTCTTGGCAACAAGCCTGCCAACAAGGTATTTAACCTTCTTCATTGGTTTACTTCTTCTTTTCTTGTGCATCGTGGACTATAAATTTTACACGTAGAAATTTACCAAAGTTTACTAAAACTTACCAAAATTTTATAATTTCACTAGTAGTGAGTTCACCCTCAATGAAGTTTTATGTTATCCAAAAGTAACCCCTTTTTCAATACTTACCAAAACTTTTATCTACAAAACTTACCAAAACGTAACTTTTACCATACCATCCATTACAAATTGTATAGGTTTCAGAGGTAATAGTGTGACCCTGAAGTTTAATTCGTAAGTAACAAAAAACCAAAAGCCGAATCGTTTTTGTTCTTTGCATTCATCTTTACAGAAATGGGCAAGACTGATCAAGCGAATCTCTTTTTTTTTTTTTCCCCTTCTTTTACTTTAGGATCATGCTCTAAAAGTCATCACAGAGACGAATGAATCATGGGCAAGACTGATCAAACGATGCGTCCCTGCTGGAGAGCTTTCCCTTTTGTGAAAATATTTCTGTCAAATTTCTTCTAATCCGAGGAATACATTGCTGTTGAGATCTATATTGATGATTAGTAACTATCATTATTCATAATTTTGCAGATTCGCAAATGTTTTGTAGGTACTAATATTTATTCTTTGACAGCAAGGAAACTAAAGACTCTGAAAACAATGAAGAAACGAGAGGGTTGTTCTCAATTTATAGTTTCAGCCATTAATCTTATGTGAGATGTGAGATGATTTTACCATCAAGTATCGTGCTACTATATTTCTCCCTTTTTGAAATAATTTGTGGCCACGATTGCTGAGTGTTTGAGAAAAAGATATGATAATTCACCGTAAAACTGAGTATTAGTAGTTTAGTACTATGTATGGCTTTCCGGGGAGAAAGAAATATATGAAAACAAATTGAAAAAAAAAAATTCATAGAATTAGTAGTATATATTTGTACTTCAAAATGATCCCATCCCCAAAATTAACAGGTAGATGTGGCAAAACTTAACTAATCCAATTGACTAATTTGAACTAGAACTAAACCAGAAAATGGAAAAATTAATTGACATAATGGGCTCCAAGCCTCCAACCTAATTGGACATGATGCAATTTATTTTTGTCAAATTATTTATTTTCACAAGATTGAAATTATGCAAGTAAATATAAATCGACTGGAAATAAATTCAACACAATGACGTAAATTTATCTTTTGTCAAAATTATTCATTTTCACAAGATTAAATTATGCATGTAAATATAAAGCGGCCAAAAATAAACTCAACCCAAAAATGACCGAAGCCAAACGTGAGCCAAGTCAGCCAACTTGAGTTCATTTGCTTGAATTCAACCTGTGTGACCAATATGTCAAGTCTGGTAAAAATGACTTAAAACTCAGTTCTTTGGTAAGGTATTTAAAATTTTACCTTACTTTTCTTTACTTTACTATCTACATGAACATATCTTACTTTTAGATAATCTATATTTAAAATTTGTTAGGAAAATAAGTGCAAGGTTATAGCGAAAGCGAAATAAATGAGATGACGGAAATTACGACAAAATTCAGGAATAAAAAATAAGCGATAAAACGAACACCAGGTATACGTGAGAAACCGAAGAACTCGGAGGAAAACCGATGGAGGAAAAATTCAGGAGTACAACTCGATCACTATCACAGGGTGTGATGCGATCAACAAAAGAAGATCACAATAAAAAAAAATTTCTCAACTCTCAACTCTCAATCTCTCAACTCACAATCTCTTCGGATACACTGGGAAAATATTGGTGAAACTATCTCTCTCTCAATATTTTCTCTCTGATCTAATTGATGAATAAAATGGAGAAAACTAAACCCTATTTACAGGACGGCTAGGAGAAAAATAGAGTTAGATTAAAACTCAAATAACAATAAGTAGTATCTGACTTGAAGAGGGAATTAGAATTAGATTAAAACTGTATCATCTGTCGGTTTTTACCTTTGCGGATCCAGTGGGCCATAACCCCAACAATCCCCACCTTGGACCATAATTCGAGTTATCGGTCCAAATAAACACATCAACCGTCACCATCAACACGCACCCTCCGCAGGGTGTAGTCCCGTAGAGCTCTCACATGCTCAAAACACCAACTAGGTCCAAACAATGTTCGAACTTAGCTGTAAATAGAGGCTTGGTTAACATATCTGCAGGATTATCAGAAGAGTGTACCTTCTTCACCACGATCTCACCTACGGCAATTGTATCTCTGATGAAGTGATATCTGACGCTTATATGCTTGGTCTTCGAATCGTTAGTCTCGTTCTTGGTCGGATAAATAACTCTCTGACTATTTGAATAAATCACGGTCTCGCCCTGTGGTACACCAAGCTCCATGACCAAACCCCTCAACCAAATAGCCTCCTTCACCCCTTAAACAGCAGCAATATATTCAGCCTCGGTAGTAGAGAGGGGTCTACTATAGATTGAAGTGAGGCCTTCCAGGACACTACTCCACTACACATAGTAAACACGTACCCTGAAATTGAGCGTCTCGTATCCAAATCTCCACCGTAGACAACATCCATATAACCTGCAACATCAGGCGTTGTCGCACTGCCTCTATCATACAGGATGCCCTTCTCCAAGGTGCCCTTCACATAACGAAGGATCCACTTCACTCCTTCTCAATGCTCCTTCCCTGGATGCTACATATATATACTTACCACGCTAACTGCATGGGACATGTTAGGTCTAGTGCACACCATAGCATACATCAAACTATCAACTCCACTAGCATAGGGAACATTAGACATCCTCTTTACCTCCAATTCAGATTTACGATAATTCTCACCAGACAATTTGAAAAGTGCAACTAAGGGTGTTGAAATTGCCTTACAATTTCTTATGTTGAATATGTCCAACACCTTCTCCGGATACATTTTCTAAGACAGGAACAACTTCCCTGCCTTTCTATCTCTCTAAATCTCCATTCTCAAAATCTTCTCCGCCGCTCCGAGGTCTTTCATCTCAAACTCCTGGTTGAGTTGAGATTTCAGCTTCTTGATTAGTGACATGTCCCTAGAGGCAGTCAACATGTCATCAACGTACAATAGTAAATAAATGAAAGTCCAAACGGAATTAGTTGTAAGCGAACGAGACCCATTTCCAACTTGCCTGATGTAACGCCCCGAAAATTCAATTATAGAAAGTCAAAGTCAAACTAACGTTAACAGACAAAACTTAGCGGAAGACTTCAAATTTAGTTTGGGCGTCACTGCCGTATTCCCGAAGGAACACAAGGCGAGAAAGGAAAACACAACTGTCTGCTAACGGTAACTACTAACAACTCAAAACAAAACTTGAAGACATCATAACGAAAACAAAATAAAAAGATTCAAGGACTTCTAGACTCATCGTCCTCACTTCTAATTCCCGTCCCCAGCATTCAGATCTTCACCTGAAAACAAAACATTTCAAAAATGAGGGGGAAATCTCAATAATGTCTACCCCTAACGTTTAAAACAGTTTAAGTTCATTTCAATTCATTTTGGGGAGAGGGAACAAGTCAAACCATTCCTCAAACCTTTAACCCTTAACTGTTTTCCTCAACCCATTCAATCCATATTTTAAGTCGCGGGCGGGATATCAAATCCCAAAAAAAAAACGTCGCCTACCAAAGGCATCATAACAACTATCCTATATCAGGGATGCAACCCTAATCTCCTGGCACATAACCCATACAGGCATCGAATCCTGATCTCGGGGTTATCACCCGCATGAATATTAGCCTCTTAAAGGCATCAAACAATCGCCCATCAAGGGCATCATAACCTCTATCCTATATCAGGGATGAAACCCTGATCTCCTGGCACATAACCCATACAGGCATCGACCGATCTCGGTTATCACCCGCATGAATATTAGCCTCTCAAAGGCATCAAACAATCGCCCATCAAGGGCATCATAACCTCTATCCTATATCAGGGATGAAACCCTGATCTCCTGGCACATAACCCATACAGGCATCGAATCCTGATCTCGGGGTTATCACCCGCATGAATATTAGCCTGTTAAAGGCATCAGACAACAACCCGCTTTACGTTTCCACTTTGAATTATTAGTGTCTTGTTCAAACTCAGCTCACAACTCTCAAGTCAAACCCAACCCAGGTTTATCAAAACCAATAATAAAACCACTAATAAAAGACCATCCAATTTCTCAACTTAATAAAATCAAAGCATAAACAATTACAATCAGTTATCCAAAACAGATGGTCACATTTTCCTCATAAGGTCCCCTTTCGGGATGCAATTCTCAAAACAGATTAGAAAACATTAAAACACATTTAAAGAGCATCCCAGTGGGGATTAGAGCATAGACATTACCTGATATACTTCACAGCTAAGACGAACACACTTGAGCTCACTAACGACGCGAATTAGCTCGGGCCTAAAATAAAAGTAATTTCTAATCAAAACGCGCCCTTCGAAGTTAGTATTAACTACCTTCTACCTAACCCTTCCCTAGGAACACTATAGGTTCCTATCAATCATGGATCTATACTTTAAATTACTTAACACATTCCAAGTAATCGTATAATAACACCAAGTAAACATTTTCAATCAACAACACATTTATTAACAATTTCACATAACAAGACAGATCACAGCATCCATATAAAAAGGGTCATAACTTGACTTCCCGACATCCTATGGGTCTGGTTCAGGACTTTTCGGAAACCTCGGGATGTCTACTAAAATTCTTAAGTTGACGACTAAGCCCATATCAGCCTCGAAAGACTCTAAAAGTACCAAAACTTCCAACCGGTCCAGTTCCGACAGGTTCTGGTAAAACGACTATAACTCGGGCTATACAATTCAAACATTCGATCCGTAAAAATTTCCTATGGTTCCTAACATCCAAAGGGTCCTCCAATTAAAAGGGCTCGATCAAAAGGTAACTACGCTAGCCGTGGTGACTCAATCTTTAGACACTAACGAAACTGTCCCGATAACGGTCATTAATAAATTTGTTATTTCGGTTCTAACCTTTACCAAAAGGTCTTGGGGTTCTAACTTGGGCTTAAAACGATACTTAGGATATAAGATAGGAAGTAACTTAACTTAGGTCCAACAATTAAACTTGTAGAAGCAAACTTATTAAAAACAAGGACACTTTAATAAAACTTTAGTTAAAAACTTAAGTCGTACAAGGAAATAAAAAATTTCTTAGAACATAAAACACGTAAACAAGGTTTTAAAGACTTTAAACACGAATTAGTTATAAGATTATAACATTACAACAAGAATTTCACAAAGTAAAACAAAGGTGGTTAAACATGCGGTTTCTTTAATCAAGAATCAAGAAAGACTTAGGTTACATGTAAAAGAAACATAAAGAACTTAGAAACATTTAAACTACCAATCAAGAATCCCAACAACTAATTCTTTTTACTAGACTCCATCAAGATCCATGAATTACTAAACAAGAATTGTACTTTTATTAAGTCAACCTAATTTATCTAACAACTTTAAACATGAATAACCTTTAAAGAACACAAAGAATATAAAATAAAGTACAATAAACATATAACTACTAATCAAGAATTTAAGGTTTTATTAACAAGAATCCAACCTAATTTATTTAACAAGCTTAACAAGATTTACTTTTAAGGAACAATAAAGAACATAACGATCTAATAACTAGACATTCAAGAATTAACCTAGGTAATAAATTTCCAATTTCGTGCATACAATAATATTGTGGTCTAAAAAGGTTCATATAAAGAATATAAAGAATATTAAAGAACCACTTTTAAACCTAATAACCAACTATTACAACTTAATCTAATTACAATTTACAACATAAAATTACACATAACAATTAATAATTTACACATAATTACAACAAGAAACACAATTACAAATAATTTCCCCTAATTACAAAATTACAGAAATTACAAACATAAAAAAAAATTATAAATATTTAAATCAGATTCTAATAATAAAACAGAAAAAGAAAAGGAAAAAGAAAGACTTAGGACAGATTAGAGTTAGGGTTAGGGTTAGGGTTTTTACGTAGGGGTGTTTCTCGGCGGGTCTGGGCGGCGGTGGGCGATGGCTGGGGGTGGTGCAACGGTCGAGGCGACGACTAAGGGTGGTGTTGGTGGCGTCGGTGGTCGGAGGTGCAATGGTGCGTCGGTGGTGCGGTTTTCGAACGGCGACAAGTAGAATGGTCACGGTTGTTTCCGCCGCGACGGCGGCGGCGTCGGTCTTTGAGAGCGGAGGCGTCGCGACGGGAGAGTCGTCGGTGGTGACGCGCGGCGAGGCGAAACAGGGAGATTGAGAGGGAGAAAGAGAGGAAAGAGAAAGAGAAAGGAAGAGAGGGAGAGGTTTCGCGGTGGTGGTGGCGCTGCACAAGTATACGATGGTCAGAGAGGGGAGAGAGAGGAGAGGGGAATGGCTAGGGTTAGGGTTTAGAGAGAGATTAGGGTTTTGGGTTAGGGAGGGGGGAAGAGTTTTTATACTAATACCCAATTTAGGCCCAAATACTAATCCTATTCCTAACCCAACCCACTTAACCAAATAGAAAAACTGATTTTTCTAAACCCAATAATTCTAATAATAGTAATAATAATATTAATACTAATAATCATATAATCACATAGCAAATAATATTCACGTAATTATTCACATAATAATATTAACCAGCGGAAATTACTATTCTACCCTTGTTAGCCCCTCAACGGTCCTACGAGCTCAAACGTTAGCATAAATAAACACAAACGAATAATAATAAACACGAAGTCAAACCTAATATACTAACAACGTCACGGTCAACATCTTTGGATTTTTCGGGGTTTTACATCATTACCTTCTTAAAAGAAGTTTCATCCTCGAAACTTAAACTTAACCCTAACGGTCCGGTAAGGAAACTAACGGTTCCATTCCTCCTAAAACTCGAGGTTTTACATCATTACCTTCTTAAAAGAAGTTTCGTCCCCGAAACTTGACGCGCCTTAGGCTTGGAACAAGTGAGGGTACTTTTTCCTCATTTCGTCTTCTGTCTCCCAGGTTGCTTCCGTTGTGGTATGATTTGCCCATCATACTTTTACCAAGGGAACTACTTTCCTTCGAAGTTGTTTTTCTCTGCGATCTAATATTTCCAGCGGTTGCTCTTCATAGCTCAAATCTTCTTGCAGCTGAAGCGGCTCAGGATCAATCACATGAGTTGGGTCTGGGACATATTTCCTGAGTTGTGACACATGGAAGACATTGTGCACTCTTTGAAGTTCTCCCGGTAGCTGTAATTTGTAGGCAACTTCCCCAATGCGTTCCAAAATTGGGTATGGCCCGATGAATCTTGGTGTCAACTTCCCTGACTGCCCGAATCTCATAACTCCTTTCAGAGGTGACACCCGTAAAAACACGTATTCTCCCACTTCAACTCTAGGGCCTTCTCCTCCGTCAAAGATAGCTCTTTGTCGACTCATACGCTTTCATCTTGTCTTGAATGATTCGAACCTTCTGAGTAGTGGCCTGTATTAGGTCCGGTCCGATCGTTAGAGCTTCATCGATGTCTTGCCAACATAGGGGAGTCCTACATCTCCTCCCATATAAAGCTTCAAAGGGTGACATCCCAACACTGGCGTGGTAACTGTTGTTGTAGGAGAACTCAATAAGAGTCAACTCGTCGTCCCACGAGTCTTTGAAATCTAATGCGCATGCTCGCAGCATATCTTCGAGGGTTTGAATAGTCCTCTCGGTTTGCCCATCGCATGGTGGGTGAAATGCAGATCAACTTGAGCTTTGTACCAAACGCCTCTTGTAACTTTTTCCAGAAACCAGACTGGAACCTAGTGTCTCTGTCTGAGACTATAGAACTGGGTACTCCGTGTAACCTTACAATCTCCTTTACATAGGTTTGAGCTAGCTGATCTAGGGACTAGTTGTTGGCGATGGCTAGGAAATGGGCTGACTTGGTCAAACGATCTACAATCACCCATATTGCATTGTGTTTCCGCCTGGTCCTTGGTAGTCCTATCACAAAATCCATTGATATCGAATTCCATTTCCATTCAGGGACGTCTAACGGTTGTAGAAGTCCGGCTGGTCGTTGATGTTCTGCCTTGACTCGCTGGCATGTAAGGCACTTTGCCACAAAGTCTGCCACCTCTTGTTTCATATTACTCCACCAGAACATCTGTTTCATGTCCTTGTAAAGCTTATTTCCTCCTAGGTGTACAGAATATGGCGTATTGTGTCCCTCTTCTAGAATTCTCCTTTTCAGCTCTTCCATATTGGGTACACAGATGCGGTTATGAAATCGTAATGTACCGTCTTCGTGGATTACAAAGCCAGGGGCTTTCCCCTGCAAAACTTCCTCCCGTATCTTTGCAAGCTGCAAATCCAGCTCTTGGGTCCTCTTGATCTCTTCTATGAGGGTAGGTTGCAACTCCATGGCATTTAATACAGCTTTCCTCCCAGGTTTTATCACATTAATCTCCAATCTCTTAAACTCCTCGCACAACTCGTGCGGTACCATCATCAAGTGGTTTATAGCAGGATACGGTCTTCTACTCAGGGCATCAGCCACTACATTTGCCTTTCCGGGATGATATTGGAAATTCACATCGTAATCCTTCAGAAACTCTAACCATCTTGTCTGCCTGAGGTTCAGCTCCTTCTGTGTGAAAAGGTACTTCAAACTCTGATGGTTTGTGAATATCTCGCAGTGTACTCCATAAAGATAATGCCTCCAAATCTTTAGTGCAAAAACCACTGCTGCCAACTCCAGATCATGAGTGGGGTAATTCTTCTCATGCGTCTTCAGTTGCCTGGATGCATATGCAATCACCTTCCCCTCCTGCATGAGCACACAACCCAATCCACCATGTGATGCGTCACTGTAGATAACAAAACCTTCGTTCCCTTGAGGTAAAGCAAGAATAGGGGCCGAGGTAAGCCTCTTCTTCAACTCCTGGAATGTTTGCTCACATTTTTCTGACCACGTGAACTTTACTGACTTCCGAGTCAGGTTGGTCAGCGGATTAGCAATTTTTGAGAAATCCTGAACGAATTTCCTATAATACCCTGCCAAGCCCAGAAAACTCCTAATCTCCGTGGCATTCTTCGGTGTCGGCCACTTGGTGATGGCCTCCACCTTTTGGGGGTCTACTGCTACTCCTTCCCTGGACACCACATGTCCTAAGAAAGCTACTTGTTCCAACCAAAACTCACACTTCTTAAGCTTCGCATAAAGCTTGTTGCTCCGTAGAGTCGTCAATACTTCTCTCAGATGATTCGCATGCTCCTCTCGTGTTCCTGAATATACCAATATGTCGTCGATGAACACCACTACAAATTTATCCAGGAACGGCTCGAACACTCTGTTCATCAAATCCATGAAGGCGGCTGGGGCGTTTGTAAGCCCAAAAGGCATTACCACGAACTCATAATGACCATACCGAGTTCGGAATGCGGTTTTAGAGATATCTTCTTCGCGAATTCTTAACTGATGATAACCTGACCTCAGGTCTATCTTAGAAAACGTTGTTGCTCCTCGCAACTGATCGAAAAGATCATCAATACGAGGTAGGGGATAACGATTCTTGACGGTAATCTTGTTCAACTCCTGGTAATCGATGCACAACCTCATGCTACCATCTTTCTTCTTCACGAACGATGCAGTGCTCCCCGGGTGACGCGTCTTGGGTCGGATATACCCCTTTTCTAGCAGTTCGTCTAGCTGAGTCTTCAACTCCTTCAGCTCTGCGGGTGCCATGCGATATGGGGCTTTTGAAACAGGTGCGGCCCCGGGCTCCAAATCGATGCAAAAATCTACCTCCCTGATTGGAGGCAGACCCGAGATCTCCTCCGGAAATACGTCAGAGTACTCCCGCACTACCGGGATATTCTCAATCGTAAGCTCCTCCACCTTGGTGTCGATTACGTTGCATAGAAATCCTTCACAACCTTGACCCAACAACCTCTGGGCCTTGAGGGCAGAGATGATCCGCACACTCTGAAGATGCCTATCACTCCAATGCACTACCTTCTTTCCGTTCGTTCCCATTAAGGTCACCTTTTGCTTATAACAATCTATTTGAGCCCTATACTTTGCTAACCAGTCCATCCCCAAAATAACGTCGAATTCCATTAGGTCAAACATATAAAGGTCGGCCTCAAACTCCTGTCCTGCTATCACTATAGGACATCCACCATATAACTCTCCACAACTAATGGTGTCCCCGGTAGGCAGGGTTACCGACATAGGCTTACTATTCTCCGAGGGTTTCATCTTAGCCTTCTCTACTATAGCTCGTCCAACAAAAGAATGACTAGCACCAGAATCAAACAAAACAGAGATATAGAGGTGGAGAGAGAAGGTACGTCGCGTCATTCTCGCCATTCTCAGCCTCTTCTTTCCTCATTACGTATACCCGTCCTCCTGCGTTGCGCGGTGGTTGCTGTTGCGGACGAGGCGGGTTTGCTGGCCTTCCTTGGTTGTTTCGATTTCCACCGGAACCATCCCGGTTTTGTTGTTGTGGCCTTTGATTCCCATTATAGCCTCCCCGATTTTGGTATGTTGTCTGCGGGGCTCTCCAATTCCTGTTATTCCCATTGTTTCCATTATTCCCACCATTATTACCCCTTGAGTTCTGTAAAGGGCATTGCCTGATGTGATGCTGGAGACTCCCACATTTAAAACATCCTCCCTTTGCGGCTCCTGATCTACAATCCCTAGCAAGATGACCAGGTCGTCCACAAACCCCACAGATAGGTACATGGGTTGGTCCACGTCCCGAAGGTTGGTTGTTTTGCCAGTTGTTGGGGCGGAACCTCTTTTCCTGATAAGGTTGAGGTGGGTTAAAACGGGGTGGCTCTTTCCTCTTTTGCCCCTGTATGCCTAACTGTCGTTCCATGTCATTCATCACCCTTTCTACAGTGAGGGCAACATTCAACATGTTCTGATAAGACATGAACTCCCGTGATGACATGCGGTCCTGGATCTTGCAATTCAATCCATCCCAGAAACGGTCCATTCTTAGCTGCTCAGTGGCTACCAAGGCAGATGCAAATCGAGATAGTTCTGTGAACTTTGCAGAGTAGGCGAGCACGCTAGTTTCTCCTTGACGCAGATTCATGAATTCTTTTTCTTTTGCCTTCTGGAGGGAAATTGGGTAAAATCGATCATTTAGCACAACCTTGAAGCGATTCCAGTCGAAACCCGGTTCAGTCCGTATCTCCTTCACGCTGGCCCACCATAGATCGGCCTCCTCCTTCAGGTGGTACGCAGCAAAGTCCAACCTTAGTTCCTCGGGACAGCGGGTTGTGTCAAAAATCTTTTCAATCTCTCTAACCCAATCTTCAAAGACTTTGGGGTCAGCTACCCCTGTGTAAGTGGGCGGGTTGAAGCTGTTGAACCTTTGGAGAAGAGCGGAGGGGTCATCTTCCCTCCCTCCTCCTTGTCAATCCACCACTTTCCTCAGTAGGTCCTCGTGCTTGCCCAGCATCTCAATCATCAGCATGCTAGCAAGGTCGTTCCCCGGTGTTGTTGTACTCGACCCTGGTATCAAGTGAGCCAGGCGTTGGCGCGATTCGATTCTGATTTGAGGGCGCTGTTCGGTCGCAGCTGGTGTACGCTCCCGAGTACCATGGTCGGGTTGAGAACCGTTCACGTCTGACGTCCTGATTCAAAGGGTCGATTTAGTCTACTTAAAGGGTTTTCCAATCCATTGTCTCAGCATCATACTAGAGGTAACTACTTGGTCCGGTCTTCTCATAGGGTGCTAAACAATACGAAATTGTAATTCTATTTCACCAAGTAGTTTCTTATGTCATCACTTTATTTCATGAATTTTCATCACATATCGAAAGGTCACAAACCAGTATTTCTATACACCAATGTAATCATATGCACAATATTCTCCATCAGAACAATTTCCTAAAAGAAACAACATGCTAATATTCAGGTCATATCACAGTTCAACAAAAGTACAAACGTAACAGCTATACACTAATACTCAACACATCGTAGCCATCCCACTAAGATGATCCTCCTGCATCGAGGGTTCTTCCTCGCTGAAACTGGAGTCCACTCAGGATCACTCGTCTCATCCCCCGAGTCCTCCTCGGGGTCTTCTCCTGTTTCCCGGTCCACCTCATCCTCCTCCTCGGGCGGCATCTCATGCTCGGGCTCGACGGCGAGTGCAGCCGTGACCCTAGAGGTTACCTCGGGTTCGGGATCCTGGGTGCCTTCCTCGATGGGATCCTCCTCCGGATCCTCTTCAGGGTCATCCTCATGATCCTCAGCTGGTGCAGGAGCTGGGTTCACCTGGACCCTCTCTACTCGGCGCATCCCAATCCGGGCGATCCTAGAAAAGACCTCCGGGATTCGATGCCTGGCTCTACCCGTACCTCGACACCAACAGACAGTGTGGTACCCCTCCTCCGAAGTAGGGGTGGCAACAACGGCCACGCATATGGCCCCACCAGGGATCGTCTCGTAAGGAGAGTAGAAAAGCGTTGGCCTGAGCTTCCTCATTGCCACGCAAGCAGGAGTTCGGGACATCTTTGGTGTACCGGTCGATCTCATCGTAGAAATTTAGCATGTGAGTTCCCAAGTCCCCACCAGGAGGAATGGGTGTGTAGCGGTGAAAGCACGGCGTGGGGTGCTGGTGACAGTGTGTGCGTTGTGCCATCCTACATAATCAAAACATATTAGCAACACAGAGAACATTATATTCATAGCCACGCAACTTTAGAAAGCATGAATCCCTTTTTCCCATCCTACACTCATCGCTCCGAACTTAGTTTCCTAGGGTCCATCTAAACCTAAAGGACTCTGAGGAGCTACTAGGTCGCAACCCAGAGCTCTGATACCATTTTGTAACGCCCCGAAAATTCAATTATAGAAAGTCAAAGTCAAACTAACGTTAACAGACAAAACTTAGCGGAAGACTTCAAATTTAGTTTGGGCGTCACTGCCGTATTCCCGAAGGAACACAAGGCGAGAAAGGAAAACACAATTGTCTGCTAACGGTAACTACTAACAACTCAAAACAAAACTTGAAGACATCATAACGAAAACAAAATAAAAAGATTCAAGGACTTCTAGACTCGTCGTCCTCACTTCTAATTCCCGCCCGCGACTTAAAATATGGATTGAATGGGTTGAGGAAAACAGTTAAGGGTTAAAGGTTTGAGAAATGGTTTGACTTGTTCCCTCTCCCCAAAATGAATTGAAATGAACTTAAACTGTTTTAAACGTTAGGGGTAGACATTATTGAGATTTCCCCCTCATTTTTGAAATGTTTTGTTTTCAGGAGAAGATCTGAATGCTGGGGACGGGAATTAGAAGTGAGGACGACGAATCTAGAAGTCCTTGAATCTTTTTATTTTGTTTTCGTTATGATGTCTTCAAGTTTTGTTTTGAGTTGTTAGTAGTTACCGTTAGCAGACAGTTGTGTTTTCCTTTCTCGCCTTGTGTTCCTTCGGGAATACGGCAGTGACGCCCAAACTAAATTTGAAGTCTTCTGCTAAGTTTTGTCTGTTAACGTTAGTTTGACTTTGACTTTCTATAATTGAATTTTCGGGGCGTTACACCTGAAGTACACACAGTTCTCATAATGACTCCTTGTGTACCCTTGCCCTACCATAAAGGTATCAAACCTTTTGTATCACTGCTTTGGTGTCTGTTTAAGTCCATACAAGGACTTCCTCAATCTGCACACATGCTCCTCCTTACCAGGAACGGTAAAACCCTCTAGTTGCCTCATATATATTTCCTCCTCCAACTCGCCATGGAGGAAAGTTGTCTTCACGTCAAGTTGCTCCAACTCCAAGTAAAATAGAGCAATGAAGGCTAGTAAGGTGTGGATCAACCTATGCCTCACAACTGGCGAGAATACTTTATTGTAATCGATTCCCTCTCTCTAGTTGCAATCTCTGACTACCATTCTGGCTTTCCACCTTGCACTTTCAACACCAGGGATATCTTCTTTCTTCTTGCACACCCATTTTGCAGTAAGAGCTCGTCGCCCTTTAGGCAATTCACACAGCTCCCATGTATGATTCTTCTACAGACTCTCTATCTCCTCTTGCATAACTCCCATCCAGCTTGAGGCACTTGGACAGGAGATGTCCTCTTGATAGGTAGAAGGTTCAAAACCTTCAGGAGTATCTTCTGCAACACTCAGCGCATATGCGATCATGGCATTGTCTTCTTCGGTATACCACGCTGGTCCCCTGATCTCCCTCCTAGGACGATCTCTTGCTATGCTCTATTTTTCCTCCACATAAGGAACATCAGTCTCTATCTTGGGCTCATCAACCTGAGCTGTTTCAGGAGCATTAGCAACAGCTTGCTCCTAATTGTAGGTTCCAGTAGCCCCACCTTGAACCTCAACCTGCTCCACCTCGAATACTATTCTTCCCACTCCTCCTTCTGATTTCCTGTATCATCAAAAATAAAGGTAGATTCCATTCCAGATAACATAGCAGTTTCATTAAAGGTTACATCTCTAGATTGTATAATTTTCTTTAAGTCAGGACACCACATTCTATATCCCTTATACTCATACCCATAACCTAGAAACATGCACTTAACAACTTGGGAGACGACTTCCCCTCATTCACATGGGCATATACAGGACATCCAAAATATGATCTGTCCAGGCAGTAGATATCACCCCTGCCCAGAACGGTCTATTCTTCTAAAGCCCTGTATTTCAGAGCATGCTATGGTCTTTCTCCAGGAGTGACCTGTTGATCCTCTTAGTTGCACCATTTTCTTGATGTTTACCCATCAAGGTTCAATGCCTAGCAATCCATGTTACTCGCAGAACTCAGTAAACTCATAATCAACGAATTCCAACCCATTGTCTCCCCTGAGTTTCTTTATCTTCCTGTCTGTCTGGTTCTCCACTAAAGTTGTGAACTTCTTGAAGTATAAGAATGTCTCATTCTTGTGTTGCAGGAAATAAACTCAGGTCTTCCTCGAGAAGTCACCTACGAATTTCAACATATAGTGCTTGCCACCTAGTGATGGCACTCTAGCAGGACCCCACAAATCTGAGTGAATATAGTCAAGGATCCATATTGTTGTATGCATAGCCCAGGAGAAACTGACCCTCTTTTGTTTTCCATAGACACAATGGTCGCAAAACTTCAGCTTGGCGATCTGTGCGCCTCCAAGATATCATTTCTTGCTCGATATTGACATCCTCTTCTCTCCCAAGTGGCCCAGCGTCATATGCCACAACTTCGTGCTTTCAGACTCATCAATATTTGAAACTGCCGCTGCAGTTCCTGTCACTGTAGACCCCTGCAGGATGTATAGGCTACCCTTTCCGATTCCCTTCATCAGAACCATGGAACCCTACATACTTTCAAAACAACTTCTTCTCCTTTGTATCTGCAACCGTTAGCCTCAAGAGTACCCAAAGAAATCAAATTGCGGGTTGTTTTGAATTTACAGTTTTGACCATTAATCTTATGTGGGCCTTGGTTGAAGTAGGTCCCTGCCTTGGATATCCCCAACAAGTGGTATCAGAGCCGATGGTTTGTTTGGCTGAGTGCAAGGTGCGGGAATGTGGTCTTGTAAAAATCACCATGAACGGGAGCAAGGACCATGGGGCGCGCGCGGCTGGGTCTCCTGAAGGCGCAGAGTGCGGCATGAGACTTAGGTGGAGTAGGGTGCGGCTCTGTGGAGTAAGGTGCGTTTGGGACTCTTGAGGTAGAGTGGTGGCATGAGATTCAGGTGGAGTAGGGTGTGGCTCTGTAGAGTTAGGTGCGGCTATGATGGGCTCTTGACGGAGACTTGAAACCTTGACAAGAAAAAAGAGGCTTCCGATCAAGGGGGAGAGACTCATGTATGAAGGGAATATTGTTGGGATTCACCCATGACTAAAAATGTCCCACATCGGAAAAACAAAGGGAAAGGGCATGGTATATAAGTCAAGTTGGCTACTCCTCTTAACTCCAATTGGTTTTAAGATGGAATCTCATTTAACTTGTGTACCATGGACCTTGGTTGAAGTGGACTCCTGCCTTGGATCACCCAATCAGATCTAAATCTAAAAAGACACTGAATTCCCAAAATCAAAACTAAACCTATGAGCCCTATCAAGATTGGATGACAGAGTTTCCAGCCCTCGCTGATACACTCAAGAAGATGGACGGGATCTTAGCTCTTGATTTTGCTGGAAATATTCCAGTTCCACCAATGATGAGGTAGTCAGTGGAGCAATCACTTGCAAGATCGAAGTTCAACAAGAAGATTCACGAAGCCAATCGGAAAATTGCATCGGAAAAGTGGAAATCAAGCCTTAGTCATAAAACCCTAGCACCGAAAAATTGATAGAGTTGCGCCATTTCAATGAATAGAAAGGGTGAAATTGATCTTAGATTGTTATGAAATCTTCAAATCGATTCACTACTAAAAATATGTATATTACCAATCACCTTTTTCCAACCAATTTAAAAAAAGGTTGGAAAAACCAACCATTTTAGCAACCATTCATATTCCAACTATTTTTCAAAATTTTAGTGGGAAAAAGGGTTGGAAATTCCAACCACTTTTGCTAAAATTGGATGAAAATTTTTTATAACATCCTTTTTCCTACTATTTGAAATTGGTTGGAAAAACGATTAGTAATCCGACCATTTTTCCAACCATTTTCGAATAGTAGGAAAAATGATGGTAGGAAAATTTTCCTACCATTTCAGCAAAAGTGGTTGGAATTTTCTACCTTTTTTCCCACATAAAATTTTTGAAAAATAATTGGAATATGAAATGGTTGGCTTTTCCAACCATTTTGAATTGGTTGGAAAAAAGTGATTGACAATACACATATTTTTAGTTGTGATTGAGATCTAGGGTTTAGAATTGTAGGTCCTAGGAACGGTTAGCGAAGAGAAAGAGGGGAGAAAGACAGAAGAGAGAATGTGTAATTGCTTATGTTACTCAGCCAGAAATAACCCTTATGAGTTATGACCCGCGCCTGACCTTGAGCTGATCCGCACCTGACCCTTAGCTTACACAGCCCGACCCCTATAAATAAATTAAGGGTCATGACCCTGTTTTTTTTGCTGACCCGACCCTTTGAGCCCCTAGGGTCTTCGACTCATTGGCTAGCTCTAATCACTATTATGGTCTAGGCTAGCTTGCTTGTCAAAATTAGCAACTTAGATAGCAGTTTATGTGGCTGATAGTGGATGACAGTTTAAGTAGATGATATATAGCGGATGATTATTCAAATGAAAATTGTGTTTGGTACATTTGGGCCCTGTTCGGCAAAAAAAGTGGATCAAGTAGCGGATAGCTGTTGGGGTAGCGTATAACTTTTGAGAGAGCAAATAACTGTTGGAAATTAGCAGATAGCTGATAGCTGTTTAAATAACTATTTATAAAGATTGTGTTCGATAAAATTAGCAGTTGGAGTATGATTAATAAAAAATGACTAAAAAGGACATGACTACTACTACTATTACCATCAACCAGAAAAACGCAAGGACACAAATACACGAGAATAGTAATCGATTTCCCTCTGGCACTTAAAAAAATCAAACATGTCATTTGTAGCTTCAAATTAATATTTTCTTTTTGGTTCAAATTAATTTGCCAAATTCCCATAGCCAAGTCAAACAACAATACAGCATACAATCTCAATCCTCAAATTTGCATATTAATTTGATTTGAAATTGAGAAAGAATTTTACTAAAAGGCAGTGTTATGTTCGAAAAGGATGATACGTAATTTCTTGTTCAATGATTCTAAAAAATGAGGTTGTTTCATTGTTGTTCTATGCTTTAGAAATAGGGTTAGAGAATGGAGATGAGTAGCAAGAGGCCAGACAATCGGTGGAAGCAATGGTTTTTATAGTAATGCCAGGAGGTGTAATATGCAATAGAGGTTGAGGGCATTTTCAGTAATTACAACCTCAAACGCTGTTTTACATTCTCATACGTTACAATTCTTAACGTTTCATAATTTGTATAAAATGCTAGTACAAACTCTATCCGCTAGTTTAAAACGTTAATTCACCGAACATTTAAAATTTACAAAATAGAGTTTTAATACAGTCAAGACGCTAAATGCTATTCCATATGCTACAACCGAACAGAGCCTTGATGGTTGAGTTATCATATAATGTGAATTGACATAAAATGATATGAATAATTCCTAAAGATAAATTTTCAAAAGGAACTTTTTGACTAAAATATATGAAATGCTACTGCAAATGCTAAATTTATTAACATTCAAATACGCTATTTGAAACGCTAAACACTCCCCTTTACAATTTGGTTACAACCCACTGCTCGCCGCTTTTGACGACTTCAAGGACTTGCTTGCCCACATCACAATCCATGACTAGTCTACATTTCCTTGACTTGCATAATTTCGCCAGCTCTACTTTCAACTAATGGATCATGACTCTACCACCAAGCCCAATCCTAACCCAAGCCCAAGCCCAATAAAAAAACTAGCGGGAAAAGTCAAATTTCAAAAACTTTTGAAACTCCGAATTCAAACTCAACAGGAGCGTGTTAAAACCCCTCCACGTGGCAAATTCTGACACCTCTGACCCCACTCCAAGAACTTCCCGGCCGTCCGATCATCTTTATCCATCTTTTCTCTCTCCTCACTCTGCTTCATTCTCTCTCTTCGAACGTTCAAATACCCAAATTCAAATTCCGCAGGAGAATTTAATCTTCCTTTCACTGGGAATCTCAAACATCACTTCCTTGTAGTTCAAGTTTTCTTCCTACATTGCTGTAAATTCGAAGAAATGGTGGTTTGAATTTATGGTTTCGTTCCTTTTTGATCTCCTCTGCAAGAATGGATTTCAATTCGATGAAGCGGAAGGAGCTCCAATCGCTCTGCAAAAAGCATGGAATTCCTGCGAATCTTACCAATCTTGAAATGGCAGCAAGACTCGCTGAGCTTCACAAGGTAATTTCTGCAATTTTGGTTTCGTCTCGTTTGTTTACTTAATCAGTGAAAGAATTGCTCAAATCTGAGGGTTTTTGTTTTCTGTTTTTTGCTTTTTGGGGTAATGTGATCAGGTGGAGCAGCAGAAAAAAGTTAAATCTTGTTTAAAGAATTCGGAAATTGTTGTTGCTTCTGATGATGAGGTTGATAGAGTAGATGTTAAAGGAGGAGGTAAGAGGGTTAAATTTAGCCCTGAAAGTGAGACATTTTTGTTCGAGAAAACTGATCCTCGGGAGATGAGATTGTTGGCTCGGAAGAGGAGGAATGCTGCGAAATCTGGATTGGAGAAAGAATCAGTTCTGATTTCTAAAAGTTTAAGTAGTGCAGAGAGTAATTTGGTTGATGTATGTGAAAATGTTGGTGATGTAGATGTAGCTGTAGGAAGGAATCTGAGGAGAAAGTCGATTGCGAAACCAAGTGCAAAGGAGAAAAACCCAGGTGGGAATTCGGTTGATGAGTGCGAAAATGTTGGCGATGTAGATGTAGCTGTAGGAAGGAATTTGAGGAGAAAGTCGATTGCGAAACCAAGTGCAAAGGAGAAAAGCCCAGGAGGGAGTTCGGTTGATGCGTGCGAAAATGTTGGCGATGTAGCTGTAGGAAGGAATCTGAGGAGAAAGTCGATTGCGAAACCAAGTGCGAAGGAGAAAAACCCAGGAGGGAATTTGGTTGATGAGTGCGAAAATGGTGGTGGTGTAGAGGTAGCTGTAGGTAGAAACTTGAGAAGAAAATTGGCTGTGAAATTGAACTCTGGAGGCATCAGTAACGTGGAGAACCCTGCCGAGGAGAAAAACCCGGGGAGGAATTTGAGGTCTCGTAGAGGGAAAGTGGAAGGGAAGGATTTCGAAGTTGCATTGTTGGCCCCTTGTGTTGAGAAGAGAGCGAGAAGGGGTAAAAAGATTGGTGAAATTTTAGAAGGAGATGTTGTTGTTGATGAAGGGAAGAATTTAGAGGCTGGGTTGTTGGCTCCTTGTGTTGAGAAGAAAACAAGGAGGAGTAAAAAGGGTGGTGAAATCTTAGAAGGGGGTGTTGATGAAGGGAAAGATGAAGCAGGATTGTTGGCTCCTTGTGTTGAGAAGAGAGTAAGGAGGGGTAAAAAGGGTGGTGAAATATTACAAGGGGATGTTGATGAAGGGAAGGATTTAGAAGCAGGATTGTTGGCTCCTTGTGCTGAGAAGAAAACAAGGAGGGGTAAAAAGGGTTGTGAAATTTCAGAAGGGGATGCTGTTGTTGATGAAGGGAAGGATTTAGAAGTAGCATTGTTGGCTCCTTGTGTTGAGAAGAAAGCAAGGAGGGGTAAAAAGGGTGGTGAAGTTATAGAAGTGGATGTTGTTGATGTCAATCAAGATGTTGCGAAGAATCCTATGGACGGCGGGGTTGAGTTGGCCTTGGACAATAGGAAAAGAAAGAGGGCTGGAAGGAATGCTGCGAATACAAAACATCAACCATGCGAGGAGGTCGCTGATGGAGCACTTGATCAACAAAATGGCAATGTGGAGAGGCCTTTGGATGACAAAGCTTTTGTCGGTAGGAGACAACGAGGCAGAAAAATAGCTGTTGAAGGTTTAGGTAAAGAGGACATTACCGGCGACAAAGTGTCAGTGGGTGAGCGTGTGACGAGAAGAAACTTAACTAGGGCCAAGAATGATGAAATCGAGGGCAGTTCTGTCCCAGTTCAGCCTGCAAGGAGGTCAACTAGGCAAGCAGGAAAGGTGAAGGTAAATGCTTCACTGAGTGTAAAAGAGGCAGATGATGAGGGGATTCCGAAAGTAGTACAGATGAATCAAATTGACAACAAAAAGGCTCTACCTCAGCTTATGAATGAAGCATCAGAAGCGACTGGCAGTGTCGTGGAGAAGGTCGGTTCTTTCACGAGTGACTGTTCGTCTCATGAACAAGCTGTGACTGGTGATGCCTGTTCAGATGATAGCATTGCAGAAACGATGAAGCATGAAGTGGAGTGTAAGTACGAACAAATTTCTTTGATTTTATCCCTATTTGTTCCCATGGTATTGTGATTTATCCTACAATTAATTTGACAGAACTGTATATATCCTCAAGTAATGACTGTCATGATAATTTATTTTTGCCTGAGAGATACTTTGAACAACACTTAAAGAGCCTGTTTTTTCCAGTTACAGTTGTTGACCAATTGGATTATGAAGTTGTAGAACAAGAGGAAGCTGCTTCCGGATCAATGGGAGTCTTGGAGGGTAGCTACAGAGAAACTGAACATATAACTGAAGTGTTTGATTGTCTTGGAACTATCCAATATGTTTCAGAAGACAAAACTCTGGTGGGTTATGAACCTAATACAGATTCCAAAACACAGCATTCTCCATTATCAGTGAATGGATCAACTCTTTTAGCCGAAGTTTCCCTCACAACTGCATGTGAACTAATCAAAGAGGATAAAGATACAAAACCAGACTCACTGTTGCATAATCACGAGGCAGAAACTAGCGGCAGAAGTACAGAAAAAATTAACATGCACGAAAATACCGATGGCTGCAAGGACATGCCACAGTCCATCTCAACTGTTGATACCACTTACGTGCAGTCACAAGTTGATGGTATTTTATCAGGTATTTGCTTTAAGTTTCGCTTGACATCTTCCAAAATTTTCTGCTGAAGTGGGTTTCACTATCTTCTGTTACATGACTACTTGATGCTGATATAGGAAGCTTGTAAATTAAGTTCTCCATTTCCCTCGAACAATACGAACGATGACATTCTTATGCATTACAGGTGAACTCACAGATGTCCTGGGTTTGTCGAAGAAGATAGAAGAGAGCAGTGAAGAACCTGTAGGAGGTCTTGCTTGTTCTGAACATAACTGCAGGCAGGATTGCTTAGTTGAAAGTGACAAATTCATAGTTTCTAAGGATCCGGAGTTGGCTGAGAATTCTGCTGACCCCAAGTTGTCAAATCTGACTTTTGAGGATGATGCAACGATTCCGGGTGAGTTGGATGATGAAGTGATGGAGCAAGAGGAAGCTGCTCCCAGAGAATCTGAATGGGATACACCTGAAGTTTCTGATTGCAACAGATTGAATCAATTTGTTTCAGAAGACAATGTTGTTGTGGGTGACGAACCTAATCTAGATGCCAATTCTCAGCATCCTACTGCAGAGGATGGGTTGACTTCTTTTGCGGAATTTCCCCATGAAGCTACATGTGAAGTAATCGAAGAGGATAAAGATATCAAGCCCATCACACCATTGCATAGTCAGGATGCAGGAACTTGCGGTGAAGGCACGGAAACATCTAGCATTCGCAAGAACAAAGATGGTGGTCAGGAACTGTCTGAGTCTGTCTCAACTGTAGATTCGACGTTGAACATGCAATCTCATGTTGATGGTATGTCAAATGGAATTTGCTTTTTCATTTCCCTTGAGATTTTCCCAAATTTCCGACTGATGTGGGCTTGACAATCCGTTTCACGATTCCTTGATTTAGAAGTACGAATAATAAAGTGTGAAGTTAATTCAGTGCACCGTTTTCTCAAACAACTGGAAAAATGATGACGTTATTGTGCTTTGCAGGTGAACTCACTGTTGTCTTGGGTTTGTCTGAGAAGGAGAGCTTTGAAGAAACATTCAGAGATTTTGCTTCTTCTGAAAATAGTGGCCGGTGGGGTTCTTTGGTTGAAGATGACAAATTCACAGCTTCTAAAGAGCCAGAGGTGGCTGAGAACACTGCTGAGAACAACGGGATGGAATCGGAAAAGGCCACGGTGGGTACTGACAAGGATGTTGAGAATGTTGTGAATGAATTATCACAATGCACCTCACCATTGTCAGACGAAGTCAATGATTTGCATAATGCACATGATGATATTGATGTACAAATACAAGTTGATACTGCTACTCAAAGGGAAACAGATTGTGAAACCTCATGCAACAGTCCATTTTCAGCTCAAAAAGCTGACCATGACAGTCCCAAAGTCGATAGTGAGATTGACCAAGAAGAAGCAGATGCTGATACTGATGTAAAAATGCAAGCTGATGCTGCTTCTCTAGGAGAAGCAGGACGTGAATCTTCATGCAATAGTCCATTTTCAGCTCAAAAAACTGACCATGACAGTCTGAAAGTCCATTGTGAGACTGACCAAGCCGAAGGAGTCAATGCTGTGTATTGTGCTGCTCTTGAATCCCAATCACATAGTTGCAATGAAAAGCTAACTGATGAAATTGAAGAATCATTGCGAGATGCTTCTGAAGTCATATGTTTGTCCTTGCTTGAGGGTAATGCTGGAACAAAGGAAGTTACCTGTGCTTCAGAAGAAAGCCAGCATGGAGAAATGATCACTACGGAAGATGCAGGCATGACTGAAAGCCATGATTTACCGCAAGAAAAGCCAGAGAATCCACAAAATTCCCGTTGTGTCATTGCAGAAGTTTCAGATGCTCTTGTAGACCCTGGGATGTTTAGCACCGAAGAAATGGAAACCACGAAGTTGAATCAACACATGGCTGCTGGTGGCCAAGGTTGGCAAGGTAGTACTCTATCTAATATATGTGTTTATTGAATGGTAAATTTTCATGGCTGTGGGCTGAAAGAGGATTCGCTGTCCACACATTTTATGTAGCTTTGTGGCAACCATGTTGGTGAAACTTGAGCATGTGGTCATATTGATGGCTGTGTTTTATGTGAGCAATTGTTGCATTTTTGTGCATTTGTCTGTTTTAATGGTGACGATTTGTTTTTTTTCAGGGCAATACCATGTAACACTAGGCTCGGGCTCTGCAGAGCGGAAAAAAGAGAAGTTTAACGAGGTCGGTCAAATTTGTCCTAATAACAATGTCACCGGAGGATCAGAAGACTGCATTAGTTCAAATGACAACCATGAGGAGGCACCACCTGCAAATGTCAACATGGATGTTGCAGGTTTCGATGATTCTCTGGAAAACATCATATCGCCCCCTACAAGCATCAATGCAAGAAAGTTTAGCGTCTCACCTAGTGCAGAAAAGTTTGCAGGTTGGTGTCTTGTACTTCTATTTTTTCGCTGAGACTTCTGTAAATTGTAGCTTTTACTCTATTTTCATGGTCCTTAAGTTTAAAGTTGAAGCATAACTATATAATGACTTGTGCCTCCTCAGGAACTGACTTAGGGGCTGGAAATATTGGTAGTGAGAAGGTTGTAAGTGTCGAAAGGGAGAGACTTTATGAAGACATCAGCAATGAGAAACTGTCGAAACAGATGAGCGCGCTTGAAAAGTCTCCTGGTGTAAACGAAGGATGTGGGAATGAGAACGCAATTGAATATCAAATGCTGGACCGTGGTGCTGCAGTTGTCCACAACATTGATGACCGATTGATAGAGCAAGAGGTAGGCATTGTGTCAAGGGAAAGATGTGAGACTATTTCTGGAGAAACTGAATGTGGTTTTGAGGCCCAAGGATTGGATCAGTGTGCTTCACAAGAGAAAATTGTGGGGAATAGTGAAGCTGATTTCGAACACAATGCTCAACGTTATACTACTGTGGATCAGTCATCTCTTTATGCAGAAGCTTTTCGTGCAAGTATGTGTGAACTGATGGAAGAGGATGATGAAGCGATCAAAGCAGTCACACCATTGCATAACAGGGAGGCAGAAGCTAGTGGCAATACAGAAGAACCCAAGGCGGATGAGTCTAAATATAATAGTGGATTTGAGGTTGTGTCTGACTCAATTGTTGGTGACAATTTGCACCAGCAATCACACATTGAAGGTATGTTCATTTGTATTTGCCTTTCATTTTCTTTGAAATCTTCCCAAATTTTCGACTATTGTGGATTTGTGGGAATGCACCTGTTCTAGTTGCAAATTATCATTTAGTATATGAGGATCTACAATTCTCACCGTGAACAGTGGATTGGGTTGCATTTGGCTCTTGACCTTGTTGATCACGGTGTAAGTGAAAGTCTAGAGGATGCTCGTTCTAGACTTTCGTAACCAACCCACATGTTATACAACTTTGCTGTTGATGAGCACTCTTTTGTTGTTTTACATCTACGCTGGTCTTTAACATTTACTTGATAATATCAGGTAATGTGCCCAACACACTGGAGGAAGAGTTGGATGCTTTGCCTTGTAAGTTAACAAATGCTGAAGAGAAATCACCCGAGGCATCAATGAATGATGATACCAGTGACACCCCTGGAGATAGTGGTGTACAAAGGCTTTTCACTTCAACTATTGGAGAGACGGGGGCCAATGAACTCTGCAGAAGTCCATCTTCACTTATCGAACGGGAAATAAGTATCCAAGGCCACCACAAGATAGACCAAGTCAAGGCACAGGAAAGCTTCTATCCTGCTATGTTTATAACCCCACCATCGGGCAGAAGTGAGAAGCTAGTTGATGGAATTGAGGGAGCATCGCATGACGCTTCAGAAGGTGGATGTGCATCCTTGTATGATTCTTCTGGGAAAACCAAATATAATGTCACTGGAAGAGAATCTACCTCCATGAGTAGAGGTGATTATTCGGCATCTGAAAGGCGAAAGGTATTTCTGAGTTTGCCTTTTGCTATGGCTGCTGTTTCAGATGTTGTCAATGACCATGGGAAAATGGATAAATTTGAAGAAGTTGAAGTTGATGGAGATTGTGGGAGTATTGAAGATAACTGTGGTATAAAGTTTACAGACCATCCTGTGGCACATGATGTTTGTAACTCTGCTATGGTGGTTTCCCCATCATCTGGTAGAAATGATAAGGCAATTGACGACAATACTGAAGGAGGATTAGATGATGGGCTACATGTTGGATTTGTGCCCTTGCTGGAGGGTTCTCATGGAGCTCGCAAAGATGATGTTGCTCCAAGGGAGATTGAACTTGGTGAAGAAAGAAATGCGGAAGATGCTCGCATCAGTAGAAGTACTGATATAGCATCTGAAAGTCAAAATGATTTGTTGGATTCATCTTGTGGCGCAGAAGAAGTTTCAGATGTCAGTGGTAATGCAATGGTGGATGAGTCTGAAGAAGCGGATGGCAACACAGAACAAGGTCAGGGCTTCTTTATTTGTTTTTTTTTTTGTTCTTTTCTTATCAAGGGATGCTTGATAAAGGAAGCTACAGGTCCTCTTTCTTTTGGCCCGTCCATTTTGAAATATGCTCAGGATTCGATGCTGTAACAGCGCAATAAGACTATGCGATGGTGCCAGAAAAATATTGCAAAATAGTTTTCACTCTGAATTGTAATTTCTAGGCTAATAGTTAATCTGCGCATGCAGGAAAAATGAATGGAGGACAACTTGTTGATCGTGTTATGGATGAGTCTTCTGCTTATTTGACGAATCTTTCCGCATCTAAGTGGTCTGTAGGTGGGTGTCTGGTACTTCTATCATTTCACTGGTAATCTGTAAACTGTTGCTTTTATTCTATTTTCATGGTCCTTAAGTTTAAAGTTTAAGCATAACTATATGCTGGCTTGTGCATGGTCTGCAGATGTGTGTGAACCAGTTTTTCAGGACGCTGTTAATCCCGAGACATCAGAACAGATAAACGCGCTTGAAAAGAATGATGACCAATTGATAGGGCAAGATGAAGCTAATTTTGAACCCAATGCTCAACATTACAGTAATGTGGATCAGTCGGCTCTTTATGAGGAAGCTTTTCTTGCATCCATGCGTGAACTGATGGAAGAAGATGATGAAGCAACCAAAACAGACACACCATTGCATAACAGGGAGGCAGAAGCTAACTGCAATACCGAAGAACCCAAAATGGAAGGGTCGAAATATAACAGTGGATTTGAGGATGTGTCAGACTCAAATCTTGGTAACAATTTGCACCTGCAATCGCACATTGAAGGTATGCTATTCGTGTTTGCCTTTCATTTCATAGACTAACCAAACCACATGTTACATAACTTTGTTGTTCATGAGCTCTCTTTTGTTGTCTTGAATCTATTCGGGTCTTTTAACATTTATTTGATAAATCAGGTGATGTGCTGAAGTCAATGGAGGAAGAATTAGATGCTTCGCCTTGTAAATTGATGAACGCTGAAGAGATATCTCTTACGGCATCCAGGAATGATGCTACTGATTTTTCTTCCGGTGAAAGAAAATATAATGTCACTCTAAGGAACGGTGAACTTGGAGAATTAAAATTCTCTGAAAATACGTCCACGAGTAGAGGTGATCATTCAGCATCTGAGAGGCGAAAAGTATTTCTGAGTTTGCCTTTTGCTATGGCTGATGTTTCGGATGTTGTCAATTACCATGGGAAAATGGATAACTCTAAAGAAGTTGAAGTTGATGGAGTCTGTCCGAGTGTTAAAGATAACTGCAGTACAGAGTCTACAGACCACACTGTGGCACAGGGTGTGTCTGAAGAAGCAGATGTCAATACAGATCAAGGTCGGGGCTTCTTTTCTTTTTCGTCATTTTCTTCCTCGTTTCTTTTATTATCCTGATTTACTTGAGAAACGGAAGTCACTTGACGCTGAGGATTAGATGCTTTAACAGAAGACAGAAAGAAATATGATAAGGAAAATATGTATAGATAGTCGGATGCATGCTTGTCTATGCTAAAATTCATTAAGACCGAGTTAATCTATGCATGTAGGAGATGTGATTTTTAGGCTAAGAAAAAGGTTGCAAAACAGTTTTCACAGAGTTCCCCTTGTGAAGATGATTATGGAAACCTTTGTCGCGGTGAATTGTTATAATCTATGCACAGTGACATTGATCAACCATTCGCTTAATTTTTTACCTTCAATGTACTAATGAGATTGTCTGCTGTGAATTTTATTTCAGTTAAAACTGAGGAACAACAGTTGGGTGAATCTGTTGCTGTTATAGATCATTGTCCAAAGAATGTAGATGAGTGGCCCTGTAAATCAGCCAATGCCGATGAAAAGACATCAGAAGGCTCGATGAACGACATCGATGACATTGCAGCTGGAAAATTCAGTGAAAATATTATGAAGGATGAAACTGCAAGTACTTCTTCAGCAGTTAGGGGTTCACCTTTTATCAATGATTCTGCTGGAACAAGCAAAATTGATGTTGTTTTGGAGGAAAGCAAACATGCAGAAGTGAATGATACAGGTGATGATGATTTATCATCCAAAAGGCTGAGAAGTTCACAATGTTCACCCTGTGAAGTTGCTGAAGTTTCAGATGTTGTCATTATTGAGCATGCAAAGTCTGGTGCTGACCAAGGTATGGTGTGATTAAAGTACATTAACTCTATTCAACTTTTGGATGCTGTTCTTATGGATTTCTGGCATGTTTTATACACGTAGACCCGAAAATGCCAGAAATGATTTACTCGAATGACCCCAGATGATATGACTTGGTCGGAATTATCTTTCATCAAAGTTATTCATAGTCACAAGATAAAGTTTATAAGTCCAAAAATAAAGCAACCCGCAATCAGCCTGACTCAAATATCACCCAACGCAAATCCCTTCCAACCCGAACCTTATTGACAAGAACATGACCCAAATTGATCCCGACCCTAACGCTTAGTTTAGAAAAAACGCGCCTAGGGCTCAGGAAAGCCTGATGCCCAAATCGTTGTTCTTCGATTGGAAAATCCCGCTCTTTTTGGTACATTAGCCAAGGCTAAAATCTTTTGCCTTATTGTGACATCTACCTCAGTTACTTTTCATGATTTTCTTTGTTTTTGTAATATTTCTCTCTTCCTAGCCGAGATCTACACACATGAGCCTCAGACCCGAGTGCTGCCTCGAGCTTTTTTAAACTAAGCCTGAATGACCCAATCGCCAGATCTATGACACATGAGCACACACTGAGCACACTTAAAGCGAATTCGCAATGTAGATACTAAAGTGCACCAAATCTTCTCCTTTTGAATCATCCTATCACAGAGAATGGCAATGGCAATGGCCCTCGTTCTGGCAAGGATTCGGATGAATTCCCTGAAGTTGTCAAGGATTTTCGCGCTGACAGCAAAACGACAAAATCCTCCGCGATGAAAAGAAACAACAGCAGGAGCATTTTGATACACGGGACACCCAAGAAGCTGCCCGCGTTCATCCACGACATGAAGGAGAATGACACAGGGGCCGGAAAAGCAGCACGCAGAACGGTGGACGTGACTGCTGTAAGACCAATGTTGAAGAGGAAGCCATTGGAGGACATCAGAAACTGACTGTAGGTCGAAAAGCTCCTGCATTTTGCCACAGTTTTTGAAAATGGCATTTCGCGGGGCTTTTTGCTTAACCCTGTAGCTAGCTAGCTAATCTGTAGCATATCTCATGCGTTTAGATTTCTGTTGGGGTTTATTGTGGGTTGCTTTATTCAAAACTTGTTGAATTTCTGCAGTTTAGTTTGTGTATAGGTGTGTGAAGTAGCAGGGCAGACTGCAGAGTAGATACTGATGATAGCTTGTTCATGTACTAATTTTATGAGAAACTAGCAGTGATTCGAGTGGTTTGTTAACTTTTTTTGCAGTTCTCTTATCAGACTTGTAGATTTACAGTATTTAGTTTACGGGTAAGATTGGGATTGAGTAAAAATATAAACTTGGGTGAAGCAGTCAATGAAATTTGGACGAGAAATTGATGTGCGGACCTAGTTTTTTTTAGGTTGAACAATTCGGACGGAACTAAATTCGGGTTAAAATCGGATTTGGACAATAGGAAAAGGAGAAATATTGTGTCCGAGTATTCGGTCAATTCGGCTAATGTCAAAATTCGAATAAAAAATCTATAACAAAACCCTTTTTTCCGGGTCAGACAAATTCGGGTATTCGTATCTGACAAAATTGTGCGAGCGCTATATGAGATCATATTGGATCAAGAATCCATATAACTCACAGTTGGCTGGAAATAGAAATAAGTATCATCCCCCGACTTGTCCTTGAACATCAACCGATGCAAAACTCACCTAATCCAATCTTAACCCAACTTGTACTATACCTAAACCGAATGACTCATTTGTCAGACTCTAAAATCTCAACCCTATTAAAACCTTCCCTCAACAACAGTTACAACACACACAACTAACAATCAGCAAACCTTTTGGCAAAAGTAGAGAAAATGTCCAAAAAAATTGCACTAGAATACATGGCTATTATCAATGTTGAACCAACTTTTTTTATGCATTCCAATCCCAATATTTTACAGAAAGACCTGTTTGTTTATAAACTACAGAGAAACAACACTCACGTTCATGTATCAAGTACCTTATTATATCAAGGTTTTGGGGCATATAAATTATGAATAATAATTCCACTTAGAAAAGAACAATTTTATGTCCTTGTTTGGGGATCACAGCAATGCCCCCGAAAATCACTAATTCCCCCCCACTTTTTTTAACTTGACCCACAACAAATACCAACGTGTATCAAAAGAATGAATAAACATTTTTTAGTTTTTCACAAACAAATTCCCAATTGTGTTTCTCCTTATCTACACAAACACAAAAAACCCACCCGGCTTCGATCTTTCTTCCATCCATCTACCCTTCTTTCGGTCCGATTTCAAGTTCTCCCAGCCGAGCGAGCTTTCTTCTTCTTCTTCTTGATGTTCATCTCTACACACAAAATTCTCGACACCCACCAAAAAAAAATCCCACTATTGACCGTAAACTAATCACAATCCAACCCGCAGACTTCGAGCACAATCCCGCCCTTAGGGGTAAAAGGGTTGATCCGGACCCACAAGAGGGAGAAGATCGAGGCGAGCAGGATCGACCAGACGACGATGATGGTTGGTAGTCGGTCTTGTCGCCCCATGAGACCCTTGAGGAACGGGTAGAGGTGCATGATGACCCATAGGGCGAAGAAGAGCCGTCCGAAGAGTGGCCCCCATGACTCGTACCCATTGTTGATGGCATCAGAGACCCCGACGATGATCCCAATGATGTTGATGATGAGGAGGGTCATCGGGGGGATGAGGAGAGAGGTCCACTTGAAGAGGTAGAGGTCCGAAAACTCCCCGTCGTCCGCGGCCTTGGACGTGACTGTGAAGTTCGTGTCCACACCGGCGAGTACCTTGAGGAGACCCTGGAAGAGGGCGAAGAGGTGGGAGGAGACACCACCGATCACCCAGAACTGCTCGTTACGCCACATGTCATCGATCGCCACGTGGCCCCACTGCATCTCGAGGATCGAGGTCGCGGCGATGGAGATAAAGAGGGCCATGAAGAGGATACTCGCGTAGCTGCTAATCTGTAATGCACAACAACTTTCAGTGTGGGTTCCACTTTTACCGAGTCCAGAGAGATCTATTATAGGGAGAAAAAATGTTTGAACAAGGCTAAAAAAAATCCGGAGACCTACTTGGCATCTCGAGGACGCGGCAAATGGGTTACTCGGGTTGAGTTGGGTCATGTCGGGTCAACACAGTTCGGGTTTGGGTTGGGTCATTTTAGGGCTGCTTTATTTCTAGTGTGATAAGCTTGTCTTGTGAAAACGAATAACTTTCATGGGAGATAAATGGGTCAATCGGGTCATGCCGGGGTCGATACGAACAGGTTCGGGTACGGGTTGGATTGGGTTAGGGTTGGGTCATTTTCGGATCGCTTTATTTTTAGTGCCATAAGTTTGTCTTGCGAAAACGAATACCATTCAGGTTGGGTTAGTTTTGCCTGGTCACCTTATTTTGACAAATCAATATAATTCTAAGACTTAAAGACGGTACAAAAGGACAAAAAAGACGATAAGGGTTTTCATGGGCTCCATTTTGAAGTTGATCAGCTTACCTCAGGAACGATAAACTTTCCGGTGAGAAGACACACGGCCGGTAGAGTACAGTACACGAGCAAGGGAATCGACGTCAAAGGGTAAACAACCGAGTTGATGTACGAGAACCGCTCGAGCGGTTTGAGACCACCATTGAACCCGTACCAAATGGGGCAGTGCTTGCTCAGTAGAATCTCAACGGACCCCAAAGCCCACCGAAGAACTTGGTGAAGACGATCCGAAAGGTTAATGGGAGCAGACCCCTTAAATGCCGGCCTCTTAGGCATGCAGTACACCGACCTCCATCCATGGCAATGCATTTTGAAACCGGTCAAGATATCTTCTGTGACCGACCCGTATATCCATCCAACCTGAATTGAAAGTCGACATGTTAACTTATTCTGAACTGAACTTATTCTAAACTTAACTTATCGACTGAACTTATTCTGAATTGAACTTATTCACTGAACTTATTCTGAATTGAACTTTTTCTAAGAAAATAAGGCGAAGAGAATGGTGCGACATTTTACCTCTTTTCCCCATTCGGATTTATCTTCATAACCACAGCTAATGACATGAATGGCCTCCTTCAAAAGGGATGCCTCGGTTACGCCATGCACAACTCCGCCTTCCTCCATGAGTGTTGAAGCAATAAATACCGGGGATTGACCGAACTTCTTCTCGAATTTCACTTGTGGCATGAGAGCTGACTTTTCGCTATCGATTCCTACAATATTCACCCCGAAAGATTAACGCCGAGGAAAAGGAAGACACAGACTAATCTTGGCATTGTCATTAGTAAAAGTTTCAAATTACCTTCAATTCCCTCCTCGATGTTCTCGAGAGCGTGTATTTGTGTGGAGGAATCCTTGTTCTTGGTCTTCTTTTTACTGTCCTTAACCTTGCTGTCAATAACTTTACCATCCTTAGACTTTGATTTCCGGTTCTTTTTACGGGTCCCATTACAACAGCAGCAGCAGAAGCACCATTTGGGCCAGCAGTTGCAGGTTTTGCCCGGAGGCTTCTTCTGTTTCGGGGCGTCATAACCGTAAAGAGCTTGCCTTCTGAAGACACAACCCGTTCCGACGTATATCGGTCCTTGAATACCATCCAACCCTTTCATGTTGATCTGTATGGTAAAAAAACCGGCAAGAACGGTGAGTGACATTCTAACCCTAAACCCTAAACCTTAAGCTGAAAACTTAAGGAAGAGTAGAAGTTACTTACATCGAAGAAGACAACATTACGGTTAGAGTATCGATCGTGCCTATCAATACCGTCGAATCTCTGTGGGAATTGTACGTAGCATATTTTCTTCCCCGATATGGGATCCATCATGAAGCACATAGCTTCCCTAAGAGCCTTGCTGTTGTTGATGTAGTGATCACAATCCACATTCAGTAGGTACGGTGCGTTTGACAGGACTGCTGAAACTCTTATCTGTAATGCACAGCAGAATTGACATTAGTCAGACGGGTTTTTAATTGGGTCGTACTTCATTGTTATCTGTAGTATGGTTTAGCTGAGTCGGGTCTTGGTTGGTCCTTGATTGTTGAAAAGAAGCTTATGCAACGAATGATTCAGATCATTTCGTGGTTGGTAAATTTAGGGCTGTCAAAAAATTGTCCGACTTGGATTATTGATCAGGCCCGAAGTTAGGCTTGTCGGAAATATCACACCCGAAAAATACCCAAAAGAACCCGGGTATCGAACATTAGTTTTTCACCCATTTTTTATCCAATGCCAGATTTGTCGGAACCCATAATGACCCAAACCCGAATTTTTGACAGCCGTAGTTGGATTATGTTCAGAAATGGGGGGCAATTTCCCTAGGGTAATAATGTCCAAGTAAAGCTAGAGACGGAGAGACTCACCAAGGCATTCATGGCACCGGCCTTTTTGTGATGTTCAAACCCAGGCCTCTTCTCACGAGAAACATAAACAAGGCGGGGCAACTCATTCCCTTCGACATCACGAACACCATTTTGACCGAGGAAAACCTGTTGGAAAATACACATACCGATTAAGAATGAACTTTCATCATACGTTTCAATTTGTTGAGAGACTGATTCCAATATACCCACGGAAAAAATTCTGAAAACATTTTGCAAGTGAATCTGTCGTAAAGAAATTTTACCTGGATCATTCCGGGATGGTCCCTGACATTGTTTCCCGGCCATGGTGTTCCATCCTGCATGGTCCAGCCCTCTTCCGGAACCTTCTGTGCCATTGCAACCAAGCCGTTTATCCGGACCTTGAACTCTTCGTAGTCTCTCTGCAAAAATTTCAACAAATAGCAATCGACGTAATTAGATACTCATATCTTAAATAAACATAAATATTCCGTAACATTTTGGTTTCACAGGTTGCTATACAAACCTTCATTGCACGGCGTTCCCTCACAAAGGCAGGGTGTACTTTGTCCCTGAGATAGTCAACTTTCTGCGAGAAATACCACTCCGGTGCACGGGGCTCGATGCTGTACTTCTTGCAAAACGGGACCCACTTCCGCGCAAACTCGGACGTCTCGGAAAGGGCTTCGAAGGTGAGCATGGCAGCACCATCATCAGAGACGTAGCAGGACACCTTGTCCACAGGGTAGTCCACCGCAAGAATTGAGAGGACCGTGTTTGCAGTGATAAGCGGCGGCTCCTTCATGGGGTCCACGGTAGACACGAATACATCCACAGGGGCCAGCTCCGACGGCTTGCCTTCCTTCTCGTACCTGGTCAATTACGGGTCGGTAAAACCGGTCAATGATAAAATGTGGACGAACAACTGGCAGACATTGCATAGTTTTTTGGGTTTTGGTGCTAGGTCGGACTATTCGAGCAGACCTTAATCCGGATCAAATTGGTCAATGTCGAAATGCGAACGAAAAATCCATATGGGTTTCTTTTTTTAGGGTTGGACAAAACTTTGCCGGCTCTATATGAGATGAAAGGAGGGGGGGAATGAACAAAAATACCTTAAGGAAAGCCGATCGAGATATGTTTCTCGCAAAATAGGGCACCATTTGGGGAACTGATCCAAAATCCACGAGACGGCAAACCAGATTTCACAAATGACCGATATCAACCACAGGGCAAAGGCGTCATTCACCGGGTGCAGAATTCTATAGTGAAAGAAGAGGCCAACAACCACCATTCGGAGAACGATGATTATCCTGTAAGGATTGATCTTGCTCGATGGAATCGGGATCTTCCTTGAGAGTGGCTGCCTTCCTTCATCCATCCTTTACGAACATAGAATTGTGAAAAAGAAATAAGAGATTGCATAGGTTTCTGGATCATATAACCGTGCAGTAACATGTTATGCATACAAGTTTCATTCACAACTTTCATGCACTAAACATGAATGACGCTTTTCGCATGACAAGTTCACCAAGGGAGCACAAAAGCAAGACTAAACATTCGACTCGAACTTACGTTTCTTGAAATTAAAATCTCGTTTAGTGTCCGCTAATATCCTTTCTCTATAATTAAGATCACCGTGACTCGATGATTGAAACCCCGAGCAACCAATCACTCGCATCAGGTTAACTAGATGTCTACATTCTGTAACAGTTCCTAACAATTGCAACTGTTGTAGCATAGCAGTTCCTTATATGACTCCCGGTGCTGGGTCCCACTTTCACGGGGCCCCACCGAGGAGATCCAGATGTAAGCAGTCTTACCACAACAAACATCATTGTTTTTAGAGACACCGATAGCAATTCCGTACACAATCCACGCATTGATTATACAACTAATTTCCATTATTAAAAATAGAGACAAAAAAGCACTGCCCCAGCAAGTAGGAGAGGCGTCGCTTTCGCTTACAGCTGCATGCATGCTCACAATTAGTGACAAATGACAAGCAAACACTAAATCTTGTCACATGTAACAAGCAAAAAGGTCAAGCATTCACAGCTATGTGCTTCAACCTTCAGTCAAATCCACAAACAGCAAAGCAGCAAGAATTAAACCCGTTAACCAAATGTTTCGACAAAAACAAAAACACACCTACCCATTACCCAATATTAGCTTCAAGATCGAAACGTAAACATATCAGTAATAAAAGACGTACTTGGGCAAATCAGGATCCTCTGGTTCATCATAGTTTCCACCATTGTCGCCTTGGTGCTTAACCACTTGAAGCTTTTCATTCTGCCTCTTCTTCCAGTCCTCCATCCGGTCCTTCCAAGCCACGCTCCCGTACCCGTAAAAACCTAAGTCTTTCTTCGGGTCCATCGGTCTAGGCGGCACTACAGATCGAACAAAATGCACCAAAAAGTATCAGCAATGTGTACAATTCGAATCGAACAAACAGATCTTAAAACATGCTTTGGAGATCCCAAAAGAACTCACAGGACATTGCTGAATCGGTGAATGGAACCGGGTGGACTTTCTTCCCCCGGCTCATGAACGGCGGGATTATCAAAGCATGCTTGTCTGGCGAAATCCCAGCATCCTTCAAACCCCATAACAAACACACATGTCAGAATTATGCACAAAATCACATCAGAATTACGACCAGAAATCTAATGGTGCGTTCGGTTGGAAAACTTTCCCATGTTGACATGGGGCACATTATTTCACTCTCGGGCTCAATAAGCTTTTTCCCGGGGAAATTTTTCATCAGAAACAGCCAAACGCACCCTAAGGGGTTTTCTTTGATCTTTTGGTAAAATTACCTCTTGCCCATAAGTCAAGAGCGGGATCTCGGTGGCGAGGGCAGATGGGTCCAGCTCAGCCGGGGTGGTCAGCCCCGAGGCGTTGGAGGGGGCCCTACCAACATTGAGCCGGGCAGAGAGCATTGCTTCTGTGATGTGAAGAGGGTCTTTGGCAGCGTAATCGAGCTCGTTTTCAATGTCATCAATGTCATCCTCATCTTCATCACCCTCAACTCTAGGACTCCCTAAAGAGATCAACAAAAACAGTGAATACGTTGCACCCAATTTAACCCAATTCCCACCAAAACCAATACTCCGAAATCCTGCTCGCCTATGGAGGGGTCGGATGTAGCAGTCTTACCCCTAAATTTCGCAATTTAGAGCGACTTAGACAGACTGGTTCCAATTGAAAAATTCCCACCAATTCAAAAACCAAAACCCCGAAATCCGGCCAGATGGGTCGGATGCAGTAGTCTTACCCCTAAATTCCAATTAACAAAATCCCCACCAATTATAACCCTAGAAAAAAACACAAATTTGGGGTCCAAATGAATGCATTGCACCCAATTCAGCCAAATTCCCACCAATTTCGAAACCAATACTCCGAAATCCCACTCAAGCAGGTCGGATGTGTCAGTCTTACTCCTAAATTCCGCAATTTCGACACACCAATTCCAATTGACAAATCCCCACCAATTACTATGCCCCTAAAAACACAACAAAAACACAGATTTCGGTTCCGAAAAGCGTCACCTTTGATCCGTTTGTACCGGGTTTTGCATTGAGGGCAAGCTTGATTCCCCTCTCTTCTTTCATACTCATAACAAGGTCTACACACAGGGAAAGCACACTCATTGCAAGCAACAAAAGGCTCTCCATCTACAGTAACTTCAATCTCATCTCCACAAATCTGACAAATCTGCCCACTTAATTCCTTCACAGAAGTCACCTGTAAAGTAATTCTGGGTTGCTTAATTCATGGGGGAATATAAACATACAAAAAAGAAAAAGGGGGAATCTTTTTATACAATTGCAACAGATCTACACCCAAATCAAGCAAGTGTGATGACTTCAACCCAGAAATTAGGGGAGAAAAAGTAAGGATTTTTACTGAAACCCAGAAAAATTTAACTGAAATCTGAGAGCTAATTGGAGCAGAACTTCAGGATTAACACTTAATAGAGTCAAACTAGATAGAACCCAATGAAAATTCATAGAAAATTGCACAAATCAGTAATTGGGTAGTAACCAACATACCACAATTAGACTTTGGGGTCAAAAAAAAGGGGAAAAAACAGCATATTTTGGGGATGAAAAACCCCATGAAAACTCAATTCAGCTTGCATTGATGAAGAACAATCCACAAAGTTGCATCCAAAAAAACAAAAGATTGAGATTTTGGGGGATGGAAATGGACTTACTCTGCCAATATCATCAGCATTGATGACAACAAATTCATTCCTGTTGTGTGAACCAGCAACCAATCTTCCTTTGGTATCCATTTTTTCAGAAGAACAAGAAAAAACCCAGAAACCTCAATCAATCAGAGGTCACAAAAATCTATACAAAAGTCACCCAGATTCACTCACAACTCAATAATCCCACCCCCATTAAAAGAAAAAGAAAAAAATTGTTCTTCTCCTCCTTCTCTACTGTCCACAACCATTCACAAGAGGAAGTGACAACACCAGCCTGACATTAAAGAATATATGAAGGTAGAGAGAGAAAGAGAGAGAGATAGAGAGAGAAAGAGAGAGAGAGAAGAACAAGAAATGACCCAAATGCAGCAAGAAATGCCCACAATATAAAATCAAGAAATGTGGACTGAATTTGCTAAAAGAAAAAGGGAAAAGAAATGGGTGGGCAAGTTCATTAATAAAATTAGGGGAAAAGAAAACAAAGGTTAGTTGTTGTTCTTTCTCTCTCTAATTAGTCACTGGTTTTTAGTGCCATTGATTCTTTTCTTTCAACATGGGCTCTTCTAATTCTAAATCACAGTCTCTTCTCTCTGTAAAAAAAAATGGAAAAAAATGGGGGAAAGAATGAGAGATTGAATCTTTTTCCATTTTTGAGATGATTTATTAGCTGTAAATTTCTAAATCACAGTCTCTGTAAAAAATGTAAAAAAAAAATGGTGGAAATTTGGAAAAAAATGAGTCAAAGATTGAATCTTTTCCCATTTTTCAGATGAATTATTAGCTGTAAAATTCTAAATGACAATCTCTCTGTAAAAAATGAATTAAAGATTGAATCTTTTTGCATTTTTCAAAGGATTTATTAGCTGTTAAAAAAGATAGAAAAAATGGAGGAAGAAAGACAAAGGAGGGTTGATTATTCAACGCGTAAGCCAGAAGGGACAAAGGGGCTAGAGAGAGAAAGAAAGGAACCGACACAGAGAGGAGTTTTTAGAGAGAGAAAGTGATAAAATAATAATAAAATAAAAGGAGATAGATAGATCCAGTTGGGATTTGAGAGTTTTCACTTTCTGCAATCAGTTGTTGTTGAATTTCATTAAAACCCCAAATGAGAAAAGAAAAGGAAAAAGAAATTAGGGTTGGTGGGACCCAGATAGTTGTGGTGGGTGGTGGGGCCTGCTGTGTTTCGAGTTGAATGATCCGGCCGACAGTGGTGATGGGGGAGGGGCAGATGCGTAAATTCAGGTGCTGCACACTGGCATTTTTGACATTTGGAAAAAGGAAAAAGGAAAATGTCAAAGTGAAGAAGGAAGTAGTTGTTGTAAGTGAGTGAAAGCTGTGTGTGTGAGTGTTGTCAGCCACTCTGTTTTTGGATTTTGTCAGAGGAAGGAAGGAAGGAGATGATGGTGATGCCAATAAAGATAGAGAAAGCCTTCCAGATAGAGATTAAGGTAACAAAGGGAGAAAATTAAGGATTAGGAATAGGGGTAATTAGTTTAAATAATGCTGATATTATTATTATTATTATTATTATTATCGATAATATTGTTTGTGACAGTATTTTTTTATATATCATCACAGTAGTAATAAATTTATTTATAAATTTTAATTTATAAGGAGAAGATTGCTTACTTTCGAATCTTTAAAACCTTACTTATGTGTTAATTGAATTCATCCTAAAAGGTGTGTTGCATGTAAATATAAAATAATGTTAAAATAATCATTTAAACAAGTTCCCATCTATTGAATTTGCATGGAATTAGCTACATAACACAAGAATAAATAAAAGCCAGCCTCATTAAAATTCTAGAACATACTCACTTCTGATACATGTCTCGCCTCCGCTCATTCCTAGATTGAGCTTATCGTTTCTAATCCAAAGAAAGAGCTCATCCTTAAAACTGTTGGGAATGTTCCGACGATGTTCGATATATATAGAGTTTAAACCAATATAATATAGTGATTGTATGTCTTGTCAAAGACCTCTATAGTCAGTGCCCTGGAACAATGTATGTAACCTAAGTTATATCATATTATATTTAGGAATGTTGGGAACTGATTTCTATGAGAGATCAGCCCAACACGGACCGAATCGAACTCAACACGATCCGTGTTGATCCAACACGGTCCGTGTTGGTGTCACCACGGACCGTGGTGACGATAGGCCGACTTAAAGGATATTCAGGAGGCCAAAGCAGACCGTGTTGCCTCAACACGAACCGTGTTGGGCCTCAAATGCGCCGTTAAGTAAGTCGGCCATTAGGGTTTTTAATAACCCTTTCCCCAAGCCATCCGAACCCTATAAATATGAGTCTCTCTGACAGATTTATCGAAGGAACTGCTTGAGACTTTCAGGGAGATACTAGAGTGATTTCTTGAGTTCCTCTCTCTCTTAGTTTGCAGTCCTTGTTTCCTGAAACAACCACCTTTACCGAAACACATACATCTTTAGATTGAGATTTGTCTCGATCGGGTCGATCTAGCAATCGAGTTCCCGGAGTGCTGTTTGGACTTTCAGTAGAGGATTTCTGCATTGGAATCCCAAAGGTCAACCTCTGCATCAACCGGATTAGCGATAAAGGTAAAATTACTAAAGCCTCTGCAATTGTGTTTTTCCTGGGTGATTAAATATTTTGTAATCATTATAAATATTCCGCCAATTAATATGTATCTGTTTAGAAAATAGATAACCTAAAACCCAACAAAAACCATCTCACAAGACCTTCGAGGTTCAGATTAAGTGGTTTTAGGATATGACCTATGTGGTTGGGGTCTCTAAGGGAAGCAAACTACTCTTGGCAAGGCAAGAAGGTGAGTTGGGATCAACAAGGGAGACAAAGGACCAAAGAGGAGAAGGAGAAGGGCACAACATGAGCCTGCATAGCTTTACACGAGCTTGCCAAGCTCAAAATCAAGAGGAAACTCAGATCTTGTTTGACACGATCGTGCTGTGAAGGGGCACGATTGCGCTATCTCTCGAAATGATCTTGCCAACCATGGTTCACCAGCACACATTTTGGAGAGACGACACGACTGTGTTGTCCCATGGCATGATTGCGCCATATATATGCGCAGATCCTGAATTAGCGACAACATCTATTTCTCTTTCTAACTTTAGTTTTTCTTATTTGCCCATGTAATTTTTCTTAAGTGCCCCTCTTCCATTGAGATGCATTTGTAGGTTTTAATATTATCCCTTGTTTGTATTTGGTTTATTAATGGCCCTTAGTTAAAGGGTTCTTCTCCTAAGGATTTACCCTAACAAGGTTGTATAATCTTGCCCTTGAGGAAAAGAACTCATTTTTTTTTTCAATGAAAAGATTAGTATTTTGAGACCACAACTCAAAACCTTCTCAAACTTTCTTCTCTTGGTGGTGTTTTGAACCTCTTCTTTAAAGATTACATGATGAATCTTTATGGTAATTTTGGTGGGGAGTCATTGAAGGTTGATTATTTGTTGATGGGTCATTTCCTTTATGCAAGCGATGAATATTCTTAGATCATTTGGTGAGTTACTCTCTATGATGATCATATCTCCTTCTTTTCTTGTTATTGTTGTGAAATCTTGAAGTTTGATAGAAGATGTATTGGTTTTTCATTTTATATTTATACTATTAGTTACTCTGGAATCTTTGGAAGTAGGAAGTTTCACAATATAACATAGAAGTTGAGAATAAAATGACTAAATTGTCTCAAAATTAATGAGCATGCATATTGATGGGATAAGGGTTGAAAATTAATATTGACAATGGAAAAAATTGATAAGTTAGTAATTAATTTGTCATTAAAATTGTAAAATGATAAATATTGTGATAGAAAAATAGTTAGAGTGACAAATAATCGCAAACTCTAGTATAAGACCGTCTCATGTAAACTTAGTGTGAGATGGACTCTTTTCAAGGTGTCATTTTTAATATTTTACTATGACTAATAAGTGGTATGAGAATGACCTTTTAATCCGAATGTGACTAATAATTTATCAATAAGTGACTATTATCAAAGTCAGCCTAAATAAACTATTAGTCACCCTGTAACCATAAATTAGTCACTACAATGTTATATGTCTTATGGTAAATTTATGGTAAGACGGTCTTATATAAGAATTACTGGACCAATAATATGATGTGAATGAAATATAATTATGATGTTTTCTTATTTTGCATGTACTACTTCAAACACCGAAGAATTCTAGGCCCCGCTCTTTTATGCTTTAGGTTCCGTTCTTTAATTTTCTACCACACTTCACCACACCACACCACAATCATTACCAATATATCTTTTCATTTTTCTCTCTCATCACTTTTCTCTTCTACTTTTCACATTCTCTCTCTTAACATATCCCATCTACCACAACTTTCAGCACAACTCACCACATTTTTATTCCACCGCACCGCACCATTACCACACCGCAACCAATCATATAAAAGAACAGGTCTAATTACATGCCAAGGTCTTATACGGTGTGTCTTGTGGTAAGTTATTATACGATCATCTTATAAACAACTATTTTTATTTTAGTTTAAGATGGTGGTTATTAAACAGGTGAAATGATCTTACAATAACTTACCATAAGATTGCATCACCTTAACACATGAGTAGGGTTTTGTACAAAAATCAATATCCAAAAATAAATCCTAACAATCGAAATTACAACAACAAGATACAATATACTTCAATATAGTCTTACTAATGTGACATCTGGGAGATTCAAACATAGACATCCTTCCCCCATACACGAAACTGTATACCACTATGCTCTTAACAATTAGTAGTAATAGCCGCATGACACATACTTGAAAACACATGCTTAAGGAGAGCACAAGAGAAACAAAAGAAAAAAAAAATCCTAACAATTGAAAATCCAATTTGGAAAATTAGATAACTTACAACCCTTTAATTGGTGATATAAGTAGTCATTTCAAATTCTTTAAGACACACTTTAACCATATATTTGTGGTGTTATGATCATTCCCAATTAAGTGCACAAAGTTCTCGTTGTGCCTCAATCAAATCTAAAATCTCTTTCGCTAGTTGAATGTCCATGGATCTCCCATCCACAGGCGTAACTTATGGTCACGGGTTGGCTTTGACACCATCTATAATGCCCTAACCCTCCTGAATTGTGGTCATTACCGATAACTGCTTCAAGGATTAATGACTTACCCCACAAATCACCACGAATCCTTCCAATGTGTTTCGTGCTCGCTCATACACTGTCTAGGAAAATTTCCCCGGAAGCCATCCATCCTTTAACTATTTTCAGTCAAGCACACTTAACTATGTAGTTCTCAACAAATGAGCTTCCTAAAAGGAAGTTGCACCTTGTAAATATAAGTAGTTATTTTAAATCCTTTAGGCATGTTTTAACCATATATTTGGAGTGTTACATGATTGTTAAAAGAAGTTAGATAACACAGTAAGTGGCTAAGAAATTTAACCGAAAAATTAAAAATATAACTGTATTTTGAAAATTTTATGTTTATTAAATTATTTGACTTGTACGTACTTTTATATTTTGATTTCATTTTGTTTTTTTTTATGGAACTTTATTCTATATTTTAGAATTTGATTCATTTGACAAATAATCGTAGACGGAAGAAGTATGTCTTTGTTTTTTATGCAATATATATTACATGCACTTGGAGTATGTGCTCCGTGATATAGATAATTATAATAACAAGAATAAACAACCATAATGATAAGAGAGAACAATCGTATTATTTGGAACACATACCTCTCTAATAGGGAGGGGATGGGGTCACTGACTCCTCCAAACACACCTAAAAATTACATTTTTAAGGTTTGGTGTTTACCTTTTTTTTTTTTTTTGAGAAAAACCGTTGTCGATGGTCATTCATTAATTAGAAAATAAAACCACCGCATCATAGGCTACCAATTCAGCAACCTCTAAGGGGCACAAACCAACCCAAGTGTTTGAATAACGATTATCGGCCGCCAACCGAGCAATTGTATCCGCTACCTTATTACAGTCTCTCTTGACAAATAAAAACCGAACAGAATCAAAATTAGCTACTAACTTCAAGCAATCATTTGATGTTTACCTTAACAATCAAAAATAAAAATTTAAAATAAAAACTGCCCACGTGGACTGTCCAATAGCCCCGCCCTTGTTTTGGTAGGTACTTCTCGGGCTATACAATTCCTCATGTGTGGTTTTTGTTAAAAAATTTAGTACTTTTTCTTTTTGGAGGGGGAAAAAAGATAGCGAGGAAGTCAAACTCACGCTACAAATTACTATAGTAGTGGTAATTTAGTAATTGGTAACTCTGTTTAAGATCTAGTAATTGGTAACTAATAGATTAAAGTACTCATGTATAGAAATAATTCAAATATGTATGTATTGATTAATTTTTCCGATAAGACCTCATGTAGTCTTGTATTATACTGACATAAAATACTTCATCTATCCCATATTAATAATTTATTGACGTCATTAATTTTTCAATGTATATTATAGTATATGGAAGTATTATCATTATATTCATAACGAAAAAATATTATTGATTATTATAAGAATATAATGTAATTTTTTAATAAAACATATTATGAGAAGTTCTTAGTTAAAGGACATTTTCAATTATTATGAAACGGAGGGAGTAGTTTCTTTGTTTGTGATTTGGTGATGAGATATTTAAATCCTATGCTTAAATTTTTATTTTAAGTTTACCTCACCCTAGAATAAAAGAAAAGATATTTTTTCAGAGTCTAGTTTTGAAATAAAAATTTAGTGTAAGATAACCTATTGATTCTAGCAGTGTTGAAATAAAAATTTGTTTCAAAGAACAAGTTAGGTGGATCACAGTTAACATTTTATACTTGACGAAAATATCAAATGACAATATTTGCCATTGTTGATATAACTAGATATATACATTTATAGTGGTTATCAATCCGTAAGTAAAATAAATCTTGCTTATATTTATGTCAAGTTTTATTTTGACCATTAACTTTTTTATTTAATATAAATTATAAAATATATATTTTTAAATTTTATTTTATTTTAAATAAATTTAAAATAAATGTTTTCCAAATTATGCTTGTTTACTAGGCAAAAACTTAGAATTAAAGTATTTAATTTTTAAATAATTTCAAAAAAAAATTTTTAATTAAGAAAATATCTTTTATAATGTTGTACTAAATAAAAACGATGAATGACGAAGATGAAAGTTGACATATATATAGATAAATATTGTTTTCATTGTAGTGGTTGTCATGGTTGACAACCACTATAAATTTTTCCTCTGAACTAATAGGGAATCAAATGTAAAATAATTTACTAGAAGAAAATATCAAACAACAATATCGGTTATTGATGGATAATATAATTACTTGTACCAAATTTTTTTTCCCCAAGTAAACAATAAAAACCTACCCTAGGAATCCTTTCTCTCAAGGGTTAAACCTAGTACATCATCAAAAATTACAGCAGATAATTCCCTATGAAAACTCGAAGTAAAACAATTGAATTTTGAATATTATGCCCCAACTTCGCCAACCAATCTGCCATCCTATTTCCCTGACGGAAGATATGTGATATATGACAAGGACTGCATTCTTCCAAAAGCCGACGAATATCTTGTACCAACATATGAATTTCCCAGGGCACCTGAAAACAGCCCGTGACAACTCTGATTAAAACTAGATTATCTCCCTCAATAAGAAGCTTCCTATAACCTGCCTGAAGTGCATCTCGAATTTCATTATGCATTACAGTAGCTTTCGCGACCAGAACAAAACTATTACCCAGGTTGAACGGTCCTCCCTTGCGAATCCCGAATAATGTACCAAAATTATTACTAAAATAGTCTATAATTGAATGTATCCTAGGTAGATTTTAACATTCTTATATAAATCATGACTCATGAGTGAATTGTACATATGAAATTATCCTGACCTATTATCAAACACAAATTAATAAGTCAGAAAATTTTGCTTGAAGTTAATCCTGAATTACCACTATTTTATTAATTGATGACATATAGAGATCTGAAAAAAGCAGTTACTAATGAGGAACATAAAAAATTTATTTAACTAATACTTTCGTTTCTTTTTATTTATTCATTAATTAATTTTCCGTCAATAATTATTTATCACTTTACATTTTCATTACAACTTTTACCACATTTACATATCCCTATTCTCGATCCCTAATAATTAAGTTTTATCAATTTAAATAGTTCTATAATTTTTTTCCCTAAGTATATTGGATATCTTTGTACCCTCCTTATTTCTTAATTAAAATGACAAATAAATAAAGACATAGGGAATGACCCCTTATTGTGCTAAAAATAATTTAGTAATAAATCAAATATACCTGCAGAAATTTAAAGATCACGGGTTTATTTATTTATTTCTTTTGGTGCATAATGTATTGAACTAGATATTCTACATTGTAAACTACTCACTATTCAAAATCCAAATTTTTACTTTTCTACCTAAATCTACGTAAACTTTCATAGTTGTAAAAACAAAGAACTCATCATCTATTTTTATATATGTAAGGGCCTATCAAATTCATAGTTAAACTGAATTTACCAATTTTTATTTAAATTTATCAAAATTTACCAAAAATTACCAAAATAAATAAATAAATAAGTGTTTTTGATATATTAGGGTAAATTTGACAAAAATTACCAAAAATTAACTTTTACCAAATTATTTTTTACTTATTAATTAGACACACTCACACACCCTTATTACCCAATTTTTATTTATTTTACTCAAACATGCTCAAACTTTAAACAAAATTAAATTTTACCTAATTTTTACATGCTCATAAAAAAAGAATCTTAATATAATTTACTAATTACAATGAAATAAATACTCAACAATTTGAAGGGTGACATGGGTGGCCCAAAATATTGGGTAAACTCACATGGAAGTTGAGAGAGGAAAAAAAAGAGAAAAGAAAAGATGATGAGGGTTTGCACATTACTCAAAGTCAGTCTTCATTCTTCACTAATATGTGGGGGTGGACTACTAATTATGAGCTGTAACGCTTTTTGCCTCCATAAATAATATGTGGGATTTTCTAAGTTATTCCTGAAATACATATTCTTCTTTTTTTTTTTAAAAAAAAAAATAAAGTTTATGTTAGGTAATATACTACTGTATTACTGTATGCTTCTTTTTTTCAGTAAAAAAAGGTAATATACTTATACTACTGACCCATACCCAAAACAGAAATGCATGGGGACATGGAATTTGGGACGTGCGTTTGGCCATTTGTTATTGTCTTGTAATGTTAAAAATGCATGTAACATTTTCATAATGGAATGCTAGATAATAAATATAGTTAAATTTGCTTCAGTAATTGTAATTTTAAATATAAATATAAATATAAAATTTACATTTTAAATATAAATATGAATTTAAGGGTGAGGTATATATACCATAGGGTGGTCAAACCGATAATGTTGTATAGCCTAATTGGTTAGTTTGTTAATTGATCCTTAAAGTTAACTGATCACTCTTCATAATGAAATTTGATTAAAACCTAAATTAGGAGGTTAAACGAAAATGATAAAATTGAATAAAGATCAGAATCTCACTAATGGGCTCCATGACCTTCCCGACTAATGAGGCTCCACAACTCGACCCAGGTCAGCTAGTGAATAGCCAGGATTTGGAACACATCCCACGAACTGAACCTTGATTAAAGGCTGAATGGCCTGATTGGTTAGTTTGTTAATTTTTTGGTTCAATTTATATCTAGAACCAGAAACTAATCACTAACCAAATTTGTTAATTGAATCTATGTAATCCACCTAATCTTCCTAATAAACAGCTTCTAGTTAACAATAAAAGTCATAACGATTAACAATGTTGTGTCCTAAACATTAATTGCCAACTCACCATCCATAGGAGACCATGTCAATCCTTGATTCAATTAGTGGTAACAACAGTTACTGGCTGAATGTTTGTGATAAGAGCCGCATTTTGATTGTGGGGTTTAGTGTTAATTTATCTTTTATGTCCCTATTTTACTTGAGTGTTTTATGTTTTGTTCAATTTGTATTGATTGATTTCACACAAGTCAAATTCATATTAAATATCTTGATTGATCATCAAATGAGCTTCGCAACGATATATTAACAACTCAGTTTTGGATCGAGATGAAGAAGTTGTGAGTCATATTCCAGAAAGTGTACAAAAACTAATACATGTCTACTCTTTCTCTTACCATATTTTCCACGCATATGTCATGACTTGGAGGTTTAGATCAATAAAAACTATACAGCTAGAGTGTTTCAATGATTGAAGAACCAAACCAATTAGACGTTGAACGAAGGAGTTATGATCAAAACAAATTGACCAAAAAATTTCTAGCGTCAACATAATCTGTGTTGGGATTGACACGATTTGTGTCACCCTCCAAACAATCCGATTTTCCTATTAACCATCAATAAGGCTCGTTCGGAATTTCACGACCCAGGTTGGCCCTCTAAGTCCTCAAGTTCAACCATTTTTCGTCACTTTTGGCTATAAGCATGAGGTCTTGGCTGTTGTTTATGCTAGGATCGAAGAGCACTAAAGCAACCACAAACAATAGGAAATAATAGTGGAAAAGGAATCAGAAATTGACACCAGAAATTTAACGTGGAAAAAATCCAAAGCGGGAAAAAACCACGGAATCGATGCACTACTAATAGGAGGATTACAATTACACAGGTTGTGTTTCTCTCTATCTCACTTTATGGTTTAGAGGGAAGATTTGACCCCTATATATATTAGTGGTACAAGAGAAACTAGGTTATAATAATAAGGAAAGTTGCCACAAAAAGGAAACATCTGCAAAAAGGAATGTTTTTTCCTTCTTTCCCTTTATTTCTCACTTGGTCTCCACACACAACAATCTCTCACTTGGAGACCAAGCCTTCAGGAATCCTCACTTTCAGCACGAGTTCCCCTAGTGAATCGACCAACCTCTTTATCAGTCCGAGAGGCCTCCTGAGGCCGCATCATGCCTCAATTTTCCAGCATCCACTGGCTTATCCTTGATTCTGTAGACCCACTTCTTCAACAAGGCTTTCCTTCCTGCAGGCAACCTGGTTGGCTCCCAGATTCTGTTTTCCTCAAGTGACGTAATTTCATCGACCATTACGTGCTCCCACTTGAACCAAGCCTCCTCCTACACAGCCTTAGTATAGGACTCTCTGGCAGCCCTCATGGATCTCCTCACACTGGGTGGTGGAGTATGCTCATTGTCACTAGAGCTTTCACCTAGCTCCTGCGGTTTAGGCTCTTCAGCAGCCTGATCTGTAATCGGTGGAGCTTCCTTTGGTTCCTCTATTTCCCTCCTAAGCACACCAAGCCTAACAGTAACATTGGCCGCCTGAGCTCCCACTAGCTTCTTATCACCTGAGTCACTCCATACCTCCTCAGATTCCCTACCAGTTTTGGTGAAACTGACCCTCTTCTCATTCATGTGACCAAGCCTGCAATGCCATGAGCTAGAATAAGAAGCATTAGAAATCATGTTAGTGTTATCCCTGGTGGAGTACAAAGTACCGGACCTCAATCCCTTCGCCACTACCACAACACCCTTCACAATCTTCCATCCTCCATTCCCGAAGCCTGCTGTGTAGTGCATCTCATCGAGTTGGTTCACTGAAATTAAGTTCCTCTTAATTCCAGGAATATTCCTCACATCCTCCAAATTTCAAGGACCACCATTAGCAGTCTTAATAGTCACATATCCTCTACCTGTTATCTCATAACACTTGTCATTAGCAAGATACACCTTGCCAAAATTTTCACTCCTAAAATTATGAAATAACTCCATATCGGAGGAAACATGGAAGAATGCACTTGAGTCAACTATCCATGACTCTTCAGGAGTGGACACACTCAAAATTAGGGCTTCACAAAGGTCTTCCGCAGAGCTGATAGAGTCTCGGTCATCATTACCCTTCCTCTTCCTAGGTTTAGGGCAATCCCTCTTAAAGAGACCTTTATCCCCACAACCATAACACACAACATCACTCATGTTCTTAGGCTTGCCTTTACCCTTGGACTTCGACCGCCCCTGGAATTATTAGAATTCCTATTGTTCTTCTTATCCCTGACACTTAAGGCACTTCCCGGACATTGTTTGAAAGCGAGTTATCTTTCAGTAACCTACGGGCTCATATACCAGTTGTTAGGATCGAAGAGCACTCAAGCAACCATTAACAATAGGAAATAATAACGGAAAAGAAATTAGAAATTGACACCAGAGGTTTAACGTGGAAAAAACCCAAATCGAGAAAAAAAAACCGCAGAATCGATGCACTACTAATAGGAGGATTACAATTACACATGTTGTGTTTCTCTCTATCTCACTTGATGGTTTAGGGGGAAGATTTGACCTCTATATATATTAGTGGTACAAGAGAAACTAGGTTATAATAATAAGGAAAGCTGCCGCAAAAAGGAAACATCTGCAAAAAGGAAAGATTTCCTTCTTTCCCTTTATTTCCCACTTGGTCTCCACACACAACAATTTATCATCAATCTCGAATTTTATCTTTATGCTTGGCTTCTTGTTGTTTAATATTTAAACATTTGTATGTCGACAACATAGTGAAGTATCTAAGGGTGACTAATTCTTGGTACCCGCCCTTAAAACTAGAAAAGTTAATTACCTTTATTTGTTAGGATTAGTTTTTAAATTTTAGTAGTAATATTATCCTTGTTCGTTCGCAGCGATTTCTAATGTTTAGGGACTTTATCCAAAATCGAGATTTCGGTTTTGGCTTCGATTAGCGCCTTTTTTTAACAAATTTCTAATGTCTTTCTATATCTTTTTAAAAAGTTAAAGATCCATACAAATTGATATGTGGCTTTTGGAAGCTCGATAAATTGGATGTTGGCTTTGAAAAACTCTATGTTGGCTTCTAATGAGATCATATGGCTTAGCAAGGACGGAGCTAAGCTAGATATGACTTAATATATTTTTTAGACCCTTTCATCCTTGAGATTACTTTATGAGTTTAAGTGGATGTATAAAGTATGTTGGAAGCATATAAATAAGTAGAAGGACCAAAATAAACACTAGATTATCCGAGACAAAATCAACGCGGGTTGTGCCATGAATGACATGGGACATTTAAGGTGTAACATGGTATGTGTCAGACTGCTATATGTTATTAATGCTCCAATGGTTGGATTAACCGGTTGATTAATATTTAATCTCTTATTACAATGTGATCTTTGACCCCAATAACTATATTTCTAATATAGCATGTGATAAAAGTCATGGTCATGGTCTTGATCCTTATTAAGGATCCACTAAAAGGGTGTTGACAAACCCTAAAGTGGGTGTTGTAGAAGTATATGGGTCTGTTGACTCTATTATTGAGTGGTTGACAGCTAATGTAAAGGTGTCAAGCATACACTATTATTTGTATATATTCAACATTGTAGTTGTTTCAACGTAGGCATGATGATAACAAACACATGTTCCTCTTTTTTTGTTTCTCTTTCTTCAGAGAATATTTCTCTGAGCCTTCATGAATCCAATTCCATTTTGTTTATCATGGTATCAGAGCGTCACTAGATTCTGATGTGCCTTTTTTTTTTCTTTTCTTTTCACAAGATTGGTGAATTCATATCATTTGTTTCCCAATCAATCCAGATATCCTTGGAGTAATCTCATCTCTTCTTTCTTTGTTCTCATCTGAGCAAATCACAGTTCATCAAACTTCAAATTCATCAAAATTCTTGAGTTGATATGAGTGCTCAACGCAACATCAACACAAATGATTTGCAAAATCCTTTGTTTATCCATCCGTCCGATGGGCCGACCACATTATCCGTTGGTGAAAAACTTGTTGGCTCCTCAAATTATCGGACCTGGCGAAGATCGATGGAAATAAGCTTGTCTACTAAGAGGAAGCTGGTTTTTGTTGATGGATCCTTTGCTAAACCTACTGATGATCCTGTTAAAGTCGAGCAATGGGAGGCGTGTAACAATTTGGTGATATCCTGGCTGATGTATAATGTCTCTAATTCAATCAGTAAGTCAATCCTATTTGTTAGGCTTGCCTCTGAAATTTGGAAGCAATTGGAAACCAGATTTGCAATAGCAAATGGATCAAGAAAGTATCACCTCAATCGTGAGACATATTCCTTGAAGCAAGATAAGAGATCGATCAGTGAGTATTATACACAATTGAAGTCAGTTTGGGAAGAAGTTGAATCCATGCGTGATTTACCTGTCCTAAAAACAACGACTGAAGATGTTTTGAAGTTTCTTGCATGTTTGAGGAAGGAACAAGAAGAACAAAGGCTTTTTCAATTTCTGAATGGTCTTGATGAGTGTTATCAACATCAAAGAAGCCAAATCTTGCTTATGACCCCTCTCCCAAGTGTTGATTGTGTCTGTGGAATGATTCAACAAGAAGAGATGCAGAAGAAAATCTTGACAGGATACAAAGTCCCTACTGAATCAGTTGCCTTATTGAGTAGGAAGAATGACATGAAGTGTACTGCTTGTAATGGCAAAGGTCATCTAGCCTAAAGATGTTGGAAAATAATTGGTTATCCCTCTTGGCATCCTCGATCCAAAACTAATCCTCAAAAGAGAGATGACAAACCACTGTCGAAAGAGAACAACTGGAGAAAGGCGGCACAAGTAGATGTGCAACAGGTGCCTCGAGCTATTCCCACCTCAATCACACCTCATCAAATTGAGCAACTATTGAAGTTGTTACCATCTGAACTAGGGGAATCGAGTAGCAAGCAAGGCCTTCAGAGAATGTTCCCAGATACAGACGATGAATTGGAGCAAAATTTTGCCGGTAATATCTCTGTTTCCTCTTTGACACCTGCCAATCTTAGTTGGATAATTGATACTGGTGCAACCGATCATGTTTGCACTTCTGATTTGGCCTTGGTGGACAAAAAGATGGTCTCTACTCATGTCTTGATAAATTTGCCTGATGGACATAGCGTGTCTGTAACCTGCATTGGCAACACTAGATTGGCAAATGGGATGTGGCTACAAGATGTGTTATGTGCACCAAAATTCAAGTATAATTTGTTGTCTGTATCTAAAATGATCAAATGCAACAAGTGTAGAGTGATCTTTTATGATGACCTCTGTCTGGTACAGGACTTTGCCTCCAAAACCATCCGAGGGATTGGTAGGGAGAGGAGAGGCCTATACTACGTGGAAAAAATAAATCAATCTGAAGTAGACAGGACAGTGAAGGGCATGATTATGTCCTTTTCCAATTTTAGCAGCATCAAAACGGAAGGATTCTGCAAGAAGACAGACATGTTTTACAGCAATCAGGCTAATCTGTGGCATCATCGGTTAGGTCATATACCTTTTCCTAGATTGCAATATGTTCCAGGTTTGCATATTAGAGAGAATAAGGAGGATGACAGTATTTGTGTAACATGTCCATTGGCAAAACATACTCATTTACCATATCAAATCAAGGATACTAGTTGTACAATACCATTTGGTTTGATTCATATTGACATTTGGGGACCATATAAAGTTTGTACCACTAGTCAAGCTAAGTATTTCTTGACTATTGTGGATGATTGTACTCGAGTTACATGGACATACTTGTTGAAATACAAGTCACAAGCTTTTGATACTTTGCAGATGTTTTACAATTTTGTAGCTACACAATTTGAACACAAAGTGAAAATTGTTCGGAGTGACAACGCTTTGGAGTTTGATACTTCAGAATGTAAAGCTTTTTTTTCTGCGAATGGGATAATACATCAAACTTCGTGTGTGGACAGACCACAACAAAATGGTAGAGTAGAGAGGAAACATAGACATTTATTGGAAGTCGCAAGAAGTCTAAGGTTTCAGGCAAGATTGCCTTTGAGGTTTTGGGGTGACAACATTCTGACAGCTACTTACATAATCAACAGGTTACCTACTCTAGTTTTACAAAACAAAACTCCTTATGAAATGCTTCTTTCACAACAACCTACATATCTTCACATGAAAGTGTTTGGTTGCTTAGCTTTTGCATCGAATCCTATCAAAACCGGAGATAAGTTTGCACCTAGAGGTGTGCCTTGCGTTTTCTTGGGGTATCCATCCACTCAAAAGGGGTATAAGCTCCTCAATTTGTTGACTGATCAAATTTTTGTGTCCAGGGATGTTCTTTTTCATGAACACATATTCCCATTCAAAGATATTCACAAGTACAAACAACCTACTCCTGTATCTTTACCTAGGGCAAACACCTATCATGATGATTTTTTGGATTGGTACCAATCTCACAGGGAAGAGGACGATTTTCTTACTACAGTTGCACCTAACCCTGAGATGGCAGAATTCGCAACTGCTGCTACCCCTGAGACGGTAGAATCCGCATCACTCCGTCAGGAACAAGTAAATCAGACACCTACTGTGCCCATTTCCAACCCACCGAGAAAGTCAACCAGAATACCAAGGAGGCCTCAATGGTTGAATGACTATGCGACCAACTTGAGTTCAACTACACATATGAAGAATAAGGTGATCAGGTATCCTATATCTAACTATGTCTCGTATGCTCAAGTTGATTCTTCATATCAGACATATTTAGCTTCAGTCAATGAACACAATGATCCGGCGACCTTTGCTGAAGCAATCCAACACCCACAGTGGTGTGAGGCTATAAATCAGGAGTTGAGGGCATTGGAAAATAATGGTACTTGGGTCATTACTCAACTTCCCAACGATAAACAAGCCATTGGGTGTAAGTGGATCTTTAGAACCAAGTTTAAATCTGATGGTTCTATAGACAAACACAAAGCAAGGTTGGTCGCTCTCGGGTATAAGCAAGAGTATGGGATTGACTACCAAGAAACATTTGCTCCGGTGGCAAAGATGACCACTGTGAGAGCTGTTTTGGCCGTCGCTGCTATGAAAAATTGGCATACATGTCAAATGGATGTCTCAAATGCTTTCTTATATGGAGATCTTGATGAGGAAGTATATATGACTCTTCCCCAAGGTTATGTTTCTCCTGGATGCAAAATCACCAAAGATAGTCTCACAACAAGGGGCAAAACTAAAGTAACAAGTGGACAACAAGTGTGTAAACTTGTGAAGTCCCTTTATGGGTTGAAACAAGCTCCAAGACAGTGGTTTGCCAAACTGTCTTCTGCTCTTATTAGTCATGGATTTCAACAATCGAAGGCTGATTACTCATTATTCTTCAAAGGGGAAGGAGCCACTTACGTAGCGGTACTTGTTTATGTAGATGATATACTTCTTGCAGGAAGTAATGTCACTGAAATTGCAACAGTAAAGCAATATCTTCACTCTCAATTTCATATGAAGGATCTTGGCGATGTCAAGTATTTCCTAGGCTTGGAAATTGCTCGGTAAGACAAAGGGTTATACGTGTGTCAAAGGAAGTATACCCTTGACTTACTTTGGGAGATGGGCATGTTGGATGCCAAACCTCTCAGTTTACCTATGAGTTCCCATTTCAAGTTGCGATCTGATCAAGGAATCCCTATGACCAATCCTAACAGATATAGAAGATTACTTGGAAAGCTTATATATCTCACCATTACAAGGCCTGATATAACATTTGCTGTTCAACTACTCAGTCAAGTGATGCAAGCTCCTATGGAAGAACATATGACAGCAGCAAAACATGTGCTTCGGTATCTCAAAAATGCACCTGGCCAAGGTCTCTTATTATCCAGTAGTGGTTGTTCGTCACTTACAGCTTATTGCGACTCCGATTGGGGGAGTTGTTCTGATACGAGGAAATCTACCTCGGGTTATTGTGTGCTGTTAGGATCATCCCTAGTGTCGTATCGCACAAAGAAACAAATCACATCGCGGATCTTCACGAGGCAATACTGAGCTATCGCCAAGACTTGTTGAAATTGTTTGGCTTGTCGCATTGTTCAAAGATCTGGGAGTGACGGGTCTCACACCCGCATAACTTCATCGTGACAATCAGCAAAGACTTCACATAGCTTCCAACCACAGTATTTCCGCGACGTCTGAAACACATTGAAGTAGATCATTACGCATTTGAGATCGAATACTGTAAATTGATTGAGCCTAACTATGTTAGCAAAGAAGGAACAATTGGCCGACATATTAACCAAGCCGGTCGCGACCTCAACATCAACATTTGTTGTTCAAGTTGGGTGTTTTCAACTTGTTTCAACACCCACCTTGAGGGGGGAGTGTAGAAGTATATGGGTCTGTTGACTCTATTATTGAGTGGTTGACAGCTAATGTAAAGGTGTCAAGCATACACTATTATTTGTATATATTCAACATTGTAGTTGTTTCAACGTAGGCATGATGATAACAAACACATGTTCCTCTTTTTTTGTTTCTCTTTCTTCAGAGAATATTTCTCTGAGCCTTCATGAATCTAATTCCATTTTGTTTATCAGGTGTAACATGTCCCTTGTAAATAGAGGTCATGTGCAATCTAAGCCATTTGAACATCACCTCTCTCTCTTTCTCTCTCTAAACTGCAATTACACTTGAGTGAATCAATTAAGAAGCAAGCCCCTTCTTAGTGCTTAAGCAAAGAATGAGTTTATCACTTTCAACATCTATGACATAGTAAACATCTATTAAGGAAAGTGTATTCGTCCACAACCTTAGTACTGTCCAAGTGAGAATTCCATTACCAAAGAGGTGGTAGCCATCCCCATCATCCAACCTTTTGATCATGGTTCAAGTCTTGGTGGAAACAAAAATTTTCTACTATATGAAAATTATGGGTTTATGGGTCATGCTTGTCACGGGTAGTTTGGTATCTCCCCTTCCTAACCTGTAAAGCTCATTGGTAATTGCCCCTAAAATAGGGCCCGATGAGCATGCCACATTTATCTGAAATAAAATAAAGTGAGAATTTCATTATACTGATTATACACCTTTTCCTCCAACATTTAGTAAGGCTACAATAGTGAAAAGTGTCACCAGTATGGCAGGTGGCTTAATGGATCTTCTATAGAGAATAATATCGACATAACTGGTGATAGAAATACTTGGAATTTTTTTAGAACAAACTTTCCACAATGGAATCTCTCCTAGGTTAGAATTTAGTTAGGAGTGGGGTTACGAGCTAGGGTTAATATCGACCTTGTGAAATTTGTCTTGAACACATAGGAATTAATAACCATCTTTTTTACCATTGTTGTTTTGCTAAAAGTGTTTGAGAAAATGTTCCAAGTCACAATTAGCTTAGTCATAGCCTCATATAGCTCGATATACTTGCGGGAAGCCAATTCTTTAGGTTTCTCAGATCTAGGGTTTAATATAAATAGTTGTCAACAACCACACCTTTTATGGTGTATGTAGGAGAAGAACAATTTCATTTTCAACCACCTGATTGTCAATCATAACAAAAGTTTATATACAAGCTAAAAAATGTTTGTAGAATGGAAAACAATGATGTGATTCACACTACAAGCAGGGGCGTAGCGTTAGGGTGGCTAGTAAGGGTCATGACCCTCCTCACGATAGACAAAATTAAACTATTTGCATTAAGATCTGGTTAAATATTTGTAGAGTATTGGTTATAACCCAACTATTTAAGCATGATGTTAAGGGTAAGGGTTCAATTCCTCTTCCTTAACATTATTTTTCATTTTTGCCTAATTATTTTTCAATCTACTTCTCCTCCCTTCTTTCACTTTTTTCTTTTTTTATATAAAAATGACCCACCCTAATAATATGTTCTGGCTCCGCCCCTTACTACAAGTCTAATGGTATACGATTTCGAAACCTTCCATTTATGCAAACAACTAATTCATTAGCATTCACCAAGGATTAAATAGATCAAACTCAATTTTGATAGCTCATTAAACCAATTAGGACACATGTAAGATTACTATACAAAAGTAATTTGGAAATGATCGACAAGCATGTTCAATGAAGTTTCATACAGAATTAGTTCTTATCTGTAGTGAAGCTTTAGCATCACGTTTTGGAGTCAACCGAGACAATCTCATCGTTATTTAATTCCTCTATACAGGGTGGAATTGTAACTTAAGAGTGTTAAAATGATTACTTATATTGCTAGGGTACACATTTCTTTTAGGAAATTCATATATTGAGAACTCTACAGTTAAGCATATTTAGATGAAAATATGAAACCCACTAAAAAGATGTGTAGTGATTTGTGGGGCTAGTCGATAATCCTAAAGTCATTCACGTTTATCTCCGCGGTCCAGGAGAGGCTGGTGCGTGATACTATCCAAGCTCAACAAGGTATTATCAAGGTAACTTGACACATTGATGAATTACTAGAGATACCACACTTCAACAACCTACCTTATTTCAATGAAGCAAGCTCAATAGCAAATTTGATGACAAGATGTGGCCATTTTATTATTGATAGCTAAATTTAGCAAGAAGTTTAGATCTTCATTGAGTTTACTTATTGTCGATAACTTTGGTCAACACGAACATCGTTTAGATTCTTTATGTTTATCATGTTCACTCATATTTAAAATAGAAAAGTGGCATATTTAGTGTCGGATCATCATCATCATCATTATCATGCATGTCCATGATTTGGATGGTTGAAAACACTATTTTCTTTCAACCCATATTGTAATGAATCAAAGTACAACGTGTTATTAGCCCACATATATTTTATTCTTTTCTATGAAATAGCAGATAACGAATGATTTCTGAATCTCGTATCAGTCAAAACTAATCTCTCTAAATCGTAAAATTTCGATACTCGACCATTTAATACCCCACCTCGATAGGATTTTGACGTACTAACTTTGATTTATTATTATTATTATTATTATTATTATTATTATTATTATCCCTCATGAATTGAAGCCATAATTGTACATATGTTGGGTGTCTCCTTTGAGAAAGCAACTATTATTATTATTATTATTATCCCTCATGAATTGAAGCCATAATTGTACATATGTTGGGTGTCTCCTTTGAGAAAGCAACTCCATCTCAATTGCAATGTCGTGTGCAAAGGCACAAATCCCTATTCCATACCCCTAAACACTTGATTAGCTTAGCTATGCCCCCACGGCCATGTTTTAGTACGGCTTCAAATTAAATGCATCTTCATTCATTCATTCTCCTTGAAAATTGAAGCTCCAATCAATCTTGTTCTAAATGCAAAGGGAAACCAAAAATTAATAAAAATAAAAAATGGAATATGAATTGAATGTAGTCCTTCCGTTTCATACTAAGGCCCTGTTATAATCTAATCCAATCTAATCCAATCCAATTTAAATCTATCTAAACTTATCCAAACCTTACACAATTCTCCAAAAAAATATCATCTCTAAAAACACAATTCTCCAAAAAGCATCATAACTTATCCAAACCAATCCAATCAAATCCAATCAAATCCAATCCAATCCATCCAAACCTGATATTAACCAATCCAAAGAACATGTGTTAGAGAAAAGTGAGTAGCAAGGTAACAGCGGAAGCGAATAATAGAATCGAAAATGAGATGACGGATATTACGACAAAATTTAGGAACGAAAAATAAGCGATAAAATCAAACACCATAATTACGTGGGAAACCGAAGAACTCGGAGAAAAACCCACGGACGGCGACAACCAGAAAATAATCCACTATGAGAAAGGAGGAGTACAACCTGATCACTATCACAGGGTGTGATGCGATCCACAAAGGAGATTACAATAACAATCTCTCTCAACACTCAACTCACAATCTCTCAGGATACACTGGGGAAAATATTGGTGAGACCCCTTTCTCTCTCAATATTTTCTCTTTCTCTCTAGCTCTCTGTGTTTTCTGATGATGTTTTTGGTGGAGAAACATGCACCCTATTTATAGGAAGAACTCCCTATAACCTAACATGACTCCCACTCCAAATAGATTTAGAATCTAATACAATTAGGAAACCCAACACAATAAGGAAACCTAAATAATATCCTAATACAATTAGGAAACAAATAATTGTGAGATCAAGAGATTTGGTGATTTTAGGACACTTTCCTAACAAACTCCACCTTGGACTAAAATCAACGAATCATCGGTCCAGATAAACATCTTGACTGTCGCCATCAACACGCCTCCGCAGGCGTGCACTACAGGCTCTCACATGCTTAGAACACCAACTAAGTCCAAACAATGTTCGAACTTAGCTATAGATAGAGGCTTGGTTAACATGTCTGCAGGATTATCGAGTATGAACCTTCTTCACCACGATCTCTCTGCAAGAACTATATCTCGATGAAGTGATACTGACGCTTATATGCTTGGTCTTGAATGATAAGTGTCATTCTTTGTCGGATGTATAGCACTGATCGTATGCAATAAACCACGCTCGCCTGTGGTACTCCAAGCTCCATGACCAATCCTCAACGGATGGCCTCCTTCACTCCTTGCGTGATATATTCACCTCTGTAGTAGACAAGGCTGCTATAGATGAAGTGAAGCTTTCAAGATATTGCTCCTCCACACATGACGAACACATACCACGAAATTGGCGTCTCCTATCCGGATCTCCACCATAATCGCATCAACATAACTCGACATCGACGTTGCGACTACCTCTATCATACAGATGCCCTTCTCCAAAGTACCCTTCACATAGCGAAGGATCCACTTCACTTCTTCCCAATGCTCCTTCCTGGATTCTGCGTATATCTACTCACCACACTAATCGTGGGGACAGTCAGTCTAGTACACACCATAGCATACATCAAACTACCAATTGCACTAGCATAGGAATATTAGACATCCTCCTTACCTCCAAATCAGTTAGGGGGTTCTCACGAATAACTTGAAGTGTGCGACTAAAGGAGTTGAAGCGCTTCTGATTTCTCATGTTGAATCTCCAACACCTTCTCCAGATATTTCTTCTTGACAGAACAACTACCGCCTTTCTATCCCTTTGGATCTCCATACCCAAAATCTTCTTCGCGCTCGAGGTCTTTCATCTCAAACTCTGGTTGAGTTGAGATTTCACTTCTTTATTAGTAACATGTCACGGAGGCAATCAACATATCATCCACATACAATAATAAATAAATGAAAGACCTTTCTTCAAATTTCTGTAGTACACGATTATCATAGTGACTTCTTGTGTACCCTTGCCTACCATAAAGGTATCAAACCTTTTGTACCATTGCTGGTGCTGTTTAAGTCCATACAAGGACTTCCTTAATCTGCATACTGTTCCTGTTTACAGAACGATGAAACCCTCTCTGGTGCCTCATATATATTTCCTCCTCCAACTCGTAGTGGAGGAAGGCATCTTGACATCAAGTTGCTCCAACTCCAAATCAAATAGAGCAACAAAGGCAAGCAAGGTGCGGATCGACGTATGCCTCACGATCGGCGAATACTTCGTTGTAGTCGATTCCTTCTTCCGTTGCAACCCCTTACCACTAATTTGGCCTTCCACCTTGCACTTTCTACACCGGGGATACCTTCCTTTCTCTTGTACACCCACTGCGATGAAGAGCTCGTCGCCCTTTAGGCAACTCACATAGCTCCATGTATGATTTTTCTGCAGACTCTCCATCTCCTCTTGCATAGCTCCTATCCAATTTGAGGCATTCGGACAAGAGATGGCCTCCTGATAGGTAGAAGGTTCAGCACCTTCAGGAGTCTCCTCTGCAACACTCAACGCATAGGCAATCATAGCATCATCTTCTTCAGATATCGCTTTGGTCTCTGATCTCCCTCCGGGACGATCTCTAGCATCGCATGGTTGTTCCTCCACCGAGGAACATTCGTCTCAATCTCGGGCTCATCAACTGAGTTGGTTCAGAGCATCGATGGTTGCTCGATTGCAGTTCCAAAGCTTCCACTTGAGCCTGCTCCACCTCGAACACCATTCTTCTGCATCCTTCTCACGATTTCTGCATCATCGAAGTACGGTAGATTCCATTCCGGATAACATAGCTTTCATTAAAGGTTACATCTCTAGTGAATAACTTTCATCAAATCAGACACCACATTCTATATCCCTTAGACTCGGACGTAACCTAGAAACATGCATTTAATACGGAGAGCGACTTCCCATCATTCACATGGACATATACAGACATCCAAAATTCTCAAATTAGAATAATTAATCGATTACTGTCCGCATTTCCTCTGAATCGGTATTCGATAGAGGCATGAGGTGATCTGCTCACAGTGTAGCGAGCGAGATATCACCTCTGCTCAGAACGATTTGTTCTTCCAAAGCCCTGCATTCGAGAGCATGCATCGGGCTTTCTCTAGGAGTGTCCTGTTGATTCTCTCGGCTACCCCGTTTTGCTGAGACTTACCTACCAAGGTTCGATGCCTCACAATCCCATGCTCCTCACAGAATTCAGTAAATTCAGAATCAACAAATTCCAACCCATTGTCAGTCCTGAGTTTCTTGATTTTCCTGCCTGTCTGGTTCTCCACCAAAGCTTTGAACTTCTTGAAATATGAGAATGTCTCATTCTTGTGCCGCAGGAAATAAACCCAAGTCTTCCTCGAGAAGTCATCCACGAATGTCAACATGTAGCGCTTGCCACCCAGTGATGGCACTCTAGCAGGACCCCATAAATCTGAATGAATATAATCAAGGATCCCTGCTGTTGTATGTTTAGCCCTTGAAAAGCTAACCCTCTTACATTTCCCTGAGACACGGTGATCGAAAACTCCAACTGCCGATCTTTGCGCCTTCAAGGTATCCTTCTTGCTCAACATTGACATTCTCTTCGCCCATGTGGCCTAGTCTCATGTGCCACGATTTTGTCTTGTCGGACTCATCAAGATTTAGGATCGCCACGCAGATCATCCTTGTAGACCCTGCGGGATGTATAAGCGCCTTCCTGATTCCCTTCATAAGAACCATGGAACCCCTGCACACTTTCAAAACACCATCTTCTCCTTTGTACCCGCTGTACCAGCGGCTTGTAAGACCTCGGTTTTGTCGTTCTCTCTCAGGGAGCTGGCGGCCTTGGTCAAAGGAACTAGGTCAAAGGTCGGGTTGAGATTGCTAAGGTAAGGATATTGGTCTAAAAGATCACAAAGCAAGAAATAAAACTAAGGTCGGTCAAGGAATGGAAAAGGTTCGGGGGTTTTAGACACTTAACGGAACTTTTGATCAAGAAGTTTTCATGATTAAAATGCATAAAGTTAGATTCATCTATGGAACAACGCGGGAAAAAGGCCACGATGAATCCCCTCCCTCGAGGAAGATTCAAATTAACTACCCTATGTCCACCATGGACCATCGGGGTTGAAAATCGCGTTAATTCCTAGTTAAGCCTACACTTACCCTCGTAAGTGTGGGCTTAACTATCCCACTCTAGACTTCCCATTGAGTGTATAACGATTCAAAGAGCTCTCGGACCTTGAACCGCCACCCCCAATGAGAAGAAACTAGGTGGAAATAGACTCCTCCAACTAAAACACACTTTAATCAATAAACACCTTCGAAAATCCATTAAAGCCTTAATCACCCCCTCACCTCAAGAAAGATTAGCCTCTAGACATGATGGAGAAATCAACAACCATAGACAAACAAAAACAATGAGATAGCAAGTAAGGAAATTAAGAACAAGCAAAGTAATTAGTAAAGTAATTAAATAAAGAGTTAAGGGAAGAGAATACTTATCAAAATGTTGTAGATGAACAATGGAAAGCAATAAAAAGATGATCCAACAATCTCTCAATTGATTGAATCCCCGAATCTTCAATAATAAACTCAAATCTCCAAAACCCTAGATTAATCTCTCACTAATCTCCTTCTAAAATCTACTAATTACAAACTGAAAATAAAATCTAAGTCTAAACCTAGATGCCCTAGCTACTCCTAGATATCTCCCTAGATTAGATAAATGCTCCCGATTCATGCCCCAAGACGGGCTATTTAAACAAAAGGGGAAGAAGGGCCAAAACACAGTCGTTTTGGCCTAAAATTAAGCTGGAAAAAGGGTCGTCGCGACCGCTACGGGCATCGTAGCGTTCGCTACGACCCAAGACAGGTGAAAACTCTAACTCTCGGCAGCTCCAAGGCGTCCGCTATGCCCAGCGTCGCGACCCAGTCAATGATCCGTAGCGAACGCTACGAAGGGCATAGCGAACGCTATGACCGTCAGCTGGAAAATTGGGAAATCTGGGCTTTATCGTAGCGTTCGCTACACCCTTCGTAGCGACCGCTACAGTCTTGGGCAGAACCTTCTGCCTGGGCTCGTAGCGTTCGCTACGACCGGCGTAAGGAACGCTACGGTCGTAGCGTTCGCTACGGCCGTGAGGAACACTACGGTCTTCAATTGATCTTCCGCATACGAGGCGTGGCGGTCGCTGCGATCGTTGTAGCGAACGCTACGAACATGGATGCCCCATACTTAGCCTTTTGGCGAACTCCCTCTCTTTAGGCACGATTGGTCTCCCATGCTTCGGGTCTTCACCACGACATCAAATCAGCTCCAAAGGTCTCGGGGTGACCGAGAGCACGCCCTTTTCGCAACTTCGCCCCTTTATTATTCTCCTAACTTAATACCTAAAAATCACAAAACACGTAATAAATAACCATTTTATTAGGAACGGCAATAGACTTGGCGTAAGCAGTGGTATTTAGCCCTAAAATGGGACTAAACACCGCCACTTAGCCTTTTGCTCGTCCGAGCAAAACTAAACAAAAGAAACTAAGAAACTAGAACTAAACAAAAGCAACTAACTCACTTTCGCGAAATCGCGGATGCATTTAGCACATGCATCAAGCCCTTTAAACCCCTGAGCGGTGGACAAGGTGGGTCTCGTGAGGGTTTATAGCCTGTACCCACAAAAGCCAAAGAAAAGGAGAGGAAAGTGAAAACAAAACCGAAGAAAACAAAAAGAAAGAAAAACAAAGGCTTTGATTCAAAAGATCTCGCAATCCAAACTAAGAAAACGTTATTAAGCCTCCAAAAGTAACCGTTAGGAGCATCTCACAAACACCACACTCAGATAAAGGTCAATCTTGAAGGTTTTTAACTCCCTACACCTTATACCAAGCGAAACCCCATGTGCAAATATGTGCAAGTGGGTTCTAATGGGAATCAAAAGGTTTTAAAAAACTCGTTTCCAAATTTGGAAACAACGAAACAACCAAGAGAAATGTTGCCCTCCCTCGCATTTGGTCGCCCTTAGCTTGGTGAGGGTCGTAGGTGATGCAAGGAGAGGCCCCACTTTATTTAGAAGCAAGAAACTTTTTCCGTTTCACTTTCTCCTATATTTTTTTCATTTTCTTTTTTAAAGGTCGGTATTAGCCTTACTTTCGGGAATTGGACGGCCCATATAAGGGGTATACCCTCCCAACACGGTGTTTTCCATTCGCCTCTCTGTCGCAAAGCGTTATAGGAGGAGGGTTAAGGGGTATCAGTGCCGTACCACCGATACCGGGCCCGTGTAGGTTGGCTAAGTGTAGGTGGTTAGTGTCATTCAGCGACACGCTCCACTTATTCAGGTTATTGTACCTTATGAAATTTTTTTCTTTTTCTTTTCTTCGTTTTCGAATTTGCTAAATGAGCAACAAAACAAACTCGGACACGAGCCCCTAAAATCTCTCTGCCCAATCGTAACGTGAAAAGAACGGAGTCTCAATAGACACTTAATGAAGGAGTCTATTAGGGTAAGTCTTGACTAAAACCCGAGATGGGGTGAAAATGCTCCAACCAGGTTACTTTTAAAGAAGCTTAAGAACGGCTTCTCAACCGATAACGAGATCAGAAACAAAGCGAACAAAACAAAACTAAAAGAAAAACTTTAAAGGTTTTCACTCTTTTTTCTCCTTTTTCACACGAATTTTTTTTAATTTTAAGCAAAAACTAAGAAAATAAAAACAAAAACAGCTAGGTGATCTACCCTTGAAGCAAATATCTCTCACCCCCCCACACTTAAAACGCCACAATGTCCTCATTGTGGGAAGGTGTCACAAGAAAAAGGGTAGAGAACCGAAAAGAACAAACAAACAAGAACAACTAGCAAACAAAAGTGGTGGCTGAGCCCACACGGCTCAACAAAGAATATACCCCAACATAAACACTCAAAGGGGTTCGCCACCCAAAAGAAAATCAAGCATGCAACATGGATCATAGGATATTCAACTCAAAAAGAGAAGAGCGGAGAGATATTACCTCAAGTTCTTCTAAATAAATGATTACTCAATCCGCGATCCGTGATAATCGAGCAAAGGGTTAGGATATTCAAGTAAAAACAAGCAAGGCTCGTAAGATCCGCATGCAGGATTAGAAACAAGAAAAAGAAACTAAAGAAAAGAAATTAATCAAAAGCAGTATGGGTTACCTCCCAGTAGTGCTTGTTTTAGGTCCTAGCTTGACCTAAATACCCGTTTGATTCTTGAAAGACGGGGTGAACAAGATAGGAACATTTTCCATCTCTTCCACCATTTTCTTTTCCTCCTTTCCAACAATTCCCACTTTGCAAGCATAAAGGTCAAGATGATCTAACCAGTTTGTAGTTGGCCTGGGCGAAGAAAGCGATGGCTTCTTATGTTTCTTCCACCTTCTTTTTCTCATCTTCTTCCAACATCTCCCAACTACCATAGTAAACCAAGCAAGTTGCTCCTCGTGATCGAATAGAGTGGAATAGATGAGGAGGCAATTTAAACTCCACTTTACTTATTTCCGGAGTTTTGGAGCCTTGAGCAAGCATGAGTTGATGATCATCTTCCTTCGAGAAGTCTTCTTCCTTCTCAACCCCTTCTTTGAATTCTTCTTCAATGAAATAATTCAAGTGATCGGAAGTACTTAAACTCTACTTGAGGAAGGGAAACTCCAAAGATGCTTCATCATTGATAATAAAATCATGGACCTCCATACGCTCAAATAAAGGTTCCTCCAAGGAACATCCTCCACCTCTCGAGTATATGCCCCATCGAAGATTAGTGAGGAACACGACCTCACTACCATCGGGCTCAACGTGGATAGGCTCAAGAAGGATCTCCTCCAAAGGACGCCACATGAAAGCTCCAAAGTATAAGGTTCTATCAAGCACCCACCTATTTCCTCATTGAATTCTTCCTCACTCAACTTCTCCTCATTCTCACTTTCACTTCTTCAAGAAACACCTCCCTTTCTTCATTCATCTCCAACTCACTCGCTTTTTCTTCTCTCAAACATCCCTCTTCCGCAAAATTTGATACTATCGCCCCTTCACTCCGGAGGGTAATAAAATTCACCGGCACCATTGGAGTAGGTTGAGGTTGTATGGGGACGGTTTGAGGGATGTAGTCTATATGAGCCGTTTGGGCCCATTGATTTTCAATGTTCTTGAGGCGAGCCCTATCATTCTCTTGATTTTCAACAATTTGCTTCAGCAACTTCTCTATGTTGGACCCTTGAGATGGTTGGGGTTCTTGAAGATGAGGAGTAGGTTGGTGATAAGTGGGTTGCCAAACTTCTTGGTTTTGGTGGTTGGGTGAGAAATATTGGATGTTTTGGGTGGAGGGTTGGGTCTCCTGCACGACTCCCAATTGGTTGGCTGTTCCATTAGATACCATCTTCTGTTGCATCTCTTGGACGACGCCCATAAGGAATTTGATAGTAGGTTCGCTCTCCAAGGAATAGCCTCTACTTCCTAAACTCCGACGGCTTCCCCAAGAAGGAGAATGTTGAAATAGCTCGTGAAGGAAAACATTTGCTTGATGCTCGGTCTTCATAAGGAACATTCCTCCTGATGCAATATCAATTGAGTCTTTAAGATCGTCTTGAAGCCCATGGTAAAACTGATGTAACAATAACCAATCCGGAAGATTGTGATGTGGACATCGCCTTTGAAGAAGTTTAAACCTTGCCCATGAATCGAAAAGAGTTTCTCCCGGCTCTTGCTTGAAATTCAAGATAGCCTGTCGAAGCCTATGCGTCTCATCAGCCGGAAAGAAATGGTGAAGAAAATCCCGGCTCAATGCATCCCAAGTAGTATATGTACCGGGTGGACAAATGTCGAGCCACATCTTAGCTTTTCCTCCCAAGGTGAGAGGGAAAAGCTTCAATTTCAAAAACTCCGAAGATACCTCTGGCATATGCACAAAACCAATCCGACCTTCAAATCTTCTAATATGATCGATAGGGTCCTCGAAGCCATCTCCATAGAATTGGTTGCTCTCAAAAGCGTCCAGCAGGCATGGTTTGAACTCGAATGTTGCGGTGGGTGGTAGTGGCGGTAGGATGATAGGATTGCCTCCTGTACCCGATGATGGAACGGCATATGATAGAAGGGTACGGGGTGAATCAGCTTGGGCTTCACCCATTAGGACTTGAAACCTTCTACGATGCTCGGTAGAACATTAGATGCATCTACATGCATCAACAAGAACCGATAGAAGCATCAAATTCATTTGGATTGGCACAAACTAATTTCTAGCGTGAAAGCAAACTCAATTAACCAAAGACCAAGAAACTAAAACTAGGGGCGCTGGCTCCCCGGCAACGGCGCCATTTTGTGTACCAGCGGCTTGTAAGACCTCGGTTTTGTCGTTCTCTCTCAGGGAGCTGGCGGCCTTGGTCAAAGGAACTAGGTCAAAGGTCGGGTTGAGATTGCTAAGGTAAGGATATTGGTCTAAAAGATCACAAAGCAAGAAATAAAACTAAGGTCGGTCAAGGAATGGAAAAGGTTCGGGGGTTTTAGACACTTAGAACTTTTGATCAAGAAGTTTTCATGATTAAAATGCATAAAGTTAGATTCATCTATGGAACAACGCGGGAAAAAGGCCACGATGAATCCCCTCCCTCGAGGAAGATTCAAATTAACTACCCTATGTCCACCATGGACCATCGGGGTTGAAAATCGCGTTAATTCCTAGTTAAGCCTACACTTACCCTCGTAAGTGTGGGCTTAACTATCCCACTCTAGACTTCCCATTGAGTGTATAACGATTCAAAGAGCTCTCGGACCTTGAACCGCCACCCCCAATGAGAAGAAACTAGGTGGAAATAGACTCCTCCAACTAAAACACACTTTAATCAATAAACACCTTCGCCAAAATCCATTAAAGCCTTAATCACCCCCTCACCTCAAGAAAGATTAGCCTCTAGACATGATGGAGAAATCAACAACCATAGACAAACAAAAACAATGAGATAGCAAGTAAGGAAATTAAGAACAAGCAAAGTAATTAGTAAAGTAATTAAATAAAGAGTTAAGGGAAGAGAATACTTATCAAAATGTTGTAGATGAACAATGGAAAGCAATAAAAAGATGATCCAACAATCTCTCAATTGATTGAATCCCCGAATCTTCAATAATAAACTCAAATCTCCAAAACCCTAGATTAATCTCTCACTAATCTCCTTCTAAAATCTACTAATTACAAACTGAAAATAAAATCTAAGTCTAAACCTAGATGCCCTAGCTACTCCTAGATATCTCCCTAGATTAGATAAATGCTCCCGATTCATGCCCCAAGACGGGCTATTTAAACAAAAGGGGAAGAAGGGCCAAACACGATGCTTTGGCCTAAAATTAAGCTGGAAAAAGGGTCGTCGCGACCGCTACGGGCATCGTAGCGTTCGCTACGACCCAAGACAGGTGAAAACTCTAACTCTCGGCAGCTCCAAGGCGTCCGCTATGCCCAGCGTCGCGACCCAGTCAATGATCCGTAGCGAACGCTACGAAGGGCATAGCGAACGCTATGACCGTCAGCTGGAAAATTGGGAAATCTGGGCTTTATCGTAGCGTTCGCTACACCCTTCGTAGCGACCGCGCTCTGGTCTTGGCGTAACCTTCGCACGGGCTCGTGGCGTTAAGCTCGCTACGGCGTAAGGAACGCTACGGTCGTAGCGTTCGCTACGACCGGCGTAGGGAACGCTACGGTCTTCAATTGATCTTCCAGCCAAGGGGCGTAGCGGTCGCTGCAGTCGTTGTAGCGAACGCTACGAACATGGATGCCCCCATACTTAGCCTTTTGGCCCGAACTCCCTCTCTTTTAGGCACGATTGGTCTCCCATGCTTCCCGGGTCTTCACCACGGCATCAAATCAGCTCCAAAGGTCTCGGGGTGACCGAGTTATCGCCCTTTTTCGCAACTTCGCCCCCCTTTTATTATTCTCCGAACTTAATACCTAAAAATCACAAAACACGTAATAAATAACCATTTTATTAGGGAACGGCAATAGACTTGGGCGTAAACGAGTGGTATTTAGCCCCTAAAATGGGACTAAACCCCCGCAGCCGTTAGCTTCAAGAGTACCCAAAGAAATTAAATTTCGAGTCATGTTAGGGATATGACGAACCTCCTTGAGAGTTCTAACGATGTCATCATGAGTCTTGATTTTGATGCTACCGATTCCTGCAACCTTGCAGGCTGTGTCGTTACCCATGACTACGACCCCGGTGTCAACACTCTCATAAGACTCAAACCAGTCTTTATGAGGACACATATGATAGGTGCACCCCGTGTCAAGAACCCACTCATCTCTAGCTATCCTAATCGATGTGGTAGCCAAGGCATCATCCGTAACTACAAACCCATCACCATCTGACTCGGACTCTACGCAGTTTGAGGTACCAGGTTTGGTGTGATTATCCTTACCCTCCTGCTTCTGGTCTCTCTGTTTGCCCAAATGATCTCTCTCTATATGCCCCATCTTACTACAGTAGTTACACTTCTTATTCTTGTGAGGATTCCTAGACTTTGAACGGTGTTTAGACCTCCCTCTAGACCCGTTTCCCTTACGTTCAATATTTCTACCCCTTACAACCATAACATCACCACCCTGGTCATCACCATCGGTATCAAGTTTCTCCTTAGACAGTAAACTAGTCTTTACTTCACTAAGGTTAAGGTCACCACGATTCCCATACAACATGATTTCCTTAAATTGTTTATGTGATGCAGGTAGGGACAGAATTAAATGAAAAGCCTTATCCTCATCGGTGTTTTATATCCATTGATTCCAATTCGAATAATAGAATCAAATTCACTAAGATGTGCTGAATAGAAGTACCTTGGGGCATCTTGACCTATAGAATTTCTCCTTCATTGGTACTTGTTTTCACGACTCTTCGACATGTCAGACTCTTCCATTTGGTCCAGAGCACCCGAGGTTTCTCGATATGCATCACCTCTCTCTGAATGTGCTCGCCAAACACGGTGAATCCTGCCAGAGTCTTATCTTCAAGCTTCTTCCACTCCCGAGTCGATTCCCTTGATATCCTTCCGGAGTTTTGGAATTCATCATCGCTCATTGTCGCATCGGTCTTCGTGTGGGATACTCAATCACATCCCATAACCCGTCTTTGAATCAGACCGCCTTCATCCGCAGCTTCCACATAGTAAAACTCCTCGTTCCATCAAATTTTGGAATATCACACTTCATGATTGAAGCCATCTCCACCTTGCTCGATACCACTTGTTAGAAAAGTGAGTAGCAAGGTAACGTGAGCGAATAATAGAATCGAAACGAGATGACGGATATTACGACAAAATTTAGGAACGAAAAATAAGCGATAAAATCAAACACGAGTGCATTGGGAAACCGAAGAACTCGGAGAAAAACCCACGGACGGCGACAGCCAGAAAATAATCCACTATGAGAAAGGAGGAGTACAACTTGATCACTATCACAGGGTGTGATGCGATCCACAAAGGAGATTACAATAACAATCTCTCTCAACACTCAACTCACAATCTCTCAGGATACACTGGGGAAAATATTGGTGAGACCCCTTTCTCTCTCAATATTTTCTCTCTCTCTCTCTCTAGCTCTTTGTGTTTTCTGATGATGTTTTTGGTGGAGAAACATGCACTCTATTTATAGGGAGAACTCCCTATAACCTAACTTGACTCCCACTCCAAATAGATTTAGAATCTAATACAATTAGGAAACCCAACACAATAAGGAAACCTAAATAATATCCTAATACAATTAGGAAACAAATAATTGTGAGATCAAGAGATTTGGTGATTTTAGGACACTTTCCTAACAACATGCGTATTAAAAAATTATATATATAGTCAAATTTAAAATTTTGACCAAAAGTTTCTGAATATATATAATGACTTGTTATATAACATTACTACCATTAGATTCATAACGAGAAATACTATCATGAAAGTATAATATTATAATTGTTAGGAAAATGTTATATGAGAAATTATCAATCAAAGATTAACATTGTTGGAGACCGTGACAGTGAACTACTTTATCAGTTCTATATTATTTGTTCTTTTGTTTATTGTCACGGTCTTTAATATCACTGATTGATAATTTCTCATGTAAGATCTTATTAACAATTGCAATATTATACTTGTAGGAAGATATTTTTCGTTACGAATCTAATGATAATAATTTTATTTAACAAATCATTGTATGTATTGAGAAATTTATGTTCAAAAATTTTAAAATTTAACTACATAATTTCAAAGATGACAAATAACATGAAACAGAGGTAGTAAGGAGTTGGCAGAATTTGATGCAACCCGAAAGCCGACTCAAAACCGCCCAAAGCTTAATGTTAGGCCCGTAATTTCTAAACCTAAAATATAACCAAACCCCAAACCGACCCGAACTGAATCCAACCTGAAACCAACCCGCTTGCTCAAATTGACATATAAGTAACCATTAATAGGGAACACAACTTTACGTACTACTCAGTACAAGTCTACAATGGCTGGACCCAAAACACCCCTTGAAAACATTCCAACACCATCTTCCTATTTTTTTCCATTCACACAATAATTTCATGCTTTGATGACTACCATCTTTCAGCATTCCTATACAATGTCCTTTGTTATAGGTAGTCATAGAATATATATGTAGACTTTATTTAACATATATGATGCTTTAGAATATATAATTAAAATTATGATCACATATTTATGAAAATACAGTAGCATTTTTTTTAATAAACATAATGATGTAATTTTATAAATATATCATACTAAAAACTAATTAATTGTTAAAGTGATACATTAAAGGCTACCAAAAATAACAGGCCACAGATATCGTGAAACAAAATTGGGTACTGTGTATTAACTACTTGTCACAAACTTGTGCTACTGTCAGATGCCAAAATTAAGTCATCAAAAATCATTGTTTATTTCTTTCTTTGTTTCTTTGATAGGTTATTTTTATTATTCTTTTTATTAGGAAGACTAAGACTAAACAAGTGAATAATATCCATTTTTCATTTAATAACAGCTTGGTGTGTCGGTCAAATATATATATATATATATATATATATATATATATATATATATATATGGGTTGAATATCTACTATTAGAGGTGGAAATGAGCCAAGCCGAGCCCGAGCTTATAAGGCTCGAGGCTTGGCTTGTCACGTATTGGGTAAGCTTGAGCTTGGCTTGTGGCTTGCCGAGCTTGAATATGTTCGGCTCAGGCTTGGCTTGTCAAAGCTTGTGGGCTTGGCTTGGCTTGTGGAGTGATCCTTATGACAAATACTAATCATTCACAATTTAAGTACTAAATAATTTGCAAATTAAAATTAATTTGAATATAAGGACATGACGATGCTGAATGCCTTTTTTTTCGGTCATGACAATGCACAGTGCTAATAGCCTAATGCAATCTTACGTGATAATTTGCCTCTTTTTAGGGTTTTTTAATGCTTCCAACTATTTAATTAACCTCTTTTGATTACATGTGTAAATGTACACAAGTCAACCTAAAAAATAGCCTATTAAAAGTAATAGTAGAATACAAACAAGAGCTTATTAGGCTTGCCAAGCCTAACGAGCCGAGCTACTCGTGGCTTGGCTTTGCCTGTTTAATGCACGAGCTCGAGTCTGAGCCAAGCCGAGCAAATCTCAAGCCGAGCTATATGAGCTTTCCACCGAGTCGGCTTGGCTCATTTCCACCCCTATCTACTATAAAACTTAATTATTACAAGATTACAACAATTATTATGGCATGGTGATTGGTGACATAACTCATTATCATTCTTTTCACAAGTATTTTGGTTTTTGAATTTATATTATTACAATATTAGTAAATCTTGATTTAGTTGGAACTGATCTCTCAAAATTATAAAATTTAAAGGCGAAACTATTATATTCGATCCCTCCATACTTTGTATGGTCGAGACCAGATATTTCAGAATATTGATTTTGATTTTAATTATTTTCACAAATTTACCATTGAAATGTCAATTTCGATTCTTTTTTTATATGGCATCTAGCACATAAATATCATAGACAAAATCTGAATTGACCATTTTTTTTTATCACCATTATGGAGTTGGAGGGGTAGTTTGCCTTAACTAATGTTATCTTATATTCATATAAATCACGAGATTATGTCATATGATTCAGTCTTTTATAAAATAAAAAAGAATTTAGCGATCCCACAAAAACTTTTAATTTGTTTTTGTTTAACAAAATGTTTAAGAATCATTTTAGGATATGGCGGCTTTATTTTTCAATAATATGATGAATTGATTGAACAACTGAGAAGTGTCGGTGGACACTATGCATGAAGTTTTAGGTAGCAATTAGCTTAATATTAGTAATTACATGAATATAATCCCTCAATTTTCAAAAGGATTTGGTGATTAAGACATTTGATGTTCCACAAAATAATTTAATAGCAATTATTAAAGTTGACATGCATGGATGCTAATATTTATTTATTTATTTTTGGATACCACCGACAGTCTTCACCCCCCCCCCCCCTTTTTTTTTAATAGTGAAAAGTCTTCAACCCTTTTTATTGGCTTTTGCAAATGTTCTCGGAGAAAGAGGGAGAAATCTAGGAAGAAATATTATTACCCCCTCCATTGCAAATTAATTCTCCAAAGTATCATCTTTGATGAACAATTTCTTAAAGTTATTTATTAAAAGATTACAAAATTATATTCTTATGAAAATATTTTTTGTTATGAATATAATAATAGTACTTTCATATATTAAAACATTATATATATATATATATATGTGTGTGTGTGTTGAGAAATTAATGATATCACGGGACAATTAATTAATATGGAATGAAGGGAGTAGTTCCGCGTAGATAATATTTTTAGAGTCGTTTTTTTGGATGGGATTTTGAGAGTTTTCCGAGTCCAATAATTTCTATTTTTGGTGTCTTCGTATTTGAAAATAATTCAAATTGATATTTTGATCTCCAATATTCTGTACTTGTAATGCAATATATGTATCTATAATTAAACCAACGTGATTTTTCATTACTGAAAAGATGATGTGACGGTAGTAGCGACGTGTACTTTTTATTAAAACAAAGTTGTATATGTCTGATCTCAAAAAACGAAAAACAAATTGGTTCAAGTTTAGTAATAGAAAATATGAGTATAAAATATCAAAGGTTCAATAGTCACTTCAGATTTCTTTTAATCAAGGCCCCAAAAGATATTGGGTGTTGAAAACCCATATTTCTATGCTAACGTAAGTAGGCCTTGTTTTTTTATACGATTGGCTGTGATATGATGCGGTACGGTGTGGTGAAATTATGGTGGGTGTGGTGGAATTGTGGTGGGTTATGCTGAGTTGTGGTGGATTTTGTTTTTTAATAATAGTAAAAGTTGATTATGGTGAGTTGTGGTAAAATGTGGTGGATTGGTACGTTGTGGTGGGTTGTAGTAAAGTGCGATTGTCTTTGTGTCATCAAATGAAGTAACCATATAAAGAATAGCGCCAAAGTAGAAAAGTTTGATTTGACATGATAATTCGACTCAATTTGAATTAAAATTAAAAGCAACATAAATCTAACACAAAATAAATTGCTTTCACATCAATACAATATAGTGTTTAGCTTTAAATTTTAAAACATGCTATTTTTCAATTTTGAATAGCTAATTTATACATCCAAGGCTGGTACAGAACTGATTCATTCACCCAGCTATCGCATTAGTCATATGAACATTGAACTCTGTGTTCTTGGCATAACCTATGTCAATAATTGAACTTTTGCTAGTTTTACTTTGGGTGTTTTGAGGTTTCATAATAATGGTAACTAGAGTTGTTATTATGCATGTAGGTTGGTGTAGAGCACAATTGAATTAAGAGGTAAGCGCAAAATAAGAGAAACAAACGAATATGAGAGCAACAAGGATTGTGGCTCTGTCCATAGAATCTAGATTGGGAGCAAGCAGCAAACAAAGGTCCTATCTGAGTAACATGAACCGTGTCAACCACCAACACGGATCGTGTTGCACAGAAATGAGCCATGTCGGTTAAGGCGACACCATTAACTTATTTTTGTCGGTTATTTTCTCGCGAAGCTTAACCCTAATTGCGTCGTAGTGGTATTATATATATTACATATTATATATAATATATTATCTTGGTTGTGACGGTCGATAGATGGGATAAGCAAGCAAGTGAGTCTAAAATAAAAGGCATGCTCGATGCTTGATCAATGTATGAGAAACCTTATGGTGTCAATAAGGTATATTTAATGCATGTTTATTTGAGTTCAGGATGCATGCGTGAATTTGGCAACATGCATGATCATATTAGTGAGATTACTATAATCTAGTCGAAAATTGCTTCTATTGGATTTAATTTTGATGATGACACAAAGCTTATAAGTTGTTATTCATCGCCTAAATCTAGGGAAACTTTGTATGTGCCGTTAGTACGTTATATGTTGTTAGTACATTTAAAGGGGTCAATACTATGAAATTTGATGAGATGCGTGATATAATTATAATTGAAAGTATTATAAAGGATTCGAAATAAATTTTGGGAGTGCTTTGTCTGTTAAGGGTGTGGAGAGTCATGGGGGTCATAGTAGGAGTCAACATATATATAAAATAATGAATCATTAGCATGTGTTCTGTTGCCATTATGGTGATAATTGTCACCTTCAAAAAGATTGTTTTAACCTGAAGGGCAAAGGAGAGAACATTGTTAACAACCATGAGTTTATAAATTCTACTGAGGATTTGCCGGCCATGACTGTGAATGTTGATGAATCGGTTAAGCATTGGGCAATATATTGAAGAGGTTCGGGTTTCATTCTCCGCGCTTGTGATCTCCGCCAAGCGAGCCGCCACGACCAACTCGAGCCTTGAGCTACAATTTCCGGCCACTCCCGGAATTGCGAGGCTAGTCTCGGCCATCCAATGGATGGGCCCCGGGACCTCTAGGAGGGCTCGCTTGATGCACCGACCCCGGAGGCCTCGGGACCGGACCAGGTCGTCCGGAGAATGGAAGATTGGAGGTATCGGGGTTCGGGTGTGGCCTCGAGAGCAATAAAGTTCAAGTCAGAACATCACTAGCAAACAGTCGCCAGTCGCGCCCGAGTCACATGGCGTCGCGCCCTTGACGTCCGGCTGACCGAGGAGCAGTCTCACGTCCAGCCTTCGGTCGCGCCCGAGTCATCTGGTGTCACGCCCGCGTCCTTGTCCCGAGTAGACTGTCGCGCCCGCAACATAACACGTAGCGCCCGCGACGTTTGACAAATGTGCGATGGAGTTGCCGAACCAGTGGGCCGTCGCGCCCGCGACGGACCTCGACACGCGCGTGCTGCTGCGTTTTTGGGCTGAGTTTTGGCTTAGTTTCTGTTTAGTATAAATAGCTTGTTTTCCCATTTCCCAAGACAGCTGATGTTATTTTGATATGCTAATGCATTATTAGGGTTTCTTCCCTTGTTCTCCCAAAAACCTTGTTACTTTATCCAAGTAATATTTGGTGGTATTCAAGTAATTTCTTTAATGGTTGATGGTGGACTACTTCTAATTAATCATGGTGAAATGTTAGACTAAGGTGGTGAACATTCCTTGCCAAGGTCTTCTATTATCTCCATTGTTATTCAAGCTATTATTCTTGTTATTCTTTATCACTCAAGCAATCAATCTCCCTCCACGTGATCGGTAACGTTCCATAGATTCAGGTGCTTCATCCCATTCTTCATTTAGCAACGTACGTCTTTATTGTTTGTCTAGCAACAATTCCTTTTGTAACTTTGTGAGTGAGAAGTTTGGCAAGGGTGACGCTTGTCAAGCTTGGAGGTGCCAGGCAGGGATGATGTGAATATCAAAACTTCTAAGAGAAGTACTTGAAGGTTGAAGGATGGTTTTTATATTCTGGGTCTAACAAAGGATTTAGTGTCAGTGGATCAATTGGATGATGAAGGTTTCACAACTAAGTACGGGGATGATTATTGAAAGGTTACAAAAGGATCCTTGGTTATTGCTAATGGTAGGAAAGTGGGGAAGTTTTATTTCACCATTGATCATTCTGACATGTCTACTCATGCTCGTCAAAGATGCTTAGTTTCTCAGATGTGAGAAGAGAACCAGAAGCACGGAGGCTTTAGTGGATGCCCCAAGAAGGTATTATCAGAGAAATGATGCACTCAAATTCTATGGAGAATCGTCATTGTCAACAAGAGGTAAAAGTCCACTTCAAAATTCCAACAATATGATTCTGTTGATGGGTGTTAGTATGTTGAAGTCACAGGGTTGTCATTATTTCAAGTGAGTGCATGTGCGTGCACGAGGAACAAAAGTTGATGAGAGGTCAAATGTGACCTCTGTTGATCTCTGCTGAACAGATCACGTGGACGCACTAGAGGATTTGAGGATGCATGCATGTGTGTTGATTGGTGAAGGTCACAATGGGAGATTGTTGGTGTAAAACCTCGAGTTTTAGGAGGAATAAAACCGTAGTTTCCTTACCGGACCGTTAGGGTTAAGTTTAAGTTTCGAGGACGAAACTTCTTTTAAGAAGGTAATGATGTAAAACCCCGAAAAAAATCCAAAGATGTTGACCGTAACGTCGTTAATAAATTAGGTTTGACTTCATGATTTATTATTATTCGTTTGTGTTTATTTATGCTAACGCTTGAGCTCGTAGGATCGTGAGGGATTAACAAGGGTATATCGGTAATTTCGTGGGATTAGTATTACTCTAGTTAATAATGGTTTACTACTAGTGTTATTGGGTATATGAATAATTATGTGGTTATTATTTGCTATGTGATTATTATTAATAATATTAGTATTAGTATTATAATTATTATTACTATTATTATTATTATTATTAGTTGTTTTTAGAAAAGAAAAATCAGATTTTCTTCTTTTGGGTTGGATTAGGAGTGCGATTAGTTTAGTTGGGCTTTTATTAGGTTAACATAAAAACCTCCCTCTCTCTCTCAAAACCCTAATCTTCCCTCAAACCCTAAACCTAGTTCCTCTCCTCTTCCCCTCTCTCTCTCTAGCCGGCGCCCACCATCAAGAGACCGGCCACGCCCACACCACCACCGCAACCATCATCACCGTTTTCTTTGCTCTCTCTCTCTCTCGCTTTTTCCCTCCTTCTCTCCGACCACTGCTCGCGCCGTGCCCAGACCGACGCTCAGTCGTGCCTCCACCATCGCCGGCGCCGCCAGTCGATCACCGGACACTCCTTGCCGCCGCCAAGATTGTCGCCCAGATGCGAACACCAACCACCAACCGCCCAGACGCTGCACTGTTACTGTTGTCGCTGCTGTGCACGACCACCACCGCCTCCAACGAACCACGACCGACCGGCCGCCACCCAGTCGCCGGAAAACCGCCGCCCTAAACCCTAACGTAAACCCTAATTCAGTTTTAAAAACCTTCTTTTATTTCTTGTTTTTCTGTTTTGATTTGTTATTAATTCTTGTTAAATCTTGTAATTTGAGTAGTTAAGGGTGTAATTTTATTTAAATTGTTATTTGTAATTAATTTGTTCTTGTATTGTATTATTTACTTGTAATTTTTGTCTAAATTATTATGTGTAATTTTATGTTCTAATTTGGTGTATTAGGGTTGTAATAGTGGTAGTGAAATTATTAATATTGGATTATATGAGATGCTTTGTTTTCATGAGAATCATGTTAGGGTTTTAGATGACACTATTATTGTATGCACGAATTAAAAAGTTTAATTACCTAGATTAATTCTTGATTTGTTAGTTAAGTATTCATATGTTCTTTAATTCTCTTAGAGTTCATTCATGTTTAATTTTATGTTAAATCTTGTTAAATAAGTTAGGGTGATTGAATTACAAAAGTTCGATTCTTGTTTATTAATTTATGATTCTTGATTGAATCTTGTATAAAGAAATTAGTTGTTGGGATTCTTGTTTGGTAGTTTAAATGTTTATATGTTCTTTATAATTTATTCACATGTTCTTTAAAACCTTTCTTGATTCTTGATTAAGAAATTCGTACTTTATAATTATTCATGTTGTAATTAAAGGGTCTTGAAATAGTATGTTTTAGATTTCATGTGTAGGATAAAGTTGTTAATGTTTCATGTGTTATATTTTTGGCATTAGTGATAGGGAATTTGATGTTTGGACTTTAGATGGTTTAAACTAATTACCTTGGACCTTAGTTACTGTTTTAAGCCCAAACTAGGACCCCGGGACCGAATGGTGAAAGTTAGAACCGAAATTATAAATTAAATAAGAACCAGGATCGGGACAGTTTTGTTAGTGCCTAAAGATCGGGTCACCACGATTAGTATAGTTGTCCTTTAATCGAACCCTTTAGACTGGAGATTCCCCTAGATGTTAGCTTTCATAGGAATTTTGCGGAACGGACTTTTGAGTTGTATAGCTCGAGTTATAGTCGTTTTACCAGAACCTGTCGGAACTGGACCAGTTGGAAGTTTTGGTACTTTTAGAGTCTTTCGAGGCTGATATGGGCTTAGTCGTCAACTTAAGAGTTTTAGTAGACATCCCGAGGTTTCCGAAAAGTCCAGAACCAGACCCATAGGATGTCAGGAAGTCGAGTTGTGACCCATTTTATGTGAACGTTATAATCTGTCCTCTGTTTGCTTTTATTTATGAAAAATTGTTGAGTAAATGTTATGTGTGAACTTGTTCCTTGAATGTGTTAAGTGTAAACCATAAATGATAGGAACCTAAGAGTTCCTAGGGGATGAGTTAGGTAGTTGATAGTTAATACTAACTTCGTTAGAACGCGTTTTGATTAGATAATTATTCTTATTCTAGGCCGAGTTAGTGCGAGACGTTAGTGAGCTCAAGTGTGTTCTTCTTTTTGCTGTGCTGTGAAGTATATCAGGTAATGTCTATGCTCTAATCCCCACCGGGATGCTCTTTAAATGTATTTTAATGTTTTCTAATCTGTTTTGAGAATTGCATCCCGAAAGGGGACTTTTGTGGAAATGTGACCATCTGCTTTAGATAACTGATTGTTTTTGTTTGTGCTTTGATTTTATTGAGTTGGAAAATTGGATGGTCTTTTATCAACGGTTTTATTATTGGTTTTGATAATCTGGGTTGGGTTTGACTTGAGAGTTGCGAGATGAGTGTGAATAATGAATTAGTAATTCAAAGTGGAAACATAAAGCGGGTTGTTGTTTTGATGCCTTTGAGAGGCTAATATTCATGCGGGTGATAACCCCGAGATCAGGATTCGATGCCTGTATGGGTTATGTGCCAGGAGATCAGGGTTTCATCCCTGATATAGGATAGAGGTTATGATGCCCTTGATGGGCGACTGTTTGATGCCTTTGAGAGGCTAATATTCATGCGGGTGATAACCCCGAGATCAGGATTCGATGCCTGTATGGGTTATGTGCCAGGAGATCAGGGTTGTATCCCTGATATAGGATAGTTGTTATGATGCCTTTGGCAGGCGATGTTCTTTTTGGATTTGATATCCCGCCCGCATAATAAAACATGGATTGGTTGGGTTGAGGAAAACAGTTAAGGGTTCAACGGTTTGTGAAATGGTTTGACTTGTTCCCTCTCCCCAAAATGAATTGAAATGAACTTAAACTATTTTAAACGTTAGGGGTAGACATTATTGAGATTTCCCCCTCATTTTTGAAATGTTTTGTTTTCAGGTGAAGATCTGAATGCTGGGGACGGGAATTAGAAGTGAGGACGACGAGTCTAGAAGTCCTTGAAATTTTTTTTATTTTGTTTTCGTTATGATGTCTTCAAGTTTGTTTTGAGTTGTTAGTAGTTACCGTTAGCAGACAGTTGTGTTTTCCTTTCTCGCCTTATGTTCCTTCGGGGATACGGCAGTGACGCCCAAACAAAATTTGAAGTCTTCCGCTAAGTTTTGTCTGTTAACGTTAGTTTGACTTTGACTTTCTATAATCGAATTTCCGGGGCGTTACAGTTGGGTTGGTGTGGAGCCTAATTGAGTATAGCCCAAAATAAAGACAATATGGATGGATCTAAGAGCAATGTAGGTCGTGACACGATCCAACAAGTCCATATTGAAAGCAGACAGCTAGCATGGGTTGTGTTAGCCACCAACACGGGTCATGTTGTATGGACATGAGCCGCGTCAATTAAGGCGGTGGCGCTGACTTGGTTTGTCGGTTATTTTCTCGTAAAGCTTATCGCTAATTGTGTTGCAGTTATTATATATTGCCTTGGCTATCTAGGCTGATAGAATAAGCTAGCAAGAGAGCCCATCTTGTAATCACACATAGAAATTGTGAAGAATATATGACATACATTGTAATCCTCTAATAATGCATCGTTTTATTTTTTTTCTGAGCTTTTTTTCCATGTTAAACATTTGTGTTCAATATAATTTTCTTCTCTTATTATTCGCTTATTTTGTTTGTACTGCTAGCATCGCTATAATCCTAATAATGCAAAATATCTTAGAGCTGAAGCTTAATTAACTTTATTCTTAAATTACACCCAAGATGATCCTTAGTACTAAAGGGGAGTCTATTTCTACCATATCCCTTTAAAATTATTATATTGATGTACTTATAGTGGTTGTCAACTATAGAAAACAACCATCACAAATAAAATAACTGTTATTCCTTTTGTCAAGTTTTATCTTGATAAACCGTTTTTTCATTTGATACAAAATTATAAAATATTTTTTTCTATTTCAGTTTATTTATAAAAATTTAAAATTTACCAAGATATGTTTGTTTACTGGATTAAAATTTAGAGTTAAGATATATAATTTTTAATTTTTTAATAAGTTTGTAATTAAGAAAATATATTATATATTTTTGTACTAATTATAAGAAAATAATTTAGATTAAACTTGACATAAGAAGGAATGTGATTCATTTTACTTATGGTGATTGTGATAGTTAACAATCGCTATATACTTTTCCATTATTTTCTACCATCAATAAACTATCAAGGTTATCGTTACAGTGATTTTAAAGTTCACGTGATATAATGCTATAATTATTCACACAATAATCTTCTTAACTTTAACATTATTGTAACACAGTAATTAAGTAGTTGGCAGTGACATAGTGAGTATTACCTTGTGAAAAGGAAAGTGAAAATTAAGCTATTAAGATTAATCATATCATTTTCACAATAATTTGATCGAGCTCTTGCATATAATTAAGTTTCCACACAAAAAGTCTGCAGAAAATTACAGTCGTGGGATATAAAATGGAAAATTAAGAAAATGAAAGTGAGAGTTTTGTTTATATTCCAAGTACTTTTTTTATATAAAAAATTATTGTAATTACTTACGCTTTACACCTAGAAAGATACAACACACTCCTTCCGTTCCTTTTTAAGTGTCAAAAAAATTAAAATTAAAATTCCATGCATTAATTAAGGGTAATATGAGTATTTTAATTATTGAAAATATAAGGGTAAGAGGGAGGGAGGGACCAACCCGAGGTCAAATATCTCCTTTCTCAGAAGTGATAGCTAGCTCGTTCATCATATCCATTCGGATGAGAGAAAATTGCGAGATGTAAAAAGAAAATTCTCTAAAGTAATCATTACGACCAAGTCGACCTACACGGACACACCTAATAAAATTACACTTATTACAAAGGAGTTATACACATGGGATACGCAAAAATATATCCGATTTATTAGGAACAACCTAAATTTTCTATAGAGAATGTTCCGACTGATTGTGAGTTCGAGAATTGCTGGAGTTATCCATAAATGTGAAATAATGGAGTTGAGCCCAATTCAACCCCAAAAGCTAGCTTAGAAGGTTGAGGCATACAAGTCATTATAAACACCACAATATGGGTGTCAAAGGTCGATGTGGGACAACTCAACACGCCTCACTACGGCTGCAGACAATCAGCCGCGATCCCAACATCAATGACTTCGCTCGATATCATGTGAAATAATGAGCAGGCGATTCAATTCAACCTTAGAAGGTTGAGGCATACAAGTCATTATAAACACCATAATATGGATGTCAAAGGCCGATGTGGGACAACTCAACAATAAATGACAGAAACTTTGTGGTATTGGGTGTAACTTGTATGACTAAAGGTTCCCGCAATTTTGGATTATGTATATACAGTCAACAATTGTATGATTTGAACGATAACTTGTATGACTATAATGGCAACACATACAAATATCCTTGCATATTGTACAATTGGGATAATGGTATTTAAGTTTATGCTTCAATAAATGAGTCCAAACCTTAACTAAGACAATATTTTGAGTGTGACTTTTGATTCAATTTCCCTAAAATACATATGGTTCAATTTTTTTTTTTTTATCCAAGTTGTGGTGTTGAATTTGTAGTCGGCACAGATCTAGCCATTGTTGTATAAATTTTGGGTTCGAACTCTCTAATTATCAAAAAAAAGGTCCAATTCTTTTTAATAGAGAAAAAAAAAATTACAGTTGAAATTTGTGGGGTTGAAGGTCTATATTTGTCATGAACTATTTGATTCCTTGATTTATAAAGTTTGTTGATAATCTCCGCTTACATAAGAATACAGTAAACGTGCCAAATTTATGGAGTTTAAAAAAAAATGTTCAGTTTCCTTCTAGGGGTGCGTATGGTGGGAAAATAATTTTCTTATTTTCAGGTGTTTGGTGATCAAAAAATAGGTAAAATCATTTTCAGTAAAAATATTTTTCTCCCTTTTTTTGTAAACTATTTTCTTAGGTTCAACCTTAAGAAAATCCAATTTTTCTGTCCATGTTGCTCCCCGCACCCTTGTTCCACGTGTTCATTCCTATTTTTTTACCGAAAACAATTAATTTCTCATACAACACTTCCTCTCTTATCCGACTCCTCTTTATCCCTCTTCCTTTTTATTCTCTCTCATCCAGCATAAGAGAGGTTTGTATATACATATTTACCAAATAAGTGAAATCATCATTTGAAAACTTATTTTTTCTGAAAAATTTAGTTTACAAGGAAAATTATTTTCCATTTCACCAAACATGTCCAAGTTAAAATTATGAAAGTTGAATGTGTCCTCGAGCATAACTTCACATGCCCACAGTTTTTTAATAGAGATTGATTGATGGAGTTTGAGTGGGTGGACAGGGACATCCCCTCAGATTTTTTTTTTCTTTTCTTATCCAACCCTTTTCACGTCCTTGTTTAATTTTCTCTCTTTTCTTTTTTTTTTCTCTCATTTTTTTAGATTAATTCAGTGAATAAATAAATATTTGTGGTATGCATGGCATCTTTCTTTGCTGCCGACACTCTTGGGGATTTTCCAACTGCACTTGTTCACTTCCTGTATTACGTCACATTCCATTCCAAACAAAGCTTAAATTATGAAATTTAAAATACAAGATTAAATTCTCTATTCCAAGATATTACATTTACACCAACCATTTTCTGTTTCATACATCATATTTGTGATCGAAATTGTAATCAAATTATGTCATCAGAAAGGGAATACTAGCTAACATCTTTTAGATGGTGATGTTTTACATGCATGTCTCATCTTTATTTTCTCCCAACTTGTTCTAAATTAAAGGGTATGATGTGAGTTGTTCGTTATGTACCAAACTCTTAAAATAAATTAATTAAAAGTGTGAATATAGTTTTATTTTACTTCTTTTACTATTTTGTAATTCATTCTAATATCATCAACAGTTGTCCATAAAAATTGAAATTTTTAGGCCCTTTTATAAAATTGATTTGGTAAATTTTACAAGAAATGGTGAATGGTACATAATGGTGTGTATGATAGTTCTATGGGATAGATTATTACGGCAAATTCGGGTAGGATAAAAACACTTAGTGCTTATGTGAGGTAAGGTAAAAGTTATTTCACAAACGTGAATTGTGTAAAAATTATTACAACAAACCTAAGGTCGTGTGTGTGTGTGTGTATATATATATATATATATATATATATAGTGAGAAGGAAGTTAGGGTGAGCATGTGAGTAGTATAATTATTGGCCGTTGGATTAGAGATCAATGGTCCACATTAATTTAGGAATTTAGTATTTTTTTTTAGGGGTCTCATACTCTCACGTGACCCAAAACTGAAAAAAAAAAGGAAACATGTTGGGTGCGTGGGAACTGATGCAAGCGAGTTTCATCTCCCCAAAAACCTAGAAAGCATGATTCATCCCCGAAAAAGAGGTGAGAGGGAGTGAGGCATCGTCGGTGTTGGAAGAGGCGAGAGGGAGTGGGCACTAGTGGTTGGTGGTAGCCGAATGGTGGTGTTGAGAGGATGGGCACTATGGGGTCGGGCTAGGGTTTTGGAGTGGTTGAGAAAGAGATTGTGGAAGAAAGGAGATGAAGGGGTGAGTCATTATAAAACATGGTGTCAATCTTCGTTGAACATGATGTTCACTTGACCGGAATTTGATGTCCATTTAGTTCGAACATGATGTCCATATCGATTTTAGTACGATGTCAATTTGGTTTGAACTTGATGTCCATTTGATTTACACATTATGTCCATTTCATTTGGACATGTTATCTATTTGGGTTGACCATGATGTCTATTTGGTTTGAACATTAAGGTATATGGTAATCCACATACTGTTATAAGATAATTGTTAGGAAAGTGTCCTAAAATCACCCAGTCTCTTGATCCCACAATTATTTATTTTCTAATTGTATTAGAATATTATTTAGGTTTCCTTATTATGTTAGGTTTCCTAATTGTATTAGATTCTAAATCTATTTGGAGTGGGAGTCAAGTTAGGTTTATAGGGAGTTTTCCCTATAAATAGAGGGTTTTATCAACCTATACACCCATGGTATACGATAAAACATACACAAAGAATTCTTCACCTCTACCCATCCCTAGGTTGTGAGAGTCCCTTCTAGAGAGTTATTTTGTCTTCAGTATATTCTCGCTGTGCTATTAACCCCTTGAGATTTTGCCGTCGATCTCGCTGCGTTATATAGCCCCTTGGGATCTCTCTTGTAATCTCTCCCCTTATACTAGTGGATTATTGCTCCGTTGTCGTCCGTGGTTTTTTTTCCCGATTTGGGTTTCCACGTAAATAGTGTGTCTTTATATTCTATATTTTAATTACTGATCTTGTTATATTTCTTCTCAATTTATACATCCTGATAATTACCTCTTCCGCTGCAAATACTAGGCTATCTATATTTTACCTCGATCCTAACAACTGGTATCAGAGCCTCACAAGGGTATCTGAGCCAGGTCTAACAATAATGAGCATCACAATATATGGTAATGAACATCATCTTCTATGAAAATTATCAATAAGATATACGGTAATAGAAAGAACGTGTACAGTAATGAACGTTATGTTATAAGAGAAATGGACATCGTGGTATATGGTGATGAACATCACGTTATAAAAGAATGAACGTACATCATGTTATTAGATAATGCACATCACGTTATTAAAAAAAACATAATTTCCAACCCAAAAAACAAACATCGTGTGTTGGGACTTGGGACTTGGACTGAATTTAATGTTACGCCTAGACAATTGTGATCAACACATTTTCCTTTTTTTTCCTCTTTCAATATCATGTGAAGAGCCCAAGAAAAACGTTTGTATTAAGTGCAGCTATAAATTGAATAATTAAAGGTCTAGATTGATCATACGTACTCACCTTCTCATTTTATAACATGATGTTCATTCTCTTGTATTGTGATGTTTATCACCATATACCATGATGTCCATTTCTCTTATAACGTGATGTTCATTACGGTACACACACATGCTCAATCATTACCATATATCTTGATGATCACTTTTATATAAAATGACGTTCATTGTCGTATACCATGATATTCATTATCTTATAACAGTATGTTGATTATCATATACCTTAATGTTAATTAAAACCAAATGGATATCATGGTCAATCCAAATAGACATCATGTTTAAATGAAATGGACATCATGTGTAAATCAAATGGACATCAAGTTCAAAACAAATTGACATCGTGTTAAAATCAATAAGGACATAATGTTCGAACTAAATGGGCATCAAGTTCTGACCAAGTGAACATCATATTCAACACACTGCCTCACTCCTTCATCTCATTTCTCCCTCAATCTCTTTTTCAACGACCTCAAAACCCTAGCCTGACCCAATAGTACCCCTCCTCTCAGCACCACCATTCGGCGACCACCAACCACCGCACCGCCACTTCGCACCACCACCGCAATCCCATGCAGCCTTCGCCCACAACTACCAGTGCCCACTCCCTCTCGTCTTTCCCAGCATCGACGATGCCCCACTCCCTCTCACCTCTTTTTTGGGGAGCTGAATCATGCTTTATAGGATTTTGGGGATTAGCCAACTTCTTCATTTTTTTGGGGAGATAAAACATCCTTGCATAAGTTCCCATGCACTCAAAAAGTTTCCCTTTTTTTTTAACATTTTAGGTCACATGGGATCCTTAAAAACAACACTCAATTGCTGAATTAATGTGGACCATTGATCTCTAATATGATAGCCAATAATTATACTGCTCACATGCTCACCCTAGCTCTCTTCTCATCATATATGTTCTATATATATATATATATATATATATATATATGCACTTACATATTAAAGTAAGTCACTGCATCATTAATGTGTAAGGTAATAAATATAGAAATTTTAGCCAAAGACATGCACTTAGCTTAACTTGAAACCCATTGATAAATTATGGGAGAGAAAATCCATATACAACATAGCTATGGAGCTATGCCTATATTTTTGGGGGTAATAAATCAGATCCCTAATCAAAATTCCTACCAATTACTTATAGGAGTATTTTATGGTTATTGGAGTAACTAATAATGCCAAAAAGCATCAAGGTGATCTCATGGGAAATGATGAAAATGAGGTAACCTTTTCTTAATTTTTTGTATTTTGTTGTCATTATGATTTGCTAATAAAAAAGCCATCCTCCACACATGATTGGGAACCTCCTAATGATTTACACGTGGCTAATCAAAAAGCAATTGAATATTATAAATTTTGAGTTTCCTTTTTTGCAATTGAATATTAGTTACTGAGAAGTAACTTGTGAGAGTAAATTTATAGCGGAAATAAATAGCATATCAAACGTTTTAAATATTGAAAAAGATAATGTATAAATAATTAAAATAAAGGAGACAATATTTAATGTGGGAAGTTCAAAAACTGAGAGAAGAATTTATTGACGACACGAATATGAACGAACTCTATTATCAAGGTCAGAGTACAATAAAAGATCTTTATTTTTTCAAAAGTTCTATTAAATAGGTATATGTCTACCCTAGTAGACCCAATTAAATGAGAAGAATCAGTGTTCCTCAAAACTCTCACGGACACAACTCTTTAAACCCTTGTGGATACATTTGCTTGCATTTCATTTATCACATCCCCTTTAATTTAAGGGACGCGATCAAAAGATCTACATCGACTTTTCAACGATAGTGCTATTCACGAGACATGCTTATACTTTCAGTAGCTTGAGAGTATATAGGAAGACAAATCTTGGCACCAATCAAATTAGGTTTTTTAAATCTAATATAACTATAAAATCCACCATAATAAAGGAATCTAAATAGTTTCCTAACATAGTTAAGAAACAAATTTTGAAATCAAATTAGGAGATTTTAAGACACAATATTCATAACAATACTTGACCATTATCTTTTAATTAATTTAATTATACTAACCCGAACTATAGAGGACATAATAATTAATAATTGTAAGTTGAACATTAAAATTGTATCATATAAGATAAACTATTGAATGCTTGATTTCAATGCACCACCCCTAAAATTTTCCAACATAGCACCAAAGAAGGGTTGTTTATTTATGTGAAACTTGGATTATAGTAATCCAAAATTTTAATATATTAGATTGTAGTAGTCCAAACTATCATATATTTGATTGTAGTATTTTTTTTGTTGTCAATTATTGGATTGAAGTAATCCTAACTATCGTATATTGGATTATAAGTCTGGTGGCAATGCACTGAAATCCAAGGTTTAATAGTTCACTTTATTGTAGTACAATTTTAAAGTTCGGTTTATTATTATCCCAATCCCAATAGTTCAACTTAGGCTCCGTTCTTTTATACGGCTGGGTGGGGTGCGGTGCGGTATGGAGGAAATGTGGTGGATTGTGGTGGGTTGGGAAAAGCGTAAATTCTAATATAAGACCGTCTCACGATAAATTATCGTGAGACATCCTATGTGGCAAATTTTGTCAAAAAGAAAACACAAGAGCAATTTGGAGAGTGAAATCAATCTCCTTAATTAAATTTTAAAAAGAAATAGCATAGATTAGGTAAATATTTTTTATCCACAAATAGTGCACATGTTTTCAGTAGACGAATTTCCTAAATACCTTTTGCAAATTATATAATTATAGGTGACTAATAAACCAGTCATCGGTGATTAATATTATGTTATCTCGAATTTGGAAACAAATCACAACAGATTTATCAAGCGTATTAAAATATGGGTGACTAATATTAAATTTTGTGGCAACAAATAATATGGTATTTCGATTCATACCATATATGTGACTAACACACGACACAAGAGTGACTAATAGTACATTATTGGACACAATTATACGACTCAGTGGTGACATATCTATTTATTATAGTGGCGGTCATGTAACTATTAGATTACGCGCGACTAATATACGACTCAATGGTGACCAATCTTCATGTTCATTGACGCACATAAACATTCTTATTGTAGAGTCATAGTCATATAACTAATAAAGTCACATGAATCAGAAATGTTTTTAAATTCCCAATATATAATTGTAGGATTTTTTCCCTCAAAAAAAATATTGTAGGATTTTTAGATAATATAAACATTCCGATTATACTAGCCATAGTCAAATAACTAATAAAGTCACATGTAAATCAAAAATATTTCTAAATTTTCAATAATTATAAGATCTTTAAATAATATCCTATTAATTAAAATATACTATTTTTAGTAATAGTATCTTTAATTGTTTGTAGGATATTTTTAATTGTTACAAACTATAGATTTTGTAAAAATATTATTAAAATCACTCACTTTAAGCAATAGAATATAGATTTGGTAAATATGCAAATTCATATGCACACATATGTTTTGCAGGTTTTGGTAATTTGAACCCAGCACGTGCACACACATAGATTTTGTTAATATTGTCACGACAATATGCACAATAAAATGTAAATTTGGTAATTGCAAGTTTCTCCCAACATGTACCCATAGATTTTGTCCGATCAAATAAAATATTTAGATATTATTAATCCTAAACATGTTCTTACTAACTTAATAATATTACTCTTAACCAATTACGACACAATATTCATCTACCATTACTATAACTTTTTATAATTGTTGCGATGACTAGAAGGTTTTTACAATTCTATTGGTGTTTTTTTCAATAACACATTGATAAAATGACTACTATTTAATCATGCAATGACTATTTTCATGTACATTCAAATTGCACACATTTTCAGTTTATATACAAATACTATAATTATGCAAAACAATATATATCAATGCAGGTACATAAAAGCGATTATTTGAAAATAATAATTAGTAATGAGGGTACTTAAATGTAGTCATATAAGAATATATAATTAGTCATATTCGACATCGTATATACGAATACATAATAATTAGTAATAAAGGTACATAAAAGTAGTCATACAATATACATTATTAGTCTTGACGTCGTTTGTGTTTATTAGTCGTATATATATTTAAACATCCTACATTTTCGGATATAATCTTCAAATAATCCGAATCATTTTCTAACTTCCCAAATTTAAACGTGTATTTTTTCCTAACTCTTCAAATAATCCGAATTTGGCAAATATTTTTTCCGTAATCTTGTGATTATCGTGAGACAAGACTACGGTCAATATATATTATAAGATTACGGTCACATTGATATGGCGTTATTTGCGTTCATCAATATATCTTAGTTTTATTAGTCATCTAACTTTCCTATTATTCTGAAATTTACAATTACAACTTCAAATATTACTAAAATCACATACTGACGTACATAATTCAAACCTTCCTAATCAACTTCAAATATTCCTATTATCACATAAATATTCTGAAGAGGGTAAACTTTCCAAATTTTATACATTAATATTCCGAATATTTACATACTTTTGAATATCATAACCTTCCTATTATCGCAAAAAACGTGATGGATAATTTAATTTTCAAAAAATAAATAATTTTAACCTTTTAAAATATTTATGCATGACTAATTTTCTATCGTGCAATGACTAATATTGTGTCCTTGGTGTGCCGAGATATCTAAGTTCAACCAATATATTAATATAGTCATACACACTATTGTAAATAATTACACGTAAGCCATCAAGAATGACATTTCAACAAATATTGTACAGTATTAATGAAAACATTCATAAGAAATACCTTTAAACATGACAGTTAACTAAAAGCTTCATTCAAACTAATTGTCCACAGCGACACATTGTCATACGTAGATTACGGAAAATAATAACATTGTTGTATGAAAATGCGAAAGTCCTCATCTACTAACCCTAAATAGTAAAACCACCAAAGTTAAATAGTCATATAAAAATATCGTAGATTTAACACGTACACTAATATATTAAATCAATTTTTATTTGGTGTTTTGATTCCAATTTTCCTCAACAGCTATGAAGTCATTCACATCACCATTTGCTTGTGACGCATTGGGTTTTTTCCTCCTCTGAAAGTGACTCTTGATTCTTTGTGATCTTCCCTTTGTCGTAGCTCGCACGGGATTCGTCATTGTTGTCACTACATTATTCAAACATATCAAACATATTATTAGTCACTTCTACACTATTTATTAATATGATGACTCCACTACTATCCAATAAATCATATAACATTGGTCATATTTTTAACGTATATTAGTCACCTATAATCCAATTAAATTAGTGGACGCAAAAAAAAATGAGATATCAAAAAATCGACATAACATATTATTAGACATCCATAGATTGGATACTAGTCAAGTATATCAATCTCGACACATTCATTGACACATAAACACAGTTATTCAACCATACAATCATATATATCAATCTCAACATAGAGTACTTTCACCAAATCGAGTATTCAAGGATTGCTTAAAAACGATTATCTCGTGTTATATCAAACGGTTACAAAGCACAAGCAAAATTTTCAAAAATCAGAAGAGTAGTCAACGAAGTATATTCAACATCTTGCACCTTCAAACATTTCTCCATTGTTCCAAAATTCTCAAATTTGAAGAATAGTCACTAATTCAAATATGCACACATTCAACACTGACATATAATCCCTACATTCACAATCGAATATACGTAACAATACTTACTTACCTGAGACGACGACGTTATCCGAGAACGGCCGACGATCTTCGTGCGGAGGCGGTGTATAATTTTCTCATATGGTTATGGTTTCAAAATAGGAGGAGAGAAATATAAGAGTATACCACACACGTGAATTAAGAGAGTGTCCTCATTTTCTTTTCTGTCTAACGTGACACCCCGTTTTACGTTATTTTAACGTGAGACGGTCCTATGTAAGATATATTGAAATGATAAAAGTTGTGGTGATTGTGGTGGGTTGGGAAAAGTTGTGGTGGAATATGAAAAGTTTAACTTTTAATAAAAAAACTACATTAAATTAGAAAAAGTAGATTGTGGTGGATTGTAGTATACTGTGGTGATTGTGGTGTGGTGGGTTGTGATGGAATATGGAAAGTTGCGGTGCGGTGTGACACCGCAGCCTGCTAGCCAAATAAAAGAACGGGGCCTTACTACAATCTAATTTTCCTTATTTTTATTAGTATTTTTATAAAAAAAGAAATAAAAAGTACATACTTTTATAGAATTACTCTTTATAATAAATAATTTCATATATATATATATAATATAATATAATTAAGAGTTAACATTTTAAAAATTAACTAAACAAATTCATAATAAAACCAAAACCAAAATCAATATTGTATGATTCTACCCACACAAAATTAACGAATAATAATAATGATAATAATAATAATCTATATAATATTAATAGTATCTATAAAAAAATATTAATAGTAAAGTTTGTGGGTCCCGCAGACTGGAGAAAGAAGATTAACTGTAGGAATTCTAACCAATCAGAAAGCAGATAAATACTAAATTAAATTATTTTCGTGCAAATATCAGTAATTATTTTGGTGTTATCTTTAATAATAATAATAATAATAATAATAATAATAATAATAATAATAATAATAATAATAATACTCAATTCCATTTAAACTCATAACCCTAGTCTCCTCCTCTCTTTTTCTCTCTAGAAAACCCTATCCTCCACTTCCTCGAAGGGGCTACCATCGATTTTTTTTGTCGATGGTAAGCCCCAATTTGATTGATTTCTTCTCTAAATGTTAGTTTGGTTTTACGTTTACGCAAATAAAGTTAGTCTCTTTGTAACACCCCAACCTTAATCACAAGGTTAAGACTACACTTAGAAACCCAAACCTGTGATTAGCGCAGCGGAACACCTTAGGTCGAGGCATTACCGCCATCTCCCAAAAGAGACAAGGCAACAACGCAAAAGATACTTCCAAAAACCACAAAAACTCACTAACTTGAGAACCTTCACAAAAGTAAACTTATACAACCCCTGGATAAAGTACATAACTTAAACATAGCTTCGAAACTTAGAACAACTTCCAAAAATTCCAGCTTGCCCTTGCTGACTGATGAAAACCTTAGAAACTACCTCAAGAACCTTGAATTACTTTGCGATCGACTTGTCCTTGCCCTGGGAGCTCGAACCTCCTAAAACAAAACATTAAAACATTGCAAAAAGGTGAGTGGGGAAACACTCAGTACGCAAACCTCCAGCACGTAAACCGTTCGAAAACGGTTTTGGTGTCGGCATTTAAATTCATTTTGAAAACAAGGGAAGGGTATTAAAATGGGACTTGAATGACATGAACATAAACATATGCATAACATAAATCAATGAAGATAGAAATTAGGTGGAACCCTTACGATCGGTGCAAGCACCTCACACACGCGTATGCCCAAGTTGATCTAAACTTGGAATAAGTGATCGCAAGCGATGACATCAAGCAGTCAAGGCACTCTGATCAGGAGTGCTAAAACATGAATGTAAGAATAAGCATAGAATGCGGGTCCACTGTTAAATATAAAGTCATTGTACCATAAAACTTGACATGGCATAAATTGAATGAATTACGACTATAATTTAGATCGTAAAAGCTGGACAATTCACGTACCTTGAGACGCTAGAGACCTTGGCGAAGCTGGAGAGATGGCTTTTGAAACTTGTCAACTAAGATAAGAATAAGTAGAAATGAAGAACCGAATAAGGTTCTAAATTAGATTCACAAGTTTAGAAAATTAGTAAAATATAAATGAAATAACTTAGGAAGAAAATTTCAGGTTATATAAAAAAATAAAGTTTATAGCATAACTTGAGTTAAGAAAATCGAAACGAAGTGAAAGAGTACATCCCGGAATAGGGAAAAACATAATATACAACTTTGTCAACAGAACCAGAGGCTAAAAACGAGTGGAAGGGCTCCAAAATGGGCCTGGACAGAAGCTAGAGTAGAATAAATTAGGAATTCCGGAATGAAATTACATAGAGAAATTGATATAGAAAGGTGAAATCAAAGAAGGGCACTTGAACCTTGGAAAGATAGCTTAGATTAACGAAGTATAAGAACCAAAGATTGAAGGTGAAAATGAGATTAAAAGGGTTCCTCTAGACTTATTTAGAGAAAAACGATGTCGATGATACGATTGATGAAAGGAGAATGAATAATGGAGTTTGAAGAATAAACTTTGAGTTGAGAACTTAGAGGAACTTAACTTGAGAGTTATTTAGAACTTGGAAGTCACTAGCTAGATAAAACCTTGACCAACTCAAAGATATTGAATTCTTAAGCTAACACTCACTGGGAGATATATATATATAACTTGTGTTTAAATTACCACTCTTGGCTAAAAGACCTTAAGACATACTTAGGCTTCCAAAACCATACTTTTCCCCTTAAGACTTTAACCCAAGATTATAACATATAACCATAACTTATCAATGCTTAAAGTCCCTATTGACTTGGTTTAGGGCCTTAAAGATGGAATTTTATAAAGGGTAAACTGGGCAGAAACTTCAAGTAGACAGCCCTTCTTCCCGGCTCATATCTCACTCCGACATCGTATAACTACAAACCATACCTTTCCGGAAAGCTTGCAAAGAGGCCTAAAACTTTCATGTTTACCATAAAACCAAAAAGGTCTCCAAAGGGACGAAAAACAGCCCTCAAAACACTGACTCAAAAATTCGTATATAAAATTGTACCTTCACGGTTTCGGTCATAACTCGGGCTATACAAGTCGGAAATTAGAAATTCCAAAGCCTATGGTTTGCTAACACCTTAAACTATCAAATGGAGTAGAAATCTGGGCAAAAATCCCACTTTTATGCTGCAGTAAATTTCAGAATTGAAACAGTGACTAACTTGCTCCTAATTTCAGCTCTAATGATACTTTTAGCCCTTAATTCATACTAATTCTCAACCAAACTTCACTTTGGCTATAAACCACTATATTTCCAGAATTAAACCTTGAAAACTAACTCATCAAAGAGCTCAAATCCCACATGCAACCATGGATTAATCACAAACTCAACATGAAAGACTTGTTCTTGAACTTTTTCACCAAAACACACTAATTCACCCAAATTAAACATGATAACACCAAAATAATAAACTTAGCATATATAACCAGCCCTTAATACTCAAGAACTTAACAAGAAACTCACATGCATCAAGATTATAACAACATCAATCAAGAATTTAACAAGAAAATCTCAAGAACTCACCCAAATACACATGCACATACTCCAAACTCAAACCCTAACTTAACCAATCCAATTAAACACTTGAATTCATGAATTTAGAGAGTAAAAGAGATAGAATTTATAAAAGAAACATATACATAACATGTATTTTCAGATTAGGGTTTATAAAAATTGAAATTGGGGTTTGAGAGATTACCTGGAGTTGAAATTGGATGAAAACACAAGAGGGATGAAGAAGAGGGCGGCGGCCACCAGAGGCTGGCGGCGAGAAGGCCGGCCGGCGCCGGAAAATGGTGGTGGCTGGGCTGGCTGCTGCTCGGCAGAACAGGGGAGGGAGAGAGATTGAGAGTGAGAGTGTTGTCTAATTAGAATGGAATTAGAAGACTTAGCCCCCTTTTACTACCATATATCTATATATATATTCTACTTAAGATTAATACTAATAATAACTCAAATAAAACCTTAATTAAAAGTAATAGGATGATAACAATAGAATAAATATATTGTAATTGTTGTAATAAATTGCAACATTGGGTTTTTGTAGGAATTTAAATATATTGATGATAATTTGATAGTATAAAAATAAAATATAATGGAATTTGGATTAGAATAGGATAAAATGAGTAAAATTACCACTTGAAACATTATAAAGGGAATGAAATTAAATAAATTAAAATTGGAACGGTAAAATATATATAGAAATCGAGGCGGATAAATATTAACCGTTTCTCGGTAAATAAATTTATAACGTAAAACATATAACCTGAAATACTTTAACTTATTGAATAAATGTGTAAAGTAAACTTTTAAGCCGATAGTCCGGCACCTTAGCCATCTCCTGCGCGAGACTTGACACCGGTATCAATAAATAAATAAATAGATACATAAAGGTAAATGCGAAAAATTTATAACACGATTTGAATAATTACAGTGATTAGTAGATAATTAAACATGATTTTGGGGTGGGTTATTACATCCTCCCCCCCTAAAAAGAAGTTTCGTCCCCGAAACTTGATGGTGGTTAACACGTGATTTGTTACCTCAAAAGAGATGAGGGTATCGTTCTTTCATGCTCTCCTCGGTTTCCCAAGTGGCCTCCGAGGTATCTTGATTTGCCCACAGCACTTTGACTAATGGGACTTCTTTCGTGCGTAGCTGCTTGATTCGTCGATCCAAAATTCGAATCGGTTGCTGCTCGAAGGTTAAATCTTCGGCCAAAAGCGGCGGCTCGTCAACTAGAACATGCTTCGGGTCCGGCACATACTTTCGGAGCTGCGACACGTGAAAAACGTCGTGGATCCTTCCTAAGCTAGAAGGTAACTCTATTCGGTATGCTACCGGGTTGATCTTTTCTATCACCGGATATGGCCCAATAAAACGTGGGCTTAATTTTCCTTTGATGTTAAACCTTCGAACTCCTTTCGTTGGAGAAATCTTAAGAAAAACTTGATCACCCACTTGAAATTCGAGAGGTTTTCGCCTCCTATCCGCATAACTCTTTTGCCGACTTTGAGCAGTCTTGATGTGCTGCTGGATGACTCGGATCTTGTCGGTCGTCTCTTGGATTAGTTCCGGACCTATGACTAATGCTTCATCTAATTCTCCCCAGCACAACGGGGTACGACATCTCCTGCCATAAAGTGCTTCAAACGGGGCCATTTTAATAGTGGCCTGGTAGCTATTATTATATGAAAATTCCACGAGTGGGAGGAACTCATCCCAATTCCCTTGAAAATCCAGAACACATGCACGCAACATATCTTCTACAATCTGATTGACCCTTTCGGTTTGACCATCGCTCTCCGGATGGTATGAGCTACTAAAATTGAGTCGTGTACCGAAGGCTTTCTGCAGCGCGCTCCAAAATCTCGACTGGAACCTGGTATCCCGGTCGGATATTATTTCTCTTGGAATTCCGTGCAAACGGACAACTTCTTGAATGTATATATCTGCTAGCTTATCTACCTTCCACCCTTCGTGGATAGGGACAAAATGTGCCGACTTGGTTAAGCGGTCCACAATCACCCAAATGGCATTCTTCCTGGACATGGTGAGGGGTAAACCCATGATGAAATCCATAGAAATTGATTCCCATTTCCACGTGGGAATTTCCAAAGGTTGGAGTTCTCCTGATGGTCGTTGATGTTCAGCCTTGATCTTTTGACAGGTTGGGCACCTATTCACATAATTGGCTATGTCCTTTTTCATGTTTTGCCACCAGAAATTTTCCTTCAAATCCCTATACATTTTGGTACCTCCAGGGTGCACTGAATATAATGAGTTGTAGCTTTCTTCCATAAGCTTCAGCCTTAAATCTCCTCTGTTAGGCACACACAACCTATTCTGAAATCTTAAGGTTCCATCATCTTGAATTAGGAATCCCGGCACCCCTTTTATGACAAGATTATCCATGATTCTCTTGAGTTCAGGATCATTCACTTGTTCTGTCTTGATTTCCTCAATAATGGATGGCTGTAGAGATAAGGTGGCTAACTTCCTTGTCACTTCCCCTTGCTTGACTAGCTCAATGTTTTCTTTCCATAGTTCTTGTTGCAGTTTTGGGCGAACCTCTAGACAGGTCGACTTTCCATGCCGAGTCTTCCTACTTAGGGCATCGGCCACTACATTTGCTTTGCCGGGATGATATTGGATATCTAAATCATAATCCTTGATAATTTCTAGCCATCTTCGCTGCCTTAAATTTAACTCCTTCTGAGTGAATATGTACTTGAGACTTTTATGATCCGTAAAGATAGTCGTACGAACTCCATATAGGTAATGCCTCCAAATCTTCAAGGCAAACACCACTGCCGCGAGCTCTAGGTCATGAGTGGGGTAATTTTTCTCGTAAGGCTTTAATTGTCGTGATGCATATGCGATCACCTTATCATCCTGCATCAGCACACATCCTAATCCTTGATGGGACGCATCACTATATACCACATATTCTCTTCCTTCCTCGGGAAGGGATAACACTGGTGCGGTCGTTAACTTCTCCTTGAGCACTTGGAGGGCTTCTTCACACTCGTCAGACCATTCGAAACGAGTCGATTTCTTGAGAAGGTTGGTCAATGGTAGAGCTAACTTAGAGAAATTCGGTACGAATCTCCTATAATATCCTGCCATGCCTAAGAAACTTCGCACTTCACTAATCAGCGAGTCTTGCCCGACTTTGAGCAGCGAAACTTTGCTAGGGTCCACCTGGATCCCTTTGCTGGTGATTATGTGACCCAAAAAGGCTACTTCTTTCAACCAAAACTCACATTTTGAAAACTTGGCGAACAGCTGTCGCTCTCTTAGAGTCTGAAGGACAATCCTCAAATGGTTCTCATGCTCCTCTTGACTTTTCGAATAGACCAGAATATCATCTATAAATACTACTACAAACTTATCCAAATAGGGTTTGAATACCCTGTTCATCAGATCCATAAATACTGCCGGTGCATTGGTAAGCCCAAACGGCATCACTGTAAACTCATAATGCCCATATCTTGTCCTGAAAGCGGTCTTGGGTATATCCTCAGCTCTAACTCTGAGCTGGTGGTATCCTGATCTCAAATCTATCTTAGAAAACATCCCAGCTCCTTGAAGCTGGTCAAACAGGTCATCAATCCTTGGTAGAGGGTACTTGTTCTTGATGGTAACTTTGTTCAGCTCGCGGTAATCAATACATAGCCTTAAGCTACCGTCCTTCTTCCTTACAAACAACACTGGAGCTCCCCAGGGTGATGTGCTAGGTCTAATGAATCCTTTAACCAATAGATCATCCAATTGCTCTTTTAACTCCTTAAGCTCTGCAGGTGCCATTCTATACGGTGCCTTGGATATAGGTCTTGTTCCCGGAATTAGCTCAATCTCAAAATCAATTTCCCTCCTCGGGGGTAACTCCATAATTTCTTCTGGAAAGACATCTAGAAAATCACGCACTACGGGGATTTCCTCTATCTTGAGCGGAGTCTTCGAACCTCACTTACCAAACATAGATAACCCTCGCACCCGTGATTAAGCATCCTTCGAGCCTTTACATAAGTTATGATGGGGCACGGGTTAGCTCCTAAGTCCCCAACGAAGTGGACTTCTGTGCCTGAGGCGTTCCTAAGAATGACTATCCCCTTATCACACTTGATTTGGGCTTGCGTCGAAATCAACCAATCCATACCCAGAATGATATCAAACTCTTTCAGGTCTAACTGGATAAGGTTAGCGGAAAATATCTCTGATTTTAACATGAGTGGGACACCCACAAAACTAGTCGAGCAAGGCATGGTTTGACCATTAGGTAAACTGATAGAATAATTTACTTTTCTGGCTAAATTTTGGAATTTTAACTTTGAGGCAACTTTGGTTGAAATAAAAGAGTGTGTTGCTCCAGAATCAAATAAAGCAGTCAAAGGTTGCATATATATATAAACTGTGCCAGTAACAACTATACCAGATTTTGCTGCCTCCTGCCTGCTCATGACGTATGCTTGACCCACTGAGCCTTGTTGCGGTGCCCTTGTTGGCGGTGCTGGACGTGTGGTGCCTGGTTCTGGTCTTCGGGCTCTCCTTGGGCATTCTGCAGCTTTATGATCCGGGGCTCCACACCATAAACAATTCCCCGTACCTACCCGACATTGGGAGGTAGTGTGGTTGGTTCTGCCACATTTCTTGCAGGGTTCCTTGACATTGACAGGAGTTGCTTGATTCCTTGGGGCTGAAGGTACTGGCCTCTTGGCTGGACTATTCCCCACATTTGAGACACTTGACATCCCTTTGTCGTTCCACTTCCTCTTGGTAGTTCCCTGGTTTCCGGGGTTTAGAGCTTTTAGCTCCTTCTTTACTCGCTCTACCTCTGCAGCCCTTTCATACATTTCTTGCATTGTTCGGAAGTCATGGGATGATAACTGACTACGGATATACGGCGCTAGGCCTCCCTCATACCGGGTTAACTTCAGCCTCTCCGATGCAACATACTCCGGGGCGAAACGAGACAGCTCATTAAACTTGGCGGTGTATTGTACAACTGAAATATCTTTGTTGAGCATACTCCACTCTAAAAACTCTTTCTCTTTCTGGCGCCTAAGGGAGGTAGGGTAAAACTGAGCTCGTAAATCACTTAGGAAGTCATTCCAAGACTTTTCGGTCCCTTGATATTTGTCCTTGATGGTCCTCCACCAAATATCCGCTTCTCCCTTCAAATAGTAGGTGCCTATGGCTAATTTCTTATCTTCTGGTACCTCGACCACTTCAAAAATTTTCTCCATTTCACGAATCCAATCTTCTAGCACTACGGGGTCGTAGCCCCCTTTGAAAAAGGTTGGGTTCCTTCGGGCTACTCTATCTGCGAAATTTCCCTCTTTTGACTGACTTGCTTGACCCGTAGATGGAAGGGGTATACGCCTAAACAATTCTTGCACTAGCATCCCAAAGGGGTCAGGGTATTGAGGTGGATCAAGAGGAACAGATCCTAAAGAAGACTCAGAAGGATTAACCATCCCCGGGTTAAGCTGAGGTCCTTGCAATTCTAGTAGATTTCCCTCGGATGTCCCATTTCCAGGTTCTTCTTGTGATGGCGTGCTTCTTGAATTTTGCGACATACTACAATATTACAACAAAATATATTATTACCCACATAGCTTAACATTATTCCCTCATTTAATAGCCCATTTTTCGTAAAACTCAGATTTTAGTCAAATGCTCCCACATAAAACCTTGATTCCTTGGTCAAGTCTTAGGTATCATTCACATACATATATTTATACATAATTAAAATCTCAAAAGAATTTTCACAATCCCAATATATTGTAATTTGCAGAATCCACAATACATATAATTATAAATCCACAATTTTCATAACATCCATCCATTTTTAATCCCAATGCATGAGAAAAACCAAAACATCATGTTCTCCAAATTACAAATCCACACTCCCTTCCACAAAATAATCATAAGGGAGGTTACAAAAATAAGCATAGTCTGGCTAATTACATTGGTGACCCAAAAGCAAAAACCTAGTCACCCGAGATGTACTTGTAGTCATCTAGCCTACACTTATGGTCAACCCCTTGCTAAACCTGCACAAAAGTCAACTACCGACGACTACTGCTAAACATGAGAGTTAGACCCTTCTTGTTCTTGATCCCTATCCTCTTCCACGCGTCGAAGTCGTAGAGGACCAACGCTCTTGCGTTTGGTGTACCGAATCCTGGGCCCCAAAGCGGTCCAGTCAAAGTCGTTCTCCACCGGGGCGACAGGTGTAGACGTCCCTGCCTCGCACTCGTTGATTGGTTTGGGCTCGGGGCGCACCTCGTCTTGGTCTAGATCCATGCTAGGATCTTCTTCTTCTTTTCCAGCTATTTGGGCAGTAGGCGTAGACTCCCCATGAGACGATAGGTTGGGAACAATTGGACGTCCTGTGAGGTACGGTGAGAAGTGTAGACGGATTTCCTCTGCCGGGGGTGCGAACACGTGAGCCGGTGCTTTTCCCGCGTTGGGAGGTGCCGGTAATCCTAGCACCTCATGAAGATGGGGTCCTAGCTTACTGACGTGAAGACCTAAAGATTGTGCAGCTTGAGTGATCATCACCTCCATCGTGATCTGATTCCAAGCCCCCACATAGTTGAGGCACCATGCGTGGCATCCGGGTTCTCCACGTATAAGCGATTGGCCGGTACTGTCGGATATCATCCCACGGGCTCTCGTGGGGAAGAGTCGCTAGAAGGCATCGGGCTCGGCAAATGTCGTCATGATATTCGGATTTGGGATTTGCAGCACAATGTGCGTCGAGGACATCTTGTAAAGCCTTAAGATGGGCTTGAACGTTGGTGGAGGGGTCCATGAACATCGCAAACGGATTTGGGAGGGGGTTACCGTCGTTGTCCATCTATACATATACCATATACAAAATACAATGCAAGATTTTAAAAACTTATCATGGCCAAAATGAACGAGCTATTTGCAATAAAAGAAACAAATTTGTGACGAGGTTCGAGACTCAACCAAGCTAACCCCTCATGAGCGATTTAACAATTCTAGACCTCATAATTTATTCCATTTTTCGGGCTTTCTTGAAAACTTTTAATCCATACTAACGTTTAAAACTTATTTCATCATATACTAATCCCACTTGGGACTCGGTTTATAAACTTCTCGTTAACTTTCAAGAACTTCCAAGGAGGTGCTTTGACAAACTTCACAATTTTCCATCATATTCATTAACTTCACTTGCATAAATTACTAGGCTTAACTCAATTCACCTAGATTTCCCCTTAAAGATTTTGACCAAAACTTTCTTAAAAATTCTGGGAGAATTTCGGCAGCATTTCCCCTATAATTATAGCTATTCCCAAATTTACATAATCTTGGAAACCTGCAAAGAAGAACAATTTACATACTAAACCAATATTTAGAGCTTCATGCTCATCAACAATTCCCAACATACCACTTGTCATACTTATACTAATCATCATAGAGAGGCTTATACTCACATGCCTAACTTTCTCCTTAAACTAGGATCCATGACTTAAGAAATTCTATAATCTCCAAATACTTAAGCAAACTTGAGCTCTGATACCACAACTGTAACACCCCAACCTTAATCACAAGGTTAAGACTACACTTAGAAACCCAAACCTGTGATTAGCGCAGCGGAACACCTTAGGTCGAGGCATTACCGCCATCTCCCAAAAGAGACAAGGCAACAACGCAAAAGATACTTCCAAAAACCACAAAAACTCACTAACTTGAGAACCTTCACAAAAGTAAACTTATACAACCCCTGGATAAAGTACATAACTTAAACATAGCTTCGAAACTTAGAACAACTTCCAAAAATTCCAGCTTGCCCTTGCTGACTGATGAAAACCTTAGAAACTACCTCAAGAACCTTGAATTACTTTGCGATCGACTTGTCCTTGCCCTGGGAGCTCGAACCTCCTAAAACAAAACATTAAAACATTGCAAAAAGTGAGTGGGGAAACACTCAGTACGCAAACCTCCAGCACGTAAACCGTTCGAAAACGGTTTTGGTGCCGGCATTTAAATTCATTTTGAAAACAAGGGAAGGGTATTAAAATGGGACTTGAATGACATGAACATAAACATATGCATAACATAAATCAATGAAGATAGAAATTAGGTGGAACCCTTACGATCGGTGCAAGCACCTCACACACGCGTATGCCCAAGTTGATCTAAACTTGGAATAAGTGACTGTCAAGCAGTCGACACTGGCCAGGTCAAGGCACTCTGATCAGGAGTGCTAAAACATGAATGTAAGAATAAGCATAGAATGCGGGTCCACTGTTAAATATAAAGTCATTGTACCATAAAACTTGACATGGCATAAATTGAATGAATTACGACTATAATTTAGATCGTAAAAGCTGGACAATTCACGTACCTTGAGACGCTAGAGACCTTGGCGGCGCAGCTCGGCTTGGAGATGGCTTTTGAAACTTGTCAACTAAGATAAGAATAAGTAGAAATGAAGAACCGAATAAGGTTCTAAATTAGATTCACAAGTTTAGAAAATTAGTAAAATATAAATGAAATAACTTAGGAAGAAAATTTCAGGTTATATAAAAAAATAAAGTTTATAGCATAACTTGAGTTAAGAAAATCGAAACGAAGTGAAAGAGTACATCTCGGAATAGGGAAAAACATAATCTACAACTTTGTCAACATAACCAGAGGCTAAAAACGAGTGGAAGGGCTCCAAAATGGGCCTGGACAGAAGCTAGAGTAGAATAAATTAGGAATTCCGGAATGAAATTACATAGAGAAATTGATGTAGAAAGGTGAAATCAAAGAAGGACACTTGAACCTTGGAAAGATAGCTTAGATTAACGAAGTATAAGAACCAAAGATTGAAGGTGAAAATGAGATTAAAAGGGTTCCTCTAGACTTATTTAGAGAAAAACGATGTCGATGATACGATTGATGAAAGGAGAATGAATAATGGAGTTTGAAGAATAAACTTTGAGTTGAGAACTTAGAGGAACTTAACTTGAGAGTTATTTAGAACTTGGAAGTCACTAGCTAGATAAAACCTTGACCAACTCAAAGATATTGAATTCTTAAGCTAACACTCACTGGGAGATATATATATATAACTTGTGTTTAAATTACCACTCTTGGCTAAAAGACCTTAAGACATACTTAGGCTTCCAAAACCATACTTTTCCCCCTTAAGACTTTAACCCAAGATTATAACATATAACCATAACTTATCAATGCTTAAAGTCCCCTATTGACTTGGTTTAGGGCCTTAAAGATGGAATTTTATAAAGGGTAAACTGGGCAGAAACTTCAAGTAGACAGCCCTTCTTCCCGGGCTCATATCTCGCACTCCCGACATCGTATAACTACAAACCATACCTTTCCGGAAAGCTTGCAAAGAGGCCTAAAACTTTCATGTTTACCATAAAAACCAAAAAGGTCTCCAAAGGGACGAAAAACAGCCCTCAAAACACTGACTCAAAAATTCGTATATAAAATTGTACCTTCACGGTTTCGGTCATAACTCGGGCTATACAAGTCGGAAATTAGAAATTCCAAAGCCTATGGTTTGCTAACACCTTAGACTATCAAATGGAGTAGAAATCTGGGCAAAAATCCCACTTTTATGCTGCTGTAAATTTCCAGAATTGAAACAGTGACTAACTTGCTCCTAATTTCAGCTCTAATGATACTTTTAGCCCTTAATTCATACTAATTCTCAACCAAACTTCACTTTGGCTATAAACCACTATATTTCCAGAATTAAACCTTGAAAACTAACTCATCGAAGAGCTCAAATCCCACATGCAACCATGGATTAATCACAAACTCAACATGAAAGACTTGTTCTTGAACTTTTTCACCAAAACACACTAATTCACCCAAATTAAACATGATAACACCAAAATAATAAACTTAGCATATATAACCAGCCCTTAATACTCAAGAACTTAACAAGAAACTCACATGCATCAAGATTATAACAACATCAATCAAGAATTTAACAAGAAAATCTCAAGAACTCACCCAAATACACATGCACATACTCCAAACTCAAACCCTAACTTAACCAATCCAATTAAACACTTGAATTCATGAATTTAGAGAGTAAAAGAGATAGAATTTATAAAAGAAACATATACATAACATGTATTTTCAGATTAGGGTTTATAAAAATTGAAATTGGGGTTTGAGAGATTACCCTTGGAGTTGAAATTGGATGAAAACACAAGAGGGATGAAGAAGAGGGCGGCGGCCACCAGAGGCTGGCGGCGAGAAGGCCGGCCGGCGCCGGAAAATGGTGGTGGGCTGGCTGCTGCTCGGCAGAACAGGGGAGGGAGAGAGATTGAGAGTGAGTGAGAGTGTTGTCTAATTAGAATGGAATTAGAAGACTTAGCCCCCTTTTACTACCATATATCTATATATATATTCTACTTAAGATTAATACTAATAATAACTCAAATAAAACCTTAATTAAAAGTAATAGGATGATAACAATAGAATAAATATATTGTAATTGTTGTAATAAACTGCAACATTGGGTTTTTGTAAGAATTTAAATATATTGATGATAATTTGATAGTATAAAAATAAAATATAATGGAATTTGGATTAGAATAGGATAAAATGAGTAAAATTACCACTTGAAACATTATAAAGGGAATGAAATTAAATAAATTAAAATTGGAACGGTAAAATATATATAGAAATCGAGGCGGATAAATATTAACCGTTTCTCGGTAAACGTAAAACATATAACCTGAAATACTTTAACTTATTGAATAAATGTGTAAAGTAAACTTTTAAGCCGATAGTCCGGCACCTTAGCCATCTCCTGCGCGAGACTTGACACCGGTATCAATAAATAAATAAATAGATACATAAAGGTAAACGCGAAAAATTTATAACGCGATTTGAATAATTACAGTGATTAGTAGATAATTAAACATGATTTTGGGGTGAGTTATTACACTCTTCTTCTGTAAGAGTTTTTATTGTACCCTTATTTAGTGTTTTTAGTCTTTCTAGAGTTTTTGTTCAGTTGGTGTTGTTTA